>CM042564.1:7561241-7781241 GCA_023630585.1 Cranoglanis bouderius
AAATAGTAAAAGCAAATGAAACTGTTCTTTTAGGGCGGACACCACAAAGTGAAGTGAAAGAACAGTTTCCATTATTAAGAGACAGAGTGGAACCAAAACTGATGCCAACACTAATGCCATTACTTGATCCTCTTCTCAAGCAGGTGTATGTACAGCTCTTTTTCCTCCAACATCTTCTTTAAGGAACTGATCTCTTTCTGCTTCTCCAGCAGTTCCTTCTGCAGCCGATAGTTACCCTCCTCCAGAGTCTCACAGAACGCCTGAGAGCAAAAGACGGTAAGAAAATAAGACGGAGAAAAATAATACTTTGTCAGCAATGAAAAAAGGCAGTGGAAAAGACCACCAGGACTATCTCTGACCACATGCGTTACGGTCTGGAGGAAACCTTTCACATGGTGGAGTTTTTATATTGTCTACTACATGTTTCTCATTTGCATGTATCTCGGCTCTAGCATTTTAAAAGTCTGGTTATGTCCAAAACTGCAAAAGTTGAAAACTGCATTTAAAGCTTTTATTCAGACTGCGGTGCAGAATCACTGAGAACATTTTGACAGCTGGTATCTCAGGACAAACTGAATTGATTAGGCTTATGTCTACTTATGTCTCTATAGCACAAATCTGCACACAACAACTTGATCAAAGCGTGACATTCACTGTGTGAGAAAACCACACATAGCTAGCAAGCTTTTGACATCTTTAAGCAGACTGTTTTTACCACTTTGATTGTTAAACTGGCTCTCAACAGGATATCATTTATGGATGATAGCCTTAAAAGGTAAATACAAAAGTTACACATTATTTTGGTGAAATGTATTATTGGTTTCAAAGTATATTATTAACCCAATTTTGGCCCAGACCCGATGTCTTTGTCTTTTATAGCTCTTTGGTAGTCAGCCACAGTGACATCTGACAGGTTTCCCAGGGCACCACATATATTATTTAGGTGATGGACCATTCTTAGCACAGCAGTGACACTGTCATGGTAGTATGTGCGGTTCTCGTATACCTCAGTGTGACTGCTGGGCTGGAAATCAGTCCTCCAACCACAAATATCCAGCTAACAGCAGTGCTGTGTTCACTAACAAGTGCAACAAGTTCACATTGTGCACATTATGACAATTTAATTGAAGATATTTGTTTGTAGAGAAGTGTGCAAATGTTAGTTAGGTTCAGACGCCTTACCCGACTCTCTTCAAGACTGTCGAAAGGTCCTGGAGGCTCGTCCAGACAAAGAAACTCTCGCACTGGAACACTGCAAACACACATACATCTCTGTAATGCCAAAACTGAAACATCTGAAATAGTCAGTTGAATGATTAATCAGAATTACTGATTAACATTCTGTCATCAATTTCTCACCCTCATGTCGTTCCAAACCCATAAGACTTTTGTTCATCTTCGGAACATAAAAGAAGACATTTTAATGAAACCTGGAAGATTTCTGTCCCTCCATTTACAATCCAAGTAACCAAAACTTTCAAGCTCCAAAAAGTTCATAAAGGCATCGTAAAAGTAATCCATGTGACTCCAGTGGTTTTAATCCCAGTTTTATTAAGCGATACGAATGCTTTCTGTGTGGAAAAAAATAAAATAACATTAAGTCTTTATTAACAAAATATCTGTAAAGAGCTGCACTGTTTACAGCAGAGGAAGAGGGACGGTGTACACAAACTGAGTCACATAGAACAATATTTGTAACAAAGATGCCTGCAGATTTCAACATAGAGGAGGACTTGCAATTTTTTAGTCTGCTCTCGTGTCAACAAAATACGCATGCATCGTGGTTCTCTCATGAACGTGCATCAGAAATCTATGAGGAAGCGAAGATATTTTGTGAATAAAGACTTCTTTTTCATTTTTTTTGCACACACAAAGCATTCGTATAAAATTGGGATTAAACCACTGGAGTCACATGGATTACTTTTACGATGCTTTTATGAATGTTTCGGAGCTTAAAAGTTTTGGTTACTCGGACTGTAAACGGAGGGACAGAAATCTCCCAGGTTTCATTAAAATGTCTTCATTTGTGTTCCCAAGATGAACAAAAGTCTTATGGGTTTGGAACAACATGAGGGTGAGTAACTGATGACAGAATTTTCATTTTTGGGTGAACTATCCGTTTAAGTTACTCATTATTTCAACTAAGAAACCTGTTATTCCAAATTAATAACGAGTTATTTCAACAGACTAACTTATTTTGACTTAGTTCCTCATTATTTTGAGTTACTAACTCATTATTTTCAAAAATAACTACTAACCCCATTTCCAGAAAAGTTGGGATTTTTTCTAAAATGCAATAAAAACAAAAATCTGTGATTTGTCAAGTCTCTGGAAACTTTAATTAACTGAAAAGTACAAAGAAAAGATATTCAATGTTTTCACTGACCAACTTAATTGTATTTTGCAAATATAAACAAATTTTCGAATGTGATGCCTTCAACACACTCAAAAAAACAAACAAACTAGGACACAGGCAAAATAAGACGTACAGAGTTTATAGAATATTCAAGTAACACCATTTTGGAGGATCAGGTTAATTGGGAACAGGAGAGGGTATCAGGATTGGGCATAAAAGGAGCATCCACCAAAAGCTCAGTCTTTGCAAGCAAGGATGGGTCATGACTCACCAGTTTGTGCCAAACTTCATGAGAGAATCGTCAGTCAGTTCAAAAAGAACATTGCTCAACGCAAGATTGCAAAGAATTCAGGTCTTTCACCATCTACAGGGCATAATACTGTGAAAAGATTCAGGGAATCCGGAGAAATCTCATTGCGTAAAGGGCAAGGCCAGAAACCACTGTTGAACGTGCGTGACCTTCGAGCCCTCAGGTGGCATTGCCTGAGAAATCGTCACACTACTGTGATAAATATAACCACATGGGCTCGGGAGTACTTCGGAAAACCGTTGTCACTTAACACAGTCCGCCGCTGAATCCAGAAATTAAACCCAAATCTCTATTACGCAAGGATGAAGCCACGTATCAAATCTATGCAGAAACACCAGCGAGTTGTCTGGGCCCAAGCTCATCTCAGATGGACTGAAAGACAGTGGAAACATGTTCTGTGGTCAGATGAGTCCATGTTTCAGCTTGTTTTCGAGAAAAACGGACGTCGAGTTCTCCGTGTCAAAAATGAAAAAGACCAACCAGAATGTTATAAGCGGAAGGTACACAAGCCAGCATCCGTGATGGTATGGGGGTGCATCAGTGCCCACAGCATGGGTGAGTTGCATATGTGTGAAAGTACCATTGACGTGGAGGTGTATATTGGGATTTTAGAGAGACATATTCTGCCATCAAGGCAACGTCTTTTCCCAGGAAGTCCATGGTTATTTCAGCAGGACAATGCCAGGCCTCATTCTGCACATGCTACAACAGCATGGCTTCGTAGACACATAGTGCGTGTGCAGATCTGTCTCATATGGAGCATCATGAAGAGGAGAATCAGACAATGGTGACCAAGGATTGTTGAGCAGCTGAAGTCTTGTATCAAGCAAGAATGGCGAAAATTGCACTTGCAAAACTGTAACAATTAGTATCCTCATCCTGAGTGGGTTGAAGGCATCAAATTCTAAATTTGTTTATATTTAAAAAATACAATTAAGTTGGTCAAGTTTCTGGAAATGTGGTTAGTAATAAATAAAAGGAAAGCAGAGCAGAATCAGCTTTGTGATATGATGTACTTTGCCTTGTCCATTATTTTCCTTATATTGGGAGTTAACTTGTATACATTTTCATTTTTGTGAAGGGTGCCAATACTTCTGGAGCTGTAAGACAATAGCCAGACTTGGTATTGAGCATGACTAATAAATAACATGGTTCACTTAAGTATATTAAGTATGTCCTTATGACTAAAATAGCCTTCCTGCTCATAAAGCTTCAGATGATGTATGATAAGCTTGATAAGTGTATTCATTTAACACCACATGATGGGTTATTTTGTGAGTGTGAGTGAGTGTGAGAGAGAGAGAGAGAGAGAGAGAGAGAGAGAGAGAGAGAGAGAGAGAGAGAGGCCTATTGGCTGAGCTGAGGACAAATTGGAGTACATTAACTGCTTGAATGCCAGACAGCTCCTGAACTATGTGATCAGGGCAGAACGCCAAGTAAGCTCAGGGCACTGAAGGAGCAGTGCGTGTTAGTGGGCATGGCCTACCTATCTTCTTCCTGATAAGTGTTTCTTTATAGTGTATTACCGCTGAGATATAAAACTTGGTGTGTGATGAAAATGGAAGACAAAGTGATTTCAGCAGGCTGATGGAGTGAACTGGGGCTTAAAGTAGTCATGTCTATCTGCTCACCAGTTAGCAATGTCTTTGTGAGCCACCAGATTCTGTAGAAAGGCCTGCAGGCCTAACTGTCTGTCCTCCAAGAAGTCAGTGTCGTAGTTATCTTTAAACCAGCGTTTAGGTGGCAGAGAGAGACGGAACCCAGGAAACATTTCCTTTAACTGCAGAAAACAGAGACATGAATATTTTGTTATTCATAGATAATGCAAATGATTTCTCTGACCTCTTACTGCATATCCTCTTACTGTAGAAGTCAGAGTACCAACAATAAACTCAGTAGATAATGGTCTTTGCGTGGAAGCCCATTTCCGCTATGGAGAAGATAAAGGAAATTGCGACTTTATTCTCAGAACTGCAACTTATATCTCACAATTCTGACTTTTTTCTACTGGCAATCTAGATGTCCACTTGACGCAGTCCCTGAAATGTGACTAACTTCAGGTAACAAGCACGTGCTAGAGTCTGGTTTTCCTTGTCTTGACTAGCTGATGAATGTTGTTCTTATACAGCCTATTTATATAGAATGATCGATGCTTTGTCTGTGCATTCTTTGTAATTCACTAAATGTCAAGTGGACGTCTAAATTGCGAGAAAAAAAAAGTCAGAATTACGGGATGTTAACTCAAAACTGCAAGAAATAAAGTCAGAATTCTGAGATATAAAATCGCAATAACCTTTATTTTTTTTTCTCAGTGGCAGAAACGGGCTTCCATAGCTATGTACATGGTATAGTCTAAAAACAATTTCCCAATTAATTTATGACATTTTTTCACAATACATTAAGATTTGCTGGCAAGACAAGACTTGCGGCTTAAGCAATAATTGAAGACTTTGTTTTGTAGGCTCCATTTTTAAGGTGGTGTACTGTACATGCTTAAAAAGAATAAACCTTTTGTATTACTTTTAGCATTTACTTGCACTTTTACTTTCAATACTTAAGTACATTTAACATAAAAAAACACTTTAATATTCTAAAAGGTGCCATTAACTTCTACCGAAGTCATTTTCTGGTAAGATATCTGTACTTTTACTCAAGTGTGGCTTTCAGGTATTTCATCCACCACTGGCCTTTCCCCAGATTACTCAAAGGAGCTTTGCAAGTGTTCTTACATACATAATGAACGTTTCTGACCCTGGGTGTAAAATAGCACCACTGCCATTTTAGCGGATGAGCAGAAGAGCCGTTTTGGTTATAATGCGGAAGAGTTTGCAGGTAGTCCATTAGTCCATTCATTTCACTTGGACTTAAACCTGATTAATACTTTAATAAAAATGACACAAATGAAACTTGCTGTTAATGATATGTTGGCAAAACCACTTAAAGATGCCAGAGTAGAGTGATACTAGTGATATTATAGTGATACTAGTGAATAATATATTCTCGAACCATAGCGTGGGCCTTTGCCCCTTATGTTCCTTTAAGTTTTGTAACATAAGCTAGGGGAAAAACCTGCAGGACAGGCCATAAACAGGCTGTTATTAAAGGAGCACCAACTCTGTACACACTCCAGGAGAGAAGCAGAACAAATCAACACCCTTAGAGCAAAACAACACTGACACCTGGCCCTGCTCTACAACCTGGACAAAAATGCCTGCTCAGATGACACCATTTGGTTTCTCAAAATGTTACCTTCTTGTGAGGTTCCTCTGGCCCTAATCCATCCTCTAACCTATTTTGCAGACAAATTAAAATGATTAATTTAGAGCATGTAAAAAAGGTAATGTATTGAATACTGGCCTACATTTCATTTACATATAACAATTACATCCATTCTAGTTGTTTGCATTCTGTATACACGGTTATTGCATCTCATTTCGCCTACACAATAACACACATAAGCTACTGAGGTAGGCAAAGGCTGGCAGATCAGGAGTAGGATTGATGGAGCTTACTTTTTGTACAGCCTGTACTTATTTTGCCATAAAATGTGACAAAGGTGAACGTTCGAAAGGAGCTATTGTAATGCTACTACACAACTCTGCCCTATCCTGTGGGTGTTTCAATAAATGCTAATGAGTCAGAAATACAGTAATACAAGAATAAACAGTATTGTATATCACTGCTGAAACGTTTCCCCTTTTTCAACAGATCTTTAGAGAAAGTACAATACATACAAACAGGAGCAAGGGCAAGCACACAGCACTCAGCCTGCATACCCACACACACACAGCATCTTGTGACACTGCATTTTCTCTGCACTTGCATATTTCCCACTCATTCAGTTTCAAGTTAAACACTAGAAGAAATTTTGCCTTAAACACACACTACGGTGCTTCTTTCTTCCTGTTGTCATGCTGCTCTGATGAAACTGCATCTGTATCACTTATCACTGCACACCCTGAGGAACTCAAAACAGAGGAATGGGATGGGACAATCAAAGAAAGTTGCTCAATGTAATGTATTTGCCATTTATTTGCTTATATAGAGGTGTGTATTTGTCATTTTGGTCACATGACTGGTGCTGGGTGGTGCAACAGAAAACCATTCATCCAATCATTTAGAAATTGTGAGCTTGAATCCCTATTTGTGGTCAGGGGTCCAAGAGGTGGGATGGTGATAGGGGTGGCATGGACTGTGTCCGAATATTCCTATTACCCTACCTTACAGTAGGCGAAAAACAGTATGCCAAAGGAGTAGTATGTCCGATTATATTCTCAGTATTCATAAAACTGTAGGGTGAGAAATACCCGGATGACCTACTGCTTCCGCCAAGATTTTGCAGTATGGAACCACTGGACACTCTGGATACTGCGCTATCCCATAAGGCAACGGGACTGGCGTGGAAGAGCTGTCAGAATCAAAAATGGCGTGTCGGCTTTTTGAAGTTGACAATGCCAACATGGCGGATGTAGTATGTCCGGATGGTATTCATGCTTATCACTTATACTGATCAGTACGTACTGTATCAACGGCCGAGCAGTAGGTACTGAATCAAATGCAGTAGGTACTGTCGCAGTATGTGATTTCGGATGCAGCCATTCTCTCTCTCCCCTGTCAATCTCACTGACACTAGCCGATCAATCATGGACATTTGTGAGCTCATGCATGCGGAAGAGGGCGGATAGCGCTTTCCTCCAAGTGTGTTACGTCGTGACACGGCATGAGCAAGAGTTCAAAAAGATGTGGTTGGCTGGCTTCATGTGTCTCAGGGGAAGCACATGATAGCCTTCACCTTCTCAGATTGGTAGCTGTTGTACGATAATGAAGAGCTGACTGGTGGGTAGGAATTGGCCAAGACTAAATCAAAGGGAAAAAAAATCCCAAGAGCCAATCACAACTTTATAAAGCCTGCTATGTTAAAAAACAAACAAACAAACAAACAAACAAAACAAACTGCACACTACACAAAGTAAAAGGTTGCATTCGGGAAACGTTCAAGGGACTTCAGTTGATGTTAAATGCGTTCAAGGAGGTTTACTCGACACTCACTGATGAAGCACGCTACTTCCAGGGTTTCATACATCTCACGGAAATAAAGTAAAGCCATGGAAAACTACGAAAGCTGAACAAGAAGAAGATAAAGAACAGCCTTACGGAGTTTGAAAACCAAGGCCACCTGGTGAAATGATATAGCCCTTCTGTCAGTATGACATGAAACCCTCACAGTGGTGTGCATGTGTGTGTGTTTGACAAATAAAAACTGTCAACAGGGGCTGACCTTGTCATTGAGTCTGGAAAAGTCGGTGTAACGCCGGAACACCACCCAGCTCTCGTCCTGCGTCTTCTTCACCAGAATCTTATACACCTGCCACAGAAAGAAAAAAAGAAGAAGAAAAAAAATAATAAAAATCACTCGACTTCACAATACTACAAAAAAAAAAAATACTGATCACCTCCTTGCCAGTGGGCAAACGCACAAAATCAGCAGGGGATCAAACACTCCCCCCCCCTTTAATTCTGTTATCAAAGCGTATCAATCATAGTGCCCTGAATACAACCCAAAACACACAGCTCTACAACACGACACACCAATAGCAGCAACAGTCACCTCCCTAACACAAAGGTCCTGGGCTACACACAATTTTTAACAAACAACTACAATGAACACAAAAAGGTTGTGTCTGGAAATCCATTCTCAGTAGGTCAGTAGGACAAACTGGCAGAATCTAGTACAGGGTGCTCAATTCGCAGCCTGAGAGCACTTGTGAAAAAGCAGCCTGCCACGAGCAACTCGGATTTAATAAATTAAGCCTGTATTTGTTGTTACTAATTATTTCAAGAGTTTGTATAGAGCATGTTTTAGTTGCATACACCGTTTAGGATTCAGGAAGTACATCCTACTGTACACTTGTTTGTTAGAAGGTCACAGTTTCACAGTGAAGCAGTGTATGATCAGACAGTTACCTCACTGTTGACTTTTTCAAATACAATACAAATGCATTTTTGCCTCGAACAGTTTAGCGTTTTTTTTTTGTTTGTTTGTTTGTTTTTAAAAACCCGATCATGCTCCTTACTCCAGTGGTTCTCATTCCTTTTGTGTCTGACTGTGACTCACCAAAGAAATTTGCACTGGACTCATCCTAAATCTTACTGCAGCAAACTCTATTATAAACATGTTACGTTGCTACCTAGTACACTATATGGCCAAACGCTTGTGGACACTTGACCATGACATCCATATCTGCTTGACGAACAGGCATTCCAAGCTTTAGTCCCTCTTTGCTCTTGTAATAACCTCCACTCTTCTGGGAAGGCGTTCCACTAGTTATTGGAGCGTGGCTGTGAGGACTCGTGTTCATTCAGCCACAAGAGCATTAGTGAGATCAGACACTGATGTTGGGTGAGGAGGTCTGGGGTGCAGTCAGTGTTCCAGTTCAGTGGGGTTGAGGTCAGGGCTCTGTGCAGGACACTCGAGTTCTTCCACTTCAACCTTAACACACCATGTCTTCATGGAGCTCGCTTTGTGCACAGATGCATAGTCAGGCTGGAACAGGTTTCGGCCTCTTAGCTCCAGTGAAGGGAAACTGTAATGCTACAGCATACAAAGACATTCTATACAATTGCGTGCTTGAAACTTTACGGCAACAGTTTAAGGAAGAACCATGTAGGGGTGTGCTGAACAAGTGTCCACAAACTTTCGGCTATATAGTGTATGTTCCTAACTTTATCATACACGACATCTATCAAACACACAGAAAAACATGATACTGATAGCCAGAATTAAACCAATTATCTATTTTTGGCTCAGCATGCTGACTTTACTCTCAGCCTCTCTGTTTCAGATTTTAACAACGATGTGATAAGTAAGGGATAATCCACACCTAGGTGTGCGTTACACGATTTTAATGCACGACACGGAGGCAAAGAACCACCCGATGGGAAGCTGCGTGCATTAAAATCGTGTAACACGCATCTAGCCGTTGATTATCCCGCTTATACCATGGTCACTTGCCAGCACTGACATACAGTAAAAGCTGTTAAAGCCGTAACTGATGTTTGCAGTGTAAAATCTGACTGAAAAGATAAAACTAACAGTTAATTTTCGTTAGTTATTTTATATACGGGTCGTTAGATCTAGAATTACGCCCGCTCTAAATTATACACAGAGATAAAGTAGTGCGATAAGGTTACATTTATTTGAATGAATTATAGTAAATAGTTATTAGAGAGAGAGAGAGAGAGAGAGAGAGAGATATTGTGTGTGATTTACCTGCATCTGTGCCGCGTCTCTACTAATAATGAAGCCGAGAGCTTAATAAAGCTTAACTAGTGTATGTTACTATGGTTAAAGTTTGTTTATAGGTAGAGCAATAATTTAGAACAGTGATTAAACTGACCAGAGCTACCCGTGGTATACACGTTTTTAACGCACACCTTCCAGCCTATCAGAATCGAGTATTCGGACAGATAATGGTATAAATACTACAAGAAGTTGTTCTCAAAAAACCCCCCAAAAAAACAAAAAGAGACATTTGTATTAATTTTAAATGAATTCTTCTTGTGAAGTGATATTGTGACCATTTCAAACTGCAACACCTCTACTGTTCATGTCGATGTAGACAGAACACATGTCGTAATTGTTCTAAAAGGAGAGTTGCCTAGCTAATGAGTGACCAGTGGAGGAAAAGGTCAATAAAACTAATACGCACAACCAGACAGAAAAAAAAAATAGAGGATCAGAGAATGCAGAAGTTCTATTTTTACCTGAAGGTGAATCAAGACATTGGGGATGTGGTTTTGCTTTGCATGCTGCAGCAACATTATTGGCCTAAAATTACTATTGCAAATTAAAATACCGTATGTGAATAAAGTACGTCCCCCATGACCTGCCTTAGGACAACGTTGTGGCCTTTTTGACAAAAAAAATAAATAAATAAAAAAAATTGTGAGCCACTGATCTACAGCCAACCCTGATCTCAGCTGCAGATATTTCACTCAGGGTTTGTCTGGATATAATTTCACAAAGAGTCATTCATTGAGTTCTGCAGTACGTCTTCCAGAGGCCGGGGAACAGGCCTGGCCCAGAGTGCCGGAGGAGTGCAGGACAGAGCAATAAATCTGATTTGGAGCTGACAAAAACAAATGAGTGCTCCAGGAAGTTCACATGACACTGTGCCTGGTGACTAGGGCAAAGTGAAACACACACACACACACACACACACACACACACACACACACACACACACACAAACATGCTGATCACTGATCACCTCAGAAGTGGGTTAATAAGGAATAAGAACAAAAACAAGAGCTCTCTAACATAAATGTTAACATAATTGTGATTTCTTGTTGTTGAATAAATGTATCTTTCACAGATGTGTGAACACAAAAATTTAAATCAGGCTCATCTGTGGTAAGAGACTGGATAATCATCTGATATATGGCCCCTGTGGTCATATTCATATTTCATGTGCTGGTGAAGACTTTGACGTGCCGCCGAGTCCCATGTTTTTGTTGCGTGAAAACCGACAGGATTAAATAATTTAAAATTACAACATGCAAAAATAGAAAATAAATGTCGAGCTTTTGTGGCATGTGCATGGACGTACATTCTTACAATGGAGACTAAACAAAGACGATGCAATACCCATCCAGTCTGACACAGCTTCCATAGACAATATTGTAAAAACTTAAATTCTTAAATTAATATTCAACATTAATACTCAAATTCTTGTGGAGTATAAGATTCTATGTAGCTATAATCCTCAGGCTCTCCTGATAAGTTTGTCTTTAAAAAAAGAAAGAGGTGTGGCTAGACATACGAAACGCGTGTCTTGTAAACATTACATTACCGCAAAAAAACAAAACAAAACATAAGCTGGTTTAGAGTCAGCTAGACGCTAGCATTATTTAAATTTTTTCCCATTAATTTCCTGTTAACAAGGTCTGGGATGCTTGAAAAACTGAATTTGAGACTGTAAATAAATCTAACGATTAAGTTCTTGTATAGCAAAATAGCCCTGATTTCTTCATTTAAGCCTCTGTTCATGTTTTACGAGACATTCGTGGATCTGTCTGGCAAGTGCGGATAAGGGAAGCGAATGCTGTGTTCGATTTGCGGTCGCAACTTGTAATTCCTAACATCCAACCAGGAAAAGCTAAAGGAAATGCCCCCTCAACTTAAAATTCCTACCAGTCACCTTGGGGTAGTCTTCTCAACTACGAGTTCCTTCTCAGTTTATGGAGTGACATCAAATCAACATGGCTGTGCACAGCATCAGAAGTAAACAAAGCAGCAATTCTTATCTTTAAATGTGTTATACTGTATATACTAGCATTTGCTTTACATTTGCTTGACAGGGGCAACGAAAGGCTGGAAAAGTAAGTGTTACTAAAAAGAAACAGCTGGAGGAACATTTTGCAACTAATTAGGTTAATTAGCAACAGGTCAGTAACTTGATTGAGTATAAAAAGTGTATCTTAGAGAGGCAGAGTCTCTCAGAAGTAAAGATGGGCAGAGGTTCACCAGTATACGAAAAACTGCATCTACAAATGGTGGAACAATTTCAGAATAATATTCAACATAAAATTGTGAAAACTATGAATCTCCCTTCATCTACATTACATAATATCAGCAAAAGATTCCGATAATCTGGATAAATCTCTGTGCGCAAGGGACAAGGGTGAAAATCAATATTGCATGCCCGTGATCTTCGGGCCCTCAGACGGCATTACATGATTCTGTAATGGAAATCAATGCATCGGCTCAGAAACACCTCCAGAACTCATTATCTGTGAACACAGTTCACCGTGCCTTCCACAAATGCAGGTTAAAGCTCTATCATACAAAGAAGAAGCCATATGTGAACATGACCTAGAAACGCCGCCGTCTTCTCTGGGCCAAAGCTCATTTAAAATGTACCGAGGCAAAGTGGAAAACTGTTCTCTGGTCAGACGAATCAAAATGTGAAATTCTTTTTGGAAACCATGGACGCCACGTCCTCTGGACTAAAGAGGACTAAAGACGAGAGGGACCATCCGGCTTTTTAATCAGTGCTCAGTTCAAAAGCCTGCATCTCTGATGGTATGGGGGTGCATTAGTGTCTATGGAATGGGCAGCTTGCACATCTGGAAAGGCACCATCAATGCTGAAAGGTATATACAGGTTTTAGAGCAACATAGGTTTCCATTCAGACGACGTCTTTTTCAGGGAAGGCCTTGCATATTTCAGCAAGACAATGCTAACCCACATACTGCATCTATTACAACAGCATGGCTTCATAGTAGAAGAGTCCGGGTGCTGAACTGGCCTGCCTGCAGTCCAGACCTTTCACCAATTGAAAACATTTGGTGCATCATGAAACAAAAAATACTGCAAAGAAGACTCAGGACTGTTGATCAGCTAGAATCCTGTATCAGACACAAACGGGACAACATTCCTCTCCCAAAACTCCAGCAACTGGTCTCCTCAGTTCCCAGACGTATACGGACTGTTGTTAAAAGAAGAGGGGATGCTACACAGTGGTAAACATGGCCCTGTCCCAACTTTTTTGAGTCGTGTTGGTGCCATGAAATACAAAATTACCTTATTTTTTCCATAAAACGGTACATTTCCTCAGTTTAAACATTTGATATGTTTTCCGTCCCAACTTTTTTGGAATTGGGGTTGTAGGTCAATTAACAGACACGTTTGCTTGTTAAATCTATAACATTGTTTATACAGATCACTGTTTCAGGAGAACAAAAACAAAAATGATGCCATTCCGACCTGCGATTTCCCACTTACGAGTCGGATGCAGCATTAGATGCATCAGAGATTCTGAAGGTACATAAAATGTAAGCTTGAATGTTCCACACCAGTGACAAGGAAATGTACAGTTTAGTGGACAGGAGACAACATGTACATATAAACATATACTAGCTATTAATTAAACCTTGTCTGCTTGACAAATACAAAAAAATAAATAGCCTGGAAATGCATTCTGCTTGTCTTGGGAGCACGGGGTTACTGAGTTGTCCATGCCTGTCTGAGAACACAATGCATGCACAATAATATCAGACGTCATTATGTCATGCATTATGTTATATCAATATCATATCCTCATACTGCCCATCCCTAGTGCCAAGGTAGAAAGATCAACTAAAAACACAACCCTGAGAGGCAGGTTAAACTGCTTTCTAGGGTGTTTCCTGCTGTGTGACAGGGTGAGGCAGTCGGGAACAAACAGCAGGAGAGCAGGTGTGAAACTGAAAGAACCCTGCTGCTCTGAACCCTTTCCCAACACAGCTCGTCTCACCGTTTCTCTGGAGGTGTTATCACGTGAACACAGCGTCTCTTACAGAGTAGTTGCCTGTAATTAATGGCAGGTAGATGGAGGCTTCAATCATAAAAGTGATGCACTACAATTTAAAAAGTGCGCTGCTTTTTTTTTTTCTTTCACGAAATGTCACACATGAACACACGTATGTGTCCCATTAGGGTTCATAAACACAACACACACTGAAGTTGATCTTACTTCTGGGAAATTAAAAGATTAAAGATTATCAGCTTTCTTTTATATCCAGAACGAGCCCATGGCCTGCCACATTCCTTAAGAGGCATCAATAACCACAGCATAAAGTTGAGGTCTCCAGAAAGTTCGACCAATCCCTCATGCTTTCACAGAAGGTTTGACCAATCCCGCCATCCCTCACAGAAGTTTGTCCAATCCCATCTGCTCTCACAGAACATTTGACTAATACCACACGCTCTCACAGGAAGTTTCACCAATCCCTGCTTACACAAAACGTTTGACCAATGTGATCTCTCCCAGAATCACACCCACTCCTACAGAAAATTTGACCAATCTCACACTCTCTCATGGAACAGTGGACCAATCCCAAACACTCCTCCTGCTCTCACACAAAATTTGACCGATCCTGCATGCTTTCACACAAACTCATCACACTCCAGGTATATACTGTACACAGTCTGTACACATGGCTAAAAATAATATTGAGTTGTCCATAGTGAGCATAAGGAAGTGTTTAAACAGATTTGTTTTCTTTAACGGAGTAAGGTATCTTAAGTGTCTCTGTCAACGCCAGGTACAATTACGATCATCCTCCACCAGACACTATGCATCATCCTGCAGCTGAAACAGGAAGAGTAATCATTTCACCTAATGGATGACTCTTTGAGCTATTTAAGGGTGAACCAGGATTCAGGTGAGAATATTCCAGAAACACACCAAGTAACAGAGGTGTGACTATTCACTGTTTCGTATTGGTAGAATTTATTTATTTATTTTTTAAATTGTGACAACCTGTCAGTCCCAGTCAAGAATGTGTGGCCCCTGTGTCTCTCAATCCCTGAAGAAGAAGCAAAACGTATTTTTAATAAAAGTTAAAACATCTACTCTAAACGTTCACGTGATCTACGTACATTTCGCTAAAAAAAACTCTTGCTGCTTGTTTTAAAGCATGCCTAAAAGAATTCAGAGCATTTGTCTCACCGTGAACTTCGCTCTCTCCTCCATGACCTCGTAGCCGAGCACCGTGGGAGTTATGGGTCTCTCCTCCCAACCCAGTGTGTGTGGTGGCGTATCTGGCCTTACGCAGCTGGAATACTCCACCGTGGACTCGACTCCATTCATCCTGGCCCTTGTCACAGGACTCTGACACGAAGCAATGAAGCAGCTCACATTCCCGCTTCTCCCTAAACTACCGTCTTCTGCCGCGCCTTTAGTGGAAGAAGACTCCGAACTGCTGGACGCACTGCCTACGCTCGATGCCCGTTTGGGCCGTCTGGCACTGGAGGAGCCTGAAAGAGCTCGCTCAATGGGCACAGGCACTGGCACAAAGGGCGTGGCCATCTGTCTGGATATCCTCCACTGTTTTTAATCCTGCGTGAGACCCGACTGCACCTCTGCTCTCACCTGCTGTGATTTAGAACGAGGTCTCTGTGAATTGTCTTTAACCGCATGTGGATGAGGTGTGGACTGTTATCTCCAAAGTGCACTGTGAGACAAAAAGACACATTAGGAGAGCTTACTCATCAGTAACAGACATGATTTATGTCATGCATTTTAAGATCCTGAATTATAACAGTATAGAAAGTATCCACATAAAATAAAAGTGTAAATGCACCAAAAGGGGTGAACAAATCAAAGATTTGTTAGTTAGAATGCTGGACAAGTAAAAGATCCAATGTAAGAGCCACTTAGGTAGTAAAGCAGTCCCACCAGGATTTTGCGTTCGCAAAAATGAACGCAAAATTTTCCGCAGATCATGGCCAAGAGGCGCCATGTGATGTCATCACAACGCGCATTCAGCCAGAGCCCTCTTCGATTCACGTGTGTCGAACATGTGTACAGCTAAAAGGTCTCATTTACCAACACTGTGAAAGACCGACCAAAAAAATGTCTTGCAATTTTCCCAATTCAAGTAGTTTTCTGCAAAAAAACCCCAACAAAAAACACAAAAAACTCTGCAAGTTGCATCACGAGCTTTTTAAAAAGCTGCAGCAAAATCGAGCATCTTTGACTGCAACAATCACGAAAAAAAAAAAAAATCGAAACGCGAAATCCTGTATGGACTGGTAAAGTGTGTTAATACATATTAAGGGAAATGAACAAGTATACGTTCATTATCCTCTACTAGCAAATGTTATAACAATGTCGCATATAGTGTTTGTGCATTAAAAAAGTCGCCAAATCTTTAAAAGAAAGTTTATAATAATAATAATAATAATAATAATAAAGCATATTGTGTTCGTGCTAAATGTCAGCAAGTCTTTGGCCAGGGTATTGGCTATGAGATGTTGTGTTCTGTCCTCGCAAAAGATATTTTATTCTGGCTACCACTTTTATTTTCTCTCAATATGTTTAACCGAGAGGTGACACTTAAAACATTATTTCTTTTGCAGCAACCATAGTTTCAATTAAAAAGCTAAAAAACAAAACAAAACAAAAAACAGCATACAACATAAGTGGTTGGATGTAATGAACTGATTTGCATGTTAACCCTGAGACACGTGGGGGTGTGCTGTCCAAATAAACATTCTGGACCGGAAATCACGTTTCCAAACAATTCCCCTGCTCCCCCCGCTTTGTAATACATGAGTTATGAGGCTTAAACACACACACACACATATATTTTACCATTTCTACATAATTTTCCACATTTGTACTAGTAAGAAATGAAACATATTGACTATTGCGCCTTTAAAATAAAAAAAGTTTAAGAACACTCCCGACCCTAAAAAACAAACAAACAAATAAATAAATAGTGAACACATTAATAGGCTAGAAAGCATGAGCCTAAACTTATTGTTATTTGATATCAGATTAAATTATATTTATTTCAAATGACCCAAAGATACAGAATAAATAATAAATCACAGTGACATTGCATGAATATTAATTACACAGACCCACCCTAACCTAATACTTTAATTACAACACTTTATTAGCAAAAGGGACACCTGCCTGTAACATGATAGTAGTAAATAACTTTAACAACTGACCAAATAACAGGTTTGCTGAGAGGAAAAACAAGCTAGCTCTAGCTAGCAACTTTTTAACCCCAAAATGACCCCAGTGTTAGCTTACTGAGCCTTTTGAAGGGAAAATGAAACTAAACTAAGAAAAAAGGCAAAAGTAAGTATTTCACAGGCTCTCAGGTTTATCTCACCAGACAATAACAAAGTAAACACGCCGCAGTGGTGAGAGTTATGTTCCAGTGGCTAAGCTAGTGCTAGTGCTAACTAACCCAGCTAGCGGGCAGCTGTAGCCATGAGGAAACGACAACACTCAACTATCTGCACATATCACACTACTGATACAGAGTTCTAATAAAGTCCTACTCACCGGTAATCTGACTACTGATATATCACATATCGCGTCTCAAACTTAACTCCTGTCCAGTTGGAAAGCATTTCCTTAAAAGCTGCCCACATCCTGCTGAAATGAGAGAGAGAAAGAGAGAGAGAGAGAGAGAGATTTCCAGCAGCACGCTTTTCTCCTCCGCTTCAGCGCCACATTACTGCTCCGAGCTTCTGTTTGGAAACCAAACCTGGTTGCCAGATTGATTGAGTTAAAAATCCTCCCAGGTCACTGAGGTTCCACCCATCCATTTTCATGCTGCTTATCCTACACAGGGAGCCTGGAGCCTATCATAGGGAACTCAGGGCACAAGGCGGGGTACACCGTAGACGACTGTGCACCCTGCACAATCACACACAAGTTCACACTCTATGTACAATTTAGATATACCAATCAGCCTACAATGCATGATTTTGGACTGGGGGAGGAAACCGGACTACCCGGAGGAAACCCCCAAAGCACGGGGAGAACCTGCAAGCTCTGTGCACACAAGTGGTGTTCGAAACCCCCAATCCTGGAGGTGTGAGGCAAACATGCTGACCACTAAGCCACCATGTCCCCCAGTTTACACACCTCCCTGCTGCAAAAAGCAATAGAAACACTCATAGAATTTGTAATCGTTTTAATGGTTATAATGGGAATTGTATTGATTTTAACGAAACCTGTAATGGTCCCTGTGGGTCTTTATTGGTTATTTGCTGCTTTCTGTTAGTGGCATGTCATGTCTATTGGATACCATTAAGGACCTTCATCCTTAATATGTCTGACTACATAATGGGAACCATTTGGTAATGGTTTTAATGATTAACAGCTGATGGTTTATAATGGTATTGGTAGTGGAAACCAGTAGAAACATTTCGGTGATGGTTTCTATCTTTTTTTTTTTTTTCAGCAGAGCCTTGATGATGAAACCATTAACCATCATGAAAGAAGACCAACTTGTCAATTAAAGATGTCTGAAACTTCAAAATTTCACTACAGTAAAAATCCGGGATGCCACAGAACATCACACGTTAGGTAGTGAGGAATAACACATGACAGACACTTTATACGTTAAATGCTGTGGAACAGCCAAGAGAGAAGTTAGTGCTACAAAACACACCCTTTAATTGAGGTGCCCATGTTTTTCCCATGTTTGTGTCCCTTGTACTGTGTCTGCATATGATTTCATGCATTGAGCTACTATCACATGATTGGCTGATTGGATAATTGCATGACTGAGCAGGGTTACAGGTGTTCCTATTATAGTGGCCAGTGAGTGTATTTAAAGCTATTTTAGCGTACATCTTACAAAGCTATTTTAGTGTACACTATAATATTAGCTGTTAGCTAGTTTGCGAGCCATGCTGGTATTCCATTAGTAACATATACTGTACACGTGCTGTATTTATAAATGTATTACCAAACCATTTAAAAACTAAGAGTAGGCTACAGTGTGCATAGATGTAATGATTTATTTTATTTCACACACCTCACACCTGATATAGATGCAGAATCCATACAGCCTGTCCATCTCATGGTCAAGTTGAATTCAATTTTCACATGACTTCTCTAAACACACATCAGTGACATCATTTCCTGGAGTAAAGGATGAGGAAGGTCTCAGGAGGGAGGTGGCCTGACAGATGAGATGTATGGTGAGGTGTCATTGCCAAATTCTACCATATTTTTTGAGAAAACATTTCCAAGCCTGACATAATTTTGAAAAAGTTTAATTATGTGGATTTTGCTAAATCTGGCAACACAGTTGAAAGTAGGCCCATTTGGTGGCCCCTCTGGTGGCCATGCTTATCATGACAGTGATGAAAAGGATGCTTGGGTCTACAGTTTCAGGATTACAACACATCTTCGATTTGCTTTGGAGAGCTGTGATATATTTAGCTTGGCAACAGGATAAAAATTAGGAAACAAATTCTGGACAATAAATCATTTTGTGATTTTAATTCTTGCATCTTAAACCCCCCATTATATATTTTCTTGAACATTCCCTCCCACAAAATGTAACCATCTGGCCCTCTGTGCACAGCATACCAGTCCAGAAAAGCAAATCAAATTAAAATTTAATATGTTGACATTTTACATATTTTATCTGCAATTAAATCCCCTATTAATATCAGTCCAGTCCATCACCAGGACTAAAGACAGACAGCATACTGACAGTTCTTTAAAGACACAAAGTGAGTCCTCGCCATGATTTATGAGCTGGACAAGGAGACTGCACATCCTCTTAACAATTGAAAAAGAGCCCATCTTGCCTAATGAAGTGATATAGAGAGTGTGCCAGATGCTGAGTGATGATGCATGTCTGTCAGACACTACCCCATGTGGAGAGAGAGAGAGAGAGAGAGAGAGAGAGAGAGAGAGAGAGAGAGAGAGAGAGAGAGAGAGAGAATACTATAGACACACACAGGTCTGATTGAGGAGCTCAGGTGTGCAGTGATGAGGTCTGTTGTGTGTGTGTGTGTGTGTGTGTGTGTGTGTGTGTGTGTGTGTGTGTGTGTGTGTGTGTGTGTGTGTGTGTGTGTGTGTGTGTTTTCACTGAGCTCTAATATGTACAGCTGCTTTTATATTATTCATTACTGTGGCAGTCTCTCATGTACCAAGCAACTCATCATGTGATGGATCTATTTTTTCCAGTCTGACCCATTTATAAGGATGTGTGGACATCAGAAAAAAAGATGTTGTTCTACAATGTGTGTGTGTTGTTGTTGTTGTTGTTTAGCAGAAGAAGGAGACTTCAGTCATTTCATACAAGATTGATGATTGGGGTTAAATTTATCCCTTAAAGGCATATCAGAAAAATGAAACTCCTCTCACTGACTGTCTTTCTTTAATCACTTCCACTGGCAGTAATCCACTCTGTGCTGTTCCGGTGCAGCTAAAGTTAATATTTTCCATTAGCAATTGAAAGAGTGAATTAATGTATGTAAGGAATAATAAGACATGCTATTATAGGAAAATAATCCATGATGGAGTGGTGTGATGCGCTACCACCAGGAAGTGGAGTATTTCCTATAACAGCACATCCCAAAGCATATCTCATACACCAGCAATTTGTCAATGATTACAATTTTCAATTTATTAATGAACAACATAAGGCAAGTTACTCACTTACATTATAACAGCCATAAGTAAGTATAAATTCAATTCAGTTTTCAATTCAGTTTTATTTGTATAGCGCTTTTAATAAGAGGTCAAGGATTTACTTGCTGAAAAGCACCGCCTTCACCGTGCTCACCAGAACGATCCGTCTTCAAGAGCCAAGAGGAATGCCTTCACCATCTCTCGCAGAACTGTACAGATCAAGATTCGCAAGATGCAGGACTCATGGCTAAGTGCCAAAGCCGATGAAATTCAGCAGTATGCAGAGAGGAATGACTCCAAAAGGTTCTATGAAGCCATCAACACTCTGTACGGGCCTCAGTCTTCAGGGAGCTCCCCACTACTAGACTCAGATGGTACAACCCTCATCACTGAGAAGACTCTGATTCTCCAACGCTGGGCGGAGCATTTCCAATCCGTACTCAATCGCCCTTCCTCGGTAAATGATGAGGCGATTGACAGAATGCCCCAAGTAGATGTCAGTTACACCCTGAATGTCCTGCCATCAGTGGCGGAAACCTCAAAGGCCATAAGTCAGCTGTCCTGTGGCAAGGCACCAGGATCAGATGCAATTCCAGCTGAAGTCTATAAGGTCGGTGGCCCAGTGCTTGTAGAAAAATTTACCCAGCTATTACAGTCCTTCTGGAATCAAGGATCCATTCCTCAGGAGCTCAAGGACGCTTCAATTGTACATCTCTATAAGAGGAAAGGAAATCGCCAAGTGTGTGATAACCACAGAGGAATTTCGCTGCTATCTACAGCAGGCAAGATCTTTGCAAGAGTTCTGTTAAATCGTCTGACTGCTCATCTGGAAGAAGGCCTCCTACCTGAGACGCAATGTGGGTTTCGCAAGGAACGTGATACTGTGGACATGATATTTGCAGCCCGTCAACTTCAAGAGAAGTGTCAAGAACAGAACCGTGATCTATACACCACATTCGTGGACCTCACCAAGGCCTTTGATACTGTCAGTCGTGAAGGCCTGTGGAGGATCATGTCCAAGTTTGGTTGCCCTGACAGATTCATACTGATGGTACGCCAATTCCATGATGGTATGATGGCTAGAGTTCTTGATGACGGTGAAGCCTCGGCGGACTTTCCAGTCACCAATGGCGTCAAGCAGGGGTGTGTACTTGCGCCGACACTGTTCAGCATGATGTTCTCTGCCATGCTATCAGACGCCTTCAAGGACTGTCCTGTGGGAATCGGTCTAAAGTACAGAACCGATGGAAAACTGTTCAATTTACGAAGACTCCAAGCTGTCACCAAAGTCAAGGAGACTGTGCTACGGGACTTTTTATTTGCTGATGACTGTGCCTTGAATACTAGTTCAGAGCACGACATGCTGGCCAGCATGGACAGATTTTCGGTTGCCTGTGATAACTACAGCCTAACCATCAACACGAAGAAAACCGAAGTAATGCATCAGCCAGCTCCAAAAGCCCAGTACAAAGAGCCAGAAATCATAGTGAAGGGACAAAAGCTGCAAGCTGTGGATCAGTTAACTTATCTGGGTAGTACACTCTCTCGCTCAGTGAAAATTGACATCGAAGTGGACAGCAGATTAGCCAAAGCAAGTACAGCATTTGGCAGACTGCGAGCCAACGTGTGGGAACGTCGTGGGATCAGCTTAGTTTCAAAGCTAAAAGTCTACCAAGCAGTGGTGTTACCAACTCTGCTGTATGCCTGTGAGACTTGGACTGTGTACAGGAGGCATGCTAGACAGCTGAACCACTTCCACATGACGTGTCTCCGCAGACTTCTGAGAATCAGATGGCAGGATAAAGTGCCAGACACAGACGTTCTCTCCAGGGCAGGACTACCATCAGTTCACACACTGCTGATGAAAGCCCAGACACACTGGTCAGGTCATGTTGTCAGGATGTCAGATAATCGCATACCGAAGCAACTCTTCTATGGTGAGCTGTCCCAGGGAAAACGATCACAAGGGGGCCAGAGGAAGCGTTACAAGGACACGCTGAAAGCATCACTTAAGTCTCTGGACATTGACACATCCTCCTGGGAATCCCTGGCACAAAACCGAAGTGCACACAATGACCTACAATGGCTGCCAGGCATCTGAAGTGAGAAGAACGACTGTTGCCCAACAGAAGCGCACCATACGAAAATCCAGAGCTGCCAGTGTGCAAACTGAGGCGTCAACTGAGGCTATTTCTCCAGTCTACATGCCACATAATTGAAATCACAGGTTTATATTAAAGTGTTCATTGTAATATATTATAATTTCTATAGTAACAGCTAATTCAAATTCAATATGGTGGATGCTCAACGTATATGACACATATAATATATAACTTAAAAATAGTTCATTAATTAAAATTAGTATAGTATAATCATCGATATGGTGAAGTTTTCTGTAAGGAAATGTTTATTTAACATTTTTGGAAGGAGTCTCCAGTGTCAGCATTCGTAATGTAAAGCTGTAATTTATTTTTTTTTCCTCCACAGGAAAGTCTTTAGGATGGACCACTTTCTGTTTTGTGGTATTGGTGTATTTTTTTTGTCTCATTTACTTCAAGAGAGGGAAAAAGAGTGGCTGGTGAGGGAACAACAGTTTAGCTGCTATAGTGTAAGTGATACCAGGAGCTTGTTTCATGTATGTTCCACAACATTAAATTAAATGTAAACTGTTCAAAAAGTACAACATGTTGCTCCTTAATAAATAAAAACAATTTAATCACTGGCAAATTGCTGTGGTATAAGAGGAATAAAACACTTCAGGACATGCTGTTATCGGAAAATAATCAACTTTGGTGTGGTAACATGTAACTGTGCTTCAGATCTGGTCACATCACACCACCTATAACAGTGTTTCCCGAATCAGGGATGGATCATGAGACAATGAGCCCCTGGGCACAGATAAGCAACACGCCCCCCATCCCCCTGCTATAGACAAGGCATGACGTTAGACAACACATTTTTTTTTAAAAATACACAGTATTCAATTGGATTGTGTGAAATGGAATGTGTGAAATGAAGTCGAGGTGAAAGAAAATGCAACAAAGGCTGTACCATGACAAAAAGATACAGAGGATTTGGCCCCCAAAGTCCTACAGAAAACTAAAGTGATAAACATTCACTTTGAAGGAGTAATGTCCAATTCAATTCAATTCAATTTGATTTGTATAACGCTTTTAACAGTGGGCATTGTCACAAAGCGGCTTTACAGAAATATATAAATTCCTGATATAATTTTTACATTTATAAATGTATAAATTAATTTATTATAAATTTATTATTAATAATATACAGTGTTGGTTTCTCTGGGCTCTCTCTCTCTTAGGCTCTAGCTTTGGAGCCCCCTTGACTCCTTGGGCCCCTGGGTCTGTGGCCAATAGCCCTGTTTGGTAATCCATCCTTACCACTAACTCCCATTGTGTTTTAATCTTATTGTAATTATCTCATATGTGCAATGCCCCCTCACTTTTTTTTGCCTTATGTTGTTTATAGTAGAATGCTGCTGTAGTTGTTTTTTTGGCTGCTCCCATTAGGGGTTGCCACAGCGGATCATTGGTCAGCATATTTGAACTGGCACAGGTTTTACGACGGACAAACTAACTGATGCAACTGTTCCATTTTATCCGGGTTTGGGACTTGCACTGAGAGTGCACCAAGCTTAGTCTTAATAATTTAAAGGGATTTGTGTTAGCTGCCCTATGAACTCATTCACAAGCTGACCAGTATGACAAATGACATAAAGCCCACAAATAAAGTTCTAAAGTTTGCCAATTGCCAAATGTACCACAAATAATCCAAAATAATCCAAAACAATTCAGCATGCTGCTGTAATATGCTGTAATATTGTAATATTTAATTGTATTATGAATGCTTTGTATGCTGAATACAATAAATCTGCTGTGTCCCTGACTTGACAGGAATTTTTTTTTTTGTGAATTAGCTAACAAGCTTAGTCTTAATCATTTAAATGGATTTGTTTTAGCTGCCCTATGAACTCATTCACAAGCTGACCAGTATGACAAATGACCTAAAGCCCACAAATAAAGTTTTAATGTTTGCCAATTGTTAATTTCCGATAAAATAATCAATTTGTAATGCACACAGTATAGAGATGAACACATTGTTGTGTTTTGCACACTAACACTCCATGTATTATGTTCTTTGTATTGTACGAACGCACATATTTTTGTATAATTTCATTTTTTGCCACAAGATGGCAATGTAGTAAAGCAGTTCGAGCTTATACCGTCCAACACCCCCCTCCCCCCCACTAACTCCAATATGTTTGTTTGTGTGCTTTGTTGTTTGCCGGTTACACACCACCTCCGGAGCTGAATTCCACATATCACACTCTCAGCACGGCTTTCATGCTCTGCAGATATCAAACAGAATAAGTGAATAAAAGCCAAGAGTCTATTGTTGCTTCTCCCAGTGCACGCTTTCATCTGGAAAGACTCAGAAGTTGGAGTGAGAATGGCATCCTTAGTAGAAATATTTTCACAGATTGCCTTTGTCGTGAATCTCGCCAGAACATGATAGACATAATAGCATGGATGCACAGAGGCGCAGAAATCCTTTATTTATCAAAACAATGGCATACTACAAACTGAATTTAAATTAGAGCAACTTTAAAATGAGGATTAATTATTTATGAAATGTTTTCCCCATATACAGTATCTCACAAAAGTGAGTACACCCTTCACATTTTTGTAAATATTTTATTATATCTTTTCATGGGACAACACTGAAGAAATGACACTTTGCTACAATGTAAAGTAGTGAGTGTACAGCTTGTATAACAGTGTAAATTTGCTGTCCCCTCAAAATAACTCAACACACAGCCATTAATGTCTAAACTGCTGGCAACAAAAGTGAGTACACCCCTAAGTGAAAATGTCCAAATTGGGCCCAATTAGCCATTTTCCCTCCCCGGTGTCATGTGACTCGTTAGTGTTACAAGGTCTCAGGTGTGAATGGGAAGCAGGTGTGTTAAGTTTGGTCTTATCGCTCTCACACTCTCTCATACTGGTCATTGGAAGTTCAACATGGCACCTCATGGCAAAGAACTCTCTGAGGATCTGAAAAAAAGAATTGTTGCTCTACATAAAGATAGCCTAGGCTATAAGAAGATTGCCAACACCCTGAAACTGAGCTGCAGCACGGTGGCCAAGACCATACAGCTGTTTAACAGGACAGGTTCTACTCAGAACAGGCCTCGCCATGGTCGAAAGCCCGCAAACAGTTTGCTGAAGACAAGCAGACTAAGGACATGGATTACTGGAACCATGTCCTGTGGTCTGATGAGACCAAGATAAACTTATTTGGTTCAGATGGTGTCAAGCGTGTGTGGCGGCAACCAGGTGAGGAGTACAAAGACAAGTGTGTCTTGCCTACAGTCAAGCATGGTGGTGGGAGTGTCATGGTCTGGGGCTGCATGAGTGCTGCCGGCACTGGGGAGCTACAGTTCATTGAGGGAACCATGAATGCCAGCATGTACTGTGACATACTGAAGCAGAGCATGATCACCTCCCTTCGGAAACTGGGCCGTAGGGGAGTATTCCAACATGATAACGACCCCAAACACACCTCCAAGATGACCACTGCCGTGCTAAAGAAGCTGAGGGTAAAGGTGATGGACTGGCCAAGCATGTCTCCAGACCTAAACCCTATTGAGCATCTGTGGGGCATCCTCAAATGGAAGGTGGAGGAGCGCAAGTTCTGTAACATCCACCAGCTCTGTGATGTCATCATGGAGGCGTGGAAGAGGACTCCAGTGGCAACCTGTGAAGCTCTGGTGAACTCCATGCCCAACAGGGTTAAGGCAGTGCTGGAAAATAATGGTGGCCACACAAAATATTGACACTTTGGGCCCAATTTGGACATTTTCACTTAGGGGTGTACTCACTTTTGTTGCCAGCAGGTTAGACATTAATGGCTGTGTGTTGAGTTATTTTGAGGGGACAGCAAATTTACACTGTTATACAAGCTGTACACTCACTACTTTACATTGTAGCAAAGTGTCATTTCTTCAGTGTTGTCCCATGAAAAGATATAATAAAATATTTACAAAAATGTGAGGGGTGTACCCACTTTTGTGAGATAATGTAAATGTTGTATATGGGAAAGTGTATACAGTGAAAAAATACGGGAGTGAAATTTACTCATGAAACATGTGGTAACAATTTCCACACATAAATTCTTAGTAAATTTAACTAAGCTTATTTTACGTAAGGTTTATATGGCAGCAAGATTCTTGAGAAATGTGAGTAAAATTAACTAACAGTTTTCTTTTTTTAATAAGTACATTTTACTCAAAATTGAGCTGATTGAACTACATAAATCTCAACACTGTAAAAAATACACATCAAGTAATTATTATCATTAATATTTAATGAATACTAACACAGCTAATAGGTTCAACCAGATGCAGAACTCCACACACACACACACACACACACACACACACACACACACACACACACACACACACACACACACACACACACACCATACACCTGACTGATAAACACAAATAGGGTGAACCGAGAAAACTTTACAGAAACACTTAATCTTCCAAAACATTTCATAATACAATAGCCTTAGGCCTTAAAGCTAACACAAAACAAGAAATACTGAAAACAAGCCATCCATAACACTCGAAGTTAAATCAGTTTAAAATTCTGCAACTGCATATGCAAACTGAGTTCAGAAACCTTGCCCCCACTTTAGTATGCAATTGGATCAAGTAAACATACATAGTTTTTTTCTAGTTATGTGAGCACTTGCAAAATAATAGTAAATTTAACCCAGGAAAGTAAGTACAGTGCTGTGAAAAAGTAACCTGATTTCTTCGTTTCTGTGTATACAGTATCTCACAAAAGTGAGTACACCCTTCACATTTTTGTAAATATTTTATTATATCTTTTCATGGGACAACACTGAAGAAATAACACTTTGCTACAATGTAAAGTAGTGAGTGTACATCTTGTATAACAGTGTAAATTTGCTGTCCCCTCAAAATAACTCAACACACAGCCATTAATGTCTAAACCGCTGGCAACAAAAGTGAGTACACCTCTAAGTGAAAATGTCCAAATTGGGCCCAAAGTGTCAATATTTTGTGTGGCCACCATTATTTTCCAGCACTGCCTTAACCCTCTTGGGCATGGAGTTCACCAGAGCTTCACAGGTTGCCACTGGAGTCCTCTTCCACTCCTCCATGATGACATCACAGAGCTGGTGGATGTTAGAGACCTTGCGCTCCTCCACCTTCCATTTGAGGATGCCCCACAGATGCTCAATAGGGTTTAGGTCTGGAGACATGCTTGGCCAGTCCATCACCTTTACCCTCAGCTACTTTAGCATGGCAGTGGTCATCTTGGAGGTGTGTTTGGGGTCATTATCATGTTGAATTACTCCCCTACGGCCCAGTTTCCAAAGGGAGGTGATCATGCTCTGCTTCAGTATGTCACAGTACATGTTGGCATTCATGGTTCCCTCAATGAACTGTAGCTCCCCAGTGCCGGCAGCACTCATGCAGCCCCAGACCATGACACTCCCACCACCATGCTTGACTGTAGGCAAGACACACTTGTCTTTGTACTCCTCACCTGGTTGCCGCCACACACGCTTGACACCATCTGAACCAAATAAGTTTATCTTGGTCTCATCAGACCACAGGACATGGTTCCAGTAATCCATGTCCTTAGTCTGCTTGTCTTCAGCAAACTGTTTGCGGGCTTTCTTGTGCATCATCTTTAGAAAAGGCTTCCTTCTGGGATGACAGCCATGCAGACCAATTTGATGCAGTGTGCGGTGTATGGTCTGAGCACGGACAGGCTGACCCCCCACCCCTTCAACCTCTGCAGCAATGCTGGCAGCACTCATACGTCTATTCTGCAAAGCCAACCTCTGGATATGATGCTGAGCACGTGCACTCAACTTCTTTGGTTGACCATGGCGAGGCCTGTTCTGAGTGGAACCTGTCCTGTTAAACAGCTGTATGGTCTTGGCCACCGTGCTGCAGCTTAGTTTCAGGGTGTTGGCAATCTTCTTATACCTAGGCCATCTTTATGTAGAGCGACAATTCTTTTTTTCAGATCCTCAGGGAGTTCTTTGCCATGACGTGCCATGTTGAACTTCCAGTGACCAGTATGAGAGAGTGTGAGAGCGATAAGACCAAACTTAACACACCTGCTTCCCATTCACACCTGAGACCTTGTAACACTAATGGGTCACATGACACCGGGGAGAAAAAATGGCTAATTGGGCCCAATTTGGACATTTTCACTTAGAGGTGTACTCACTTTTGTTGCCAGCGGTTCAGACATTATTGGCTGTGTGTTGAGTTATTTTGAGGGGACAGCAAATTTACACTGTTATACAAGCTGTACACTCACTACTTTACGGTAATAAAGGTAATAAAGGACTCCACTATCAGACAGACACTGGGCAAAAATGGCACTCATAGAAGAGTGGCGAGGTGAAAACCACTGCTAACCCAGAAGAACATTAAGGCTCATCGAAATTTTGCCAAAACACACCTTGATGATCCTCAAACATTTTGGTAGAATGTTCTGTGAATTGATGAGTCGAAAGTGGAACTGTTTGGAAGACAGGGGTCCTGTTACATCTGGTGTAAACCAAACACAGAATTTCACTAGGGTCAAGCATGGTGATGGGAGTGTGATGGTGTGGGGATGCTTTGCTGCTTCAGGGCCTGGGCAACTTGCAATAATTGAGGGAAACATGAATTCTGCTTTCTACTAGAAAATCCTAAAAGAGAATGTCTGGTCTTCAGTCTGTAAGTTGAAACTCAAGCACAACTAGATTATGCAGCAAGACAATGATCCAAAGCATAGGAATAAGTCCACCTCTGAATGGCTCAAAAAAGCAAAAAAAGTTTTGGAGTGGCCTAGTCAAAGTCCTGACTTGAACCAATTGAGATGCTGTGGCAAGACCTTAAACAGGCAGTTCATACAGCATTTAAGTAATTCTAGTAATTAGCCTATGTTACAAATGAATACCTGCATTAACATGCATTAATCTTTTAAACAGGTCCACGAAGACCAATATAAGCTAATGCCTTAATAAATATGTTCTAGGTGGTTAATTTACAAAACAGATAAACAAGACTGGAGATTTGCAGTTCCAAAGATTACACCTACCTGAGCTCAGTTTATTATGTAGATTTTTAAGTCATGGATGGAATAAACCTTACATTCTCACCTTTTTTGGTCATGGTTGGTTAATGTTAACCAATGCAATAATAAATATGGACTAAAAACTAACAGGGTGGTGTGATGCTATCTCGGGCCACTTCACACTTCACAACATCCCATCACTGTTTGTTTTCCCATAAGAGCATGTTATTCCAACAATTTTATTATTATATTTTCATTTATTAAAGAATGTCATGGAATGACATACTTTTTATCCAGGTATAGAGACTTGTTTGTCTAATTAGAGTGCTACGTGTTGCTGGTGGTATCCAGCATGAAAGTTGAAGCTTTGAAAACTGATCTGTTTGAGCAGAGTGTACAGATGAGGAAGTGAGAGAGCTGGACGTACTGAAGGACTAAACTGCTGGTGCATCTCTCTCTTTAGGTAGAGATGAAGCAAAAGTTAATTCCCACTGGCACCATGATCAGCAGGTAGTCGAACGGCATTGTGGGTAATGTAGAAAACTGTTAACCAAACTGAAAATAGACCTAGGGTTAGGATTAAGGGTAACTGGGTTAATGAAAGAATCTTGATGCCACAGAGTATCACACATTAATTAAAAAGATTAATATGCAAGTCACTGAGGGTGGATTTTTCCTTTAAGCTGCAGGTAATTTTCTTTACACCATCCAGCAAAGCTCTCCGCCAGTCTCCTGTTCTCCTTATCCATCCACTGATGCATCCCATTACCACAGAGTGTTTCTCAAAGTATGACAGTCCCCTGGAGCAATGTTTGGTGATAGGAAATTAACAATGAGGCACACAAGACTGACTATAAATCTCCTATAACACAGTGAGTAGTTAACCGACATAGACGTGCACAGAGAGAACACCATGTGTACTCTGTGTGGTAGCAGACTGTCGAGCTGGAACAAATCAGTGTACACATGGCCAATGATGCACCTGAGAGCAATTCATAGCAATTAGAGGGAAAAGAGAAAAAACACCATGCATAACACACAAATGCATACACACACATACTGCACACTCTTTACTAAAACACTAAAATAAACACAGTATGTCATAAGATGTTACAGCCTAATTTCTATTGTTTGATAATTGGCCTTTCATATAGATGGGAATGAAAGCTGAAATTCTGATCTATTATCTCATATTCATCTTTTGATCTCAAACTCAATTTTCAGATTTCAGCGTTTAGCAAAAAAAAAGAAAGAAAAGAAAAGAAAAGAAAAAAAAAAGAACTGGCCTTGCTGTTCCAATACTTTTGGAGGGGACTGTATGTTTTTGAGTGTATGTTTCTGCTTAATATTACTTAAAAATGGTCTGAACTGATATTTTTAGCAGTCAACATTATAACTGAATTTGAGTTTAAACTTTAACAGCTGTCCTGGTTCAGTCCTGAGCGCAGGTTTCTGTCTGTGTAGGTTTCCTCCAGGTTCTCCAGCTTCCTTACACCTCCCAAAAACATGCCAGTAGGTGGACTGGATAAGATAAATTTCCTCAAGGTGTACATGATTGTGTGTGTGTGCATGGTGCCCTGCAATAGAATGGCATCCCATCCAGGGTGCTTCATGCCCAGTGTTCCTGGGATGGACTCCAGATCCTTCGCAACCCTTGAAATTGAGTACTTAATAATAATAATAATAATAATAATAATAATAATAATAATAATCTTATTATTATTATAAATACAGTTGATGTTATAAGTTTGCATACGCCTTGCATAATCTACAAATTGTTAATAATAAAAAAAATATAATAACAATTTACACCGATCATCCTGTTCAAAAGTTTACACCCCCCTGGCTCTTAATGTATCGTGTTGCCTTCTTGAGCATCAGTGAATGTTTGCACCTTTGTAATAGTTGTGTACGAGTCCCTCAGTTATCCTCAATATGAAAAGGTGGATCTCAAAATCATATAGCAACTCCTGGATAGAGGTCAAATATGCAGAAGATGCTGGAAAAGCAAATAATGTGCAGGACCTGGAGGATTTTTCTGAAGAACAGTTGCTCAGGACAAACAAGGGCCTCATGAACAACTATCACAAAACATAAAAAACAGTTGTTGATCATCCAGGTAACAACATACAGTATTAAGAATCAAGCGTATGTAAACTTTTGAACTGGTTCATTTGTGTAAATTCAGTTATTATTGTGTCTTGTGGACTATATGTAACATCTGTTATGTGAAATAGCTTATTCAGGTCAGTACTAAATAAAATAAATAAAAAAAAACATAAAAAAAAAATATATTATATTGTGTGTGAGCAGGATTTCTTTCAAACCAACCCTTCTGTCACTAGTGTGAAGTGAGGCATGGAAAGAGGTGCAGGTGTACTTGTTTTATTGCTGTCATACACTTGTAAGGCAGTTTGAGCTGGGGAAGTGAGTAATAGAACTATGTGAAACTTCAGTAGAACAATAGACTACCTCTCAGTCATGTTATGGCTACAGTAAATCAGAGCCGACTCCATCATAAAAGCGCACTCCTCAATTGATTCTGCATTTCTGCGTCTTGGTCTGGGTTAATGGCAGCTTCACTCCACTGCTTCATCCATGCTTTATCATTACGGGCAGAAGGTCGGCCTCATTCGTCGTCATCGCCAATGTTTTTCGCCGAGTGACCTTCAGTGGACAGGGAGAATGCACATTATTGGGATGCTTTTATTTTTTAAAAGCAAGCCATTAGTCATAATTACTTTTGGATGCCTAGAAGAAGGCTTTTGTACTTTTTGTGAAAGACTGTTTGTGGTGTTTGTGTTTTTAGGAGAACATTTTGTACAGGTGAGAAAAAAAGCAAAGCAATTTTTGCTTTAACAAACTCAATCTTCATTTTCTTGCTCATGCTGCCAGGAGCAATTTTGAACACACAGACTAGGCTCATGCAAAGTAAAACTCTGGAGATTACAAACAAGATTTTAGTTTTTCTTAAGCAACATGTCTACTTTTAGAAAATAACAAAAAGTCCTTCTTTTCTCTGGATAATGGCCAGGAAGACTGAATGTGTACCTCGAAAAGAGAAAAGAGAAATGATGCTAGATAAAATGTTGGCCAGCTGTCCTGGTATAACAAAAAGTTAACAGAATTCTGGTTGGAAATGATTCGCTGGAGCTTCATACGTGATAAAACAAGTAATTAGACTTTTTCCCTCCAGAGTCCACTGCTGTTGTGGATAAAATATAGTTTAATTCTTTGGAGTGAAAGTGTAGGAGTGAAAGTAAAACACACAGAACCACACAGACATTTTATACAGTGACACACAACAGTTGGAAAAGGGCAAAAACATTATACAGTTTCCTCCAAAAGTACTGGAATGGCAAGGCCAATCATTTTGTATTTGCTATACACTGAAGACATTTGGGTTTGAGATCAAGCTTCTGTAGCTTCTTTCAGTTGTTTGTTTTGGGGGGTTTCTCCCTTCAGTTTCCTCCTCAGGAGGTGAAATGCTGTGCGATTGGGTTAAGGTCTGGTGATTGACTTGGTCGGTCTAAAACCATGCACTTTTCCCCCTTGATCAAGTCCTTTGTTGAGTTGGCAGTGTGTTTTGGAATCTTCATTGTCTTGCTGGGAATTTTTTTTCCAATTAGACTGGATGCTTTTCTCTGTAAATTGGCAGACAGCTATATAGACTCCTGGAATCATTCTGCTGCTACAGTCATGAGTTATATCATCAATAAAGATTAGTGAGCCTATTCCAGAAGCAGCCGTGCAAGCCCAAGCCATGACACTACCTCCACTGTGCTTGACTGATGAGCTTCATGTTTTGGATTATGAGCAGATCCTTTCTTTCTCCACAGTTTGGGCTTTCCATCACTTTGGTACAGGTTAATTTTGGTTCCAGAACTTTTGTGGCTCATCTCTGTATTTCTTTGCAAATTCCAATCTGGCTTTCTGATTCTTACTGCTGATGAGTGGTTTGCATCTTGTGGTATGACCTCTATATTTCTTCAAGTACATTTTCACACAGGCTTTTTGCTTAAATAAATAACATTATCATTTAAAAACTCTATTTTGTGTTTAGACATGTTGCCTTTGTGTTATCTTAGATTTTGTTTTTATTTTCTGAAACCATTTAGTATGAGATATACACAAAAACAGAAGAAATCAGCACAGCACTGTGTGATTGTTGATATTGTGATGTATTCCTTGAGGAGATGCTTACTTAGCATTTTTTGAAGGAGTCTCCAGTGTCAGTGCTTTGTAACAGCCTGAGGTAAAGGTGTAACTTAAATTTTTATTTTTATTTTTCAAAATAAAGTCTTCAGGACAAAATATTTTGCTCTTTCCTGCTTAAAGGAATAAAACACTGTGCTGTTATTGGAAAATAAACTTTGGGTTCACTGAACTTTTGGGACCCTGAATCACGACTCCTAATGATAAGAGTAGCTCCATATAGGATGGTGCTGACAGTCTGTTACCAGCAGGTGGCAAAACCGAGCTATCAGACGAATGTTTCAGTGTGTGTACGTGTGTGTAGGTGTGCAGAGATTTTTTAAAATGTCTTTTTCTTTTCTTTACTCTTTTTCTTTCCTTGTTGGTGTGTGCACATGCCTGTTTCTGTTTCGTTATATTACAGGAAGCGGAGTTTGGAGCTAATATTGAAACTAAAGCAGATACTGGCTTCACATCTTGCTTAAAAATTTTTTCCTTGATTTTTTTTGACATGTAACACTCATAAAGAGGAAACTCATAACAAGGGTGAAGGTAAGAGAGCAGGACTGGAGCTCTTTCCTCTTCTTTCCTCAGTTAGCTGTGTCTTGAGGGCTTACTGATCCTCTGAAGTGTGTGTGTGTGTGTGTGTGTGTGTGTGTGTGTGTGTGTGTGTGTGTGTGTGTGTGTGAGAGAGAGAGAGAGAGAGAGAGAGAGAGAGAGAGAGAGAGAGAGAGAGAGAGAGCTGTGTGTAATGCCATCATACACTAATGGGAAGAAGTGAGGGTTAGATGAAATCTCTCTCTTTCTCTATAGTTAAGTGTATAATTATTACACCAGCTATTCATGAGAGTATTCTCACCTATCTTATCCAGCAGCAGTTTATTTGCTCTCGTTCTCTCAGCCATTAGCATTAATATTTTATTTTATTTTCCCATTTTGTCCGATAATCACAAGGCAGAAAACACGCTCATGTTATTTCCACCATGCCGTCATGCATGCGTGGATCTCCGGTGTATGAGGCCATGCATACTGACCCTCTGAAGGCTCTTCTGGTGTCTCTCCTCCTCTCTTTGCTCATGCTGTTGGAAATCTTCAATGTAGTCCACGAGCAGCATATCAAATATGAAATATGTGCTTGCATTGCGAGTGAATCTGAGGACAGGAACTTCGCCTGAGGTGCTGTCTTCATGCTCGGCTTGCCTGCGCCCCTGAGTTTAACACGTTTCTCTCTCTATCTATTTTTAGGTATATTTGAGATGTGAGACATGTTTTAATGTCTCTCATGGTCATAGCTGTGATGAAGAAAGCAAGCATTCTATGAGTCACATCTGAGTCCGTCGGCTGCAACGTCACAGGACAGATTAATAAGCCCTTCTGACTAATAACAGCTCATCATCCTCTCTGAATAAATAGAGTAAATCTACTGAACTGGACTACTGGACTCTCAAACACATTCATTCTTTTTCCCTTCCTAGTTGTCCAGTTTCTTTTGGTAGCTAATTTATTCTGCTTAAATCACATACTGTTCACATGTGATCATGTGTTTTTCCCATATGTGATCATGTGAGTAATATGGAAAACATAGGAGGTACATTTCACAATGTTATGCCCTGTAAATGCACATATGAACTCAACTAAACATATGGCATCATGTGTAAAATAAGTGATCACATATGAGAAATAACTATTCATAGGAGAAAAATGACAGCACATGCTGTACGTGTGAAAAAATAACATGAAATAAAGTTGTTTCTGTACATTCTTAAAAAAAATGATTCTTTAGATAGTTTCAGAGATCTTCTGGAAACCCTTTCTAACTGGCAAACATTTCATTGTAGGTTTCTACAACAAACCTTTAAGGCTTTCCCAAGGGACAACAGAAGAAGGTGTCTATATTTAACCTTATTTTCTAAGAGTGCACTTGACTCTAAAAAACCTTAGCTCATTATACATTTTTATATTCGCATATTTAAAGGGAAAAAATATTTTGAAGACCCCGTGTTCTACTTTTAGTCAATTATCCTATCAATTTCCAATTTCAGTTATATCTGTAAACAATACACATCGTCACACAGCAGCTTTACAGAAAAAATCTGGAAGTAGATTTAGATCCCCAGTGAGCAAGTCAGAGGTGACAGTGGTCAGGAAAAACTCTCTGAGACAACATAAGGAAAAAACCTTAAGGGGAGCCATCCTCTTCTGCATGACAACTGATAGTGAGATTATAAATCATTGTAGTATACAGGTGTACATTCATCCTTTCATTCATTCATTCATCTTCAGTAAACACTTTATCTTGACCAGAGAACTGCGTGAGGAATACATCCTGGATTGGATACCAGTCCATCGCACGATCGCAAGACACCATGCAAGCACATGCACGCACGCACGCACGCACGCACGCACGCACGCACGCACGCACACACACACACACACACACACACACACACACACACACACACACACACACACACACACACACACACAGATGTGGGGAGAACATGAGAAACTCAACACAAACAGTAACCAGAGCCGAAACAGTTGATCCTTGATTCATCCATGTGATGAAAAGTTCTTTTGGGAACCTAAAAACGTTTCTTCTAAAAGTCTTTTCTGTGTAGGAAGAGAGCTTTGAGTACATGCATGTCATTTACTGCATTATTTACTGTAAATGTATTAATATAATAGCGTAAAAAATACAAACAAACAGTGTCCTAAGCACAGATGGCACAGTAACACTTTTTCTTTTCTGGTACAGATACTGAAACCTTGAATATTCGCCTTTATCAATAATTATCTGATATTTTTTCTTTTAAAAGTGCTAAGCTTTTAAAAATATGTTGTTGTTTTTTAACTGAAGTACTTCACTTAAAAATATGAGGTGGAAAAACCCATAGCTAAAAACATGACTTGGTTAAACTCTTTCACACAAAAATCACATCCTGTACATTAAAAATACAACATCATAAAATCAATCTTAACAAAAAATACAATCATGTCTCTTTATTTATCAACTTTTCCAGTTCCAAATATTTTCCAAATCCAATTCCAATCTTTTTCATTTGTTATAGGAGTTTCTCTGATATCCGAACTACAGTTTTTTTTGCTGGTATCAATCCATTTCCGATCCTGGATATTGGATCAGTGCCAGCTCTAGTACTAAATAATATTAGGCTGAATATTATTAGTTCATTTCCAGCACAAATGATCTGAGCCACACTTCTATAACGGCATTCCATTAGGGATATAGCACACCACATAGTTACTTTGTGTACACAGTGAATATGAAGTTATTTTGGGATTGAATGAAGATGTATAGAAGATCTCATCATTCCTCCATAGTATCAGGGCATAATCTCTTCATCAGATGTGTCCTAGCACACTTCAGAAACATGGCTCCAAACCACAGCCCTTACAACAAAGACGTCTTTTCATTTTCCCTGCAACCAGTACTGTGTTTTTTTTTTCCCTGGTTCACAATTCAAATATCTAATTAGTATTTCCCCTGGAGTTTCTTTTGTCCCAGATCTCATGATACAGTGCTCTCTTGCTTTTTATTTCTTTCATTTTAATTCCCAGTCCTCTGCTACAATCTTATCAACACACTCCGATGAAATTACTGTAATATTTCACGTTTATGCCACATATACCCTGTGTGAAGTTCTCTCATCCTATATACTATACACTGCAATCTCTTCGGTCTACAGACTAATCCACCGAAGCACACCTATATATTACTTATTCCTGTCTCTTGCTCTCTTAGTCATTTCATTATGCAACACAGGCCTGGTGTCTGAATAACCAGCTGCCCCAATGAGTCTAAAAACACAATTAAAGCTCTGTAAATTTACAAGAAATACCCATTTGCACCGTCACCTCTGTAGGCAGGATCACTTCATTCCTGGCTACGCTCTTTAAACATTCTCCTTGTAACTCCTCCCTTGACACCCAGTTTATTCACCAAAAATAATTAAGAGCAGCATTTTAATGCTGTGCAGGTGCTACAGGATGCACCGAAGCCGACGTGAGTGGCATGATCACACAAGCTACTTATTCTTATTTAGGCCCGTCTTTCTGTGCTGTCATGCATTTGAATACTTCTTATGATAAATGGACAGAACTCTTTTATAGATTTAATGCAACTCTCTATAGTGCTTTAAATACATAGTACTACAGTATATAATTAATAAGCTAAACAAACAATCAGTAAGTAACAATAAAGCACAATTAATGAAACCATAAGGTTAAAAACATATACAGTATGTATGGAATAACACACACACATGCTGTTATGGGACAATAATCAACAATGGGGTGTGCCTTTTGTGGCCTACCATTAAGTGGAGTCACTGACTATGTTTACATGCAGATCAATATTCCGATATTAATTGGAAATTAGCAATATTTTAATTAGCATTGAGTCATGTAAATGCCACAGTCCGATTCAGATTAAGACAATATTCTGATTCCCCAAATTCTGATTCCCACCCCTGGAATACAACTTATTCAGAAAATCCACTGAAAGGAGATATATGCGCATGCTCAGTTCGCAAAGAATTGTGGGTGCTAACAGATGCTAAGCTATAGGCTAGGTATTTAGGAATGGCAACTCAGGCATACTTACAACAACCATGTATACAGGAATATTCCGATTTCTGATAATACTTAAGATATCAAAGTCTACTAAAGGGGGTAGAGCTTTTTCACATTTAGCTCCTAAACTCTGGAATAGCCTTCCTGATAATGTTCGGGGTTCAGACACGCTCTCTCAGTTTAAATCCAGATTAAAGACACATTTCTTTGGCCTAGCATTCACCTAACCGCATCTCATGACCTTGTACTTCTGTCATCGTTGATAAAATGATAACAAATGCATATGGTCATTTTGCCTGACATACAATGAATAGCAGCCACACTAATCCTTTTTCATCTGTTTCCTATTCCTACCTCGGGATGGCCATCCCGAGGTAATCAGAGAACGTGCCAGCTCCAGTTCAGAACCAGCCTCTAAGAAGATTCCAGATGATGCCAACGCCTGCGAAGATTTTGGACGATACCAACATCAAATCATCACATCACAAGTTCTACGTGTGTTGCTCCTGGGGTGGCAATGGGCCTGACCCGTTCTTCTCTCTGAGCCGGCCTGGTCCGTCCTGGTGCCCTGCTTCTGGGGTTCTCATCGCTGGGGGTCGCTCGCCGTTGCTGAGGATGGGCCCATATGGATAGTCTCCACAAACAATTCACAAACTTCAGCAAAATAGACTTCATGGTGAGACTGTGTTGAATCTCCTGACTACTCAGTTGCACTTTATATCATGTAGCACACAGTTATAGAAGGGATTTATTTATAATTACACTATCCAGTGTCACCCAGATGAGGATGGGTTCCCTTTTGAGTCTGGTTCCTCTCAAGGTTTCTTCCTCATGTCGTCTCAGGGAGTTTTTCCTTGCCACCATCGCCACTGGCTTGCTCATTGGGCATAAATTTATCGATTTAAAATTTAGATCCAAAATTGATATATCTCTGTAAAGCTGCTTTGTGACTATGCCTATTGTTAAAAGCGCTATACAAATAAAACTGAATTGAATTGAATTGAATATTCCGATGCCTGTACACATATAAACATCGTATTTGGAATATGGCTGAAACCCGAATATAGACCTTAAATGGAATTTGATGTACAGTACTGTGCAAAAGTTTTAGGCACATGCAAAGAAATGCTGTAGCAAATACGCCTTCAAAATAATGAAATTAAATGTTTCCATATTAAAAAAAAAAATACCGTAAAGAGCAGTAAACAGTAGTAAATGAAACAAAGTAAATATTTGGTGTGACAAAAAAATAAAAATAAAAATAGTAGTCTCCAGTACAATTTGTGCAGTTTTATAAGGAAATGAGCTGGTAAGTTTTATTGAGCATCTCGCAGAACCAGACACAGTTCTTCTGGAGACTTTGACTTTCGCACTTGCTTCTTATTTTTGCAGCAAAACCCAGCAGCCTTCATTGTGTTTTTTGTCTAAAAAGTGGTCTCTTACATAATAGACTGCTTTCTTTACAAACATTTTTTTTGTAACATTTAATTTTGCGGTAGAAAACTAATGTTTGGGAATTTTTAATTTTTTTGTACTGACTTGATAATATAAGTCATAAAATAAAAAAATCTATAACAAAGTTTGTACTAAAAAAAATAGGGTGCCTAAAACTTTTGCACAGTACTGTACATTGTTACCACCCCAAAGTTGATAGTTTTCCTACAACAGCACTTCCTGAAATGATTTATTCCCCATATATCATGTCATTTGGGAATGATTACAATTTTTATTTAATAATGAACGTCTGTGAAGTTCCTGTAATCACAAAGTTATAGCAGCTATGAACAGTCATTCCATGTTCTTTCTCTGGAATAAATAATACAAAAAGTACAGTTTGTCAGGTTACTGAGAAACTGGAGAGCAAAACTCATTTGTCTTGAAGACTTTCCTAAGGCGGAAAACTTACTCACTGTTACGAAGCCCTGACACTGGAGACCTGACACTCCTTCCATAAATGTTAAATATTCATCTCCTTACAGAAAACTTCACCATATCAAGGATAATTTATTTTTCTTTGTTAAATAATAACATGCTTTTGACTTTTTATATCTGTTTAAATAATGTATCAGGATCTGAATTATAGATGTCACTATTGTCAGAGCCGTGCTGTTATCGCAAATTCGTCAACACATTCTGACCAAACAGATGTGAGAATTCAGCAACACTATGGTATAAAATGAAATAACTGCAGGCATCAAATCCAAAGTTATACAAATGTTTGTTTGTTGTATGTTTGTTTGAAATGTATTCAATTGCACGTATTTAATACTCCCCTCAATCAACCACCATCTGACCATACAGCTAGGCTCAACCACACCACTCAGGACAGACTTTCGATGATCACTTGAAGTTTGCAGATCAAATTTCAACAACTGCACGGTTCTGTAGGTTCATTATGCATAACATAAAGAAGATCAGACCCTATCTCCCCTCACGTAACCTGCGATCGGTTAATGACCAATGCCTGGCAGTGCCTACTCAGCGAGGCACTAGGTCCCTTTCCAGAACCTTCAAACTGACTGTCCCTCAGTTGTGAAATGAACTTCCATCCTCAATCCAGACAGCAGAATCTGCTACTATTTTCAAAAAATGGCTAAAGACCCATCTCTTCCGTGAACACTTAACTAACCCCTAACTCCCCCCATTATAAAAAAACCAAAAACAAAAAAACCTGCACTTACACTAGCTCTTACACCTCTAATCTGCACACTTTGCTTCTCTAGAACTCAATTAAAAGTCTTGTCTGGTAGCAATACTTGTATTGTTCTCCGCTTGATATATCGCTTTGCCTGTATTTCCTCATTTGTAAGTCGCTTTGGATAAAAGCATCTGCTAAATGAATAAATGTAAATGTAAATGTAAATCTCACTGATCATGCCACACAGCTACTAGTCCAGGCTCTTGTTACCTCAAAACTGGAATATTGCAACGTACTACTCACGGGCCTCCCATTCAACTCCATCAAACCGCTTCAGATGATTCAGAATGCAGCAGCATGCCTTGTTTTCAACCAGTCCTAAAGGACCCATGTCACACCCCTCTTTGTCTCCCTCCTCCTGTAGCTGCCTGCATCAAATTCAAGGCCTTGATGCTCATGTGCAAGACCTGCAAGAACAGCACCCCTCCTACCTCAACACTCTCCTTGAGGTTTATCTTCCCTCCCCCAAACTGCGATCAGTTAACGATCGACGCCTAGTAGTGCCTACACAGCAAGGCATGAAGTTGGAAGTTCATTCCACCTCAGTGGTGGAATGAACTTATAACTTCAATCTGGACAGCAAAAAATGGCTAAAGCCCCACCTCTTCTGTGAACTAACTCCTAACTTGTCCCCACTAAAAAAAATTGTTAAAAAAAAACCAAAACAAACAAACAAAAAAAAAAAAATCTGCACTTACACCTGCTCTTACAACTCTTCTCTGTGCACTTTGCTCCTCTAGCACTTTTATCCAAAGTCCACTTTTATCCAGGTGCTAGAGCATTAAATGCTTTAAAATAATAAAGACGTTAAAAAGAAGCCATTAGTTTCTATAAGTGTACACAACATTCTTATGGTTCTTTCTGTTCTGTTCAGTCTCTCTTTTTTTCTCTCTCTCTCTTGAAGAGAAAAAAAATGCAGCTTGTCGTGTCACTGAGAAACTGCAGAATCCTCCATCCTGGAGACTTTCTCGTGTCAGAAAACTTAGTTACAGCTTTTCTCTGGCTGTTACAAAGTGCTGACACTGAAGACTCCTTCCATAAATACTAACCAAACTTCTTTTCACAGAAATGGTCACCATATCAACAATTGCACATATGTTTAGGAGCAGTGTCTTCCATACGAGTTCCTGTGTGTAGAAATGATAACATATTAGAACAAATGGATTGTTATAAATCTTACAGGTGGCATTACTGTCATAGCTGCTGTTATAGAAAATTAATTAACACCTTCTCAAGCAGAATTGAGCATTCAACAGTGCTGTGGTATAAAACACGTTCAAACACTTTCCAGGAAGTCTTTTTTTTTTTTTTTTTTTTTTTTTTTTTGCAAGACAAAGGGACATGTATACTGTACGAGTATTAATCTTACTAGGGTTAGTGCTTTCAAATATGACTTGCTCTAAAGGCTGAATGATTTTTATAAATATATGAATTACATTTTGGAAGTTATTTTAGCAGTAGTTTGAACACAGCAACTTTAAACTCATCTTGAAAACAATATCTTGCTTCTAATGTCGACAAATGAGACTACCAAGAATGTGGAAAAAAAACACACCAGAATTTGGCCTAGGATGCAAGCAGGGGTGTCATTTTTAATCGTTTTATTTGTGAGGCTATTTTACAAACATTTATTTGAGTAATTATACTGAAAACATTCATATTGTTGCTTCAGCATGTGATAATAGGATCTGGATCTGGTTACTTGCCCACAGTTATTAAAAACACTTTCAATTCTTTGTATGTAAATTGTTTAATGAGCTTGCATTGTTGAGTGAAGGTTTACAAGCGAAAGAGTTCTAATATTCTATTGTTTCTATTTTTAGTAATTGAGTTAGAGATGTGCATTTGTCTAGCAGAAATCTGGCAAATGCAAGACTGGAGTTTTCTGTCCTTCATTTATTAGACACACACAGAAGATCAATACGGCACCGTAGTCATCAGTCACTCTGTCAGTGTACAGTACACAGATGTTTTTATAGAGAAAATGCGAGAGGAAAATGGAGGGTGATAAAAGTGTTCTGCTGAGTGATAATGTCCTTGACACTTCTGTCATCATTAGACAGAACGTATCAGTGTATGTGTTTCACACTGTGGTGATGTAAGTGAAAATGTTTGAGCCTTTAAATTTGACAACTAGGATCAGATGCTATTCAGACGGACACAAATAGCAAGATTCCATACACCCTCACAGCCAGTCAAAAAACAAACAAACAAAAAAAACCTCCTTCCTCTAACAGACCAAATATAAACACATAGTATTTAAACATAATATATATATTTAGCACAAATCACACAAAATGGCTGAAGCTCTAATAAATGATGTACACCCATATTCTTTTTTTTTTGGTGATGGATGGTTTAATGATGTACAAATCAGATTTACAGGTGCATCTCAATAAATTAGAATGTTGTGGAAAAGTTGAAAACTCAAATTGTGAAACTTGTGTATTAAATAAATTCAATGCACACAGACTGAAGTAGTTTAAGTCTTTGGTTCTTTTAATTGTGATGATTTTGGCTCACATTTAACAAAAACCCACCAATTCACTATCTCAACAAATTTGAATACTTCATAAGACCAATAAAAAAAAAACATTTTTAGTGAATTGTTGGCCTCCTGGAAAGTATGTTCATTTACTGTACATGTACTCAATACTTGGTAGGGGCTCCTTTTGCTTTAATTACTGCCTCAATTCGGCGGGGCATGGAGGTGATCAGTTTGTGGCACGGTGGTATGGAAGCCCAGGTTTCTTTGACAGTGGCCTTCAGCTCATCTGCATTTTTTGGTCTCTTGTTTCTCATTTTCCTCTTGACAATACCCCATAGATTCTCTATGTGGTTCAGGTGTGGTGAGTTTGCTGGCCAGTCAAGCACACCAACACCATGGTCATTTAACCAACTTTTGGTGCTTTTGGCAGTGTGGACAGGTGCCAAATCCTGCTGGAAAATGAAATCAGCATCTTCAAAAAGCTGGTCAGCAGAAGGAAGCATGAAGTGCTCCAAAATTTCTTGGTAAATGGATGCAGTGACTTTGGTTTTCAAAAAACACAATGGACCAACACCAGCAGATGACATTGCACCCCAAATCATCACAGACTGTGGAAACTTAACACTGGACTTCAAGCAACTTGGGCTATGAGCTTCTCCACCCTTTCTCCAGACTCTAGGACCTTGGTTTCCAGATGAAATACAAAACTTGCTCTCATCTGAAAAGAGGACTTTGGACCACTGGGCAACAGTCCAGTTCTTCTTCTCCTTAGCCCAGGTAAGACGCCTCTGACGTTGTCTGTGGTTCAGGAGTGGCTTAACAAGAGGAATATGACAACTGTAGCCAAATTCCTTGACACGTCTGTGTGTGGTGGCTCTTGATGCCTTGACCCCAGCCTCAGTCCATTCCTTGTGAAGTTCACTCAAATTCTTGAATCGATTTTGCTTGACAATCCTCATAAGGCTGCGGTTCTCTCGGTTGGTTGTGCATCTTTTTCTTCCACATGTTTTCCTTCCACTCAACTTTCTGTTAACATGCTTGGATACAGCACTCTGTGAACAGCCAGCTTCTTTGGCAATGAATGTTTGTGGCTTACCTAGTGAACCAAACTGAGAGACCATTTTGAAGGCTCAGGAAACCTTTGCAGGTGTTTTGAGTTGATTAGCTGATTGGCATGTCACCATATTCTAATTTGTTGAGATAGTGAATTGGTGGGTTTTTGTTAAATGTGAGTCAAAATCATCACAATTAAAAGAACCAAAGACTTAAACTACTTCAGTCTGTGTGCATTGAATTTATTTAATACACGAGTTTCACAATTTGAGTTGAATTACTGAAATAAATGAACTTTTCCACAACATTCTAATTTATTGAGATGCACCTGTATTTAAAGACCAAATAGGTGGTCAGGTGGAGTTAAAGAGCAGGGTTTATAGGGTAGTTTATATGGTGGGTGGAGTTTACAGAGTGGGGTTGTTAGTGTTGGGTTACAGGGTAGGTTTATTTGGTGGGAGGGGTTACAGGGTGGGTGGGTGTTATTTGGTGTGTGGAGTTAGATGGCAGGTGGGGTTTATACGGTGGGAGGGTTTGCAGGGTGGGGTACACCCATATTCTAAATATGTGTTGTCATTAGCGATGGCATGATATCACTTTTTCTTTTCTGATACCGATATTAATACTGAAAACTTCTAAGCTTTAATAAAGCAACAAGCCCTGCGAGGCCATGATTTAAAGTGATTTTCAAACAGTTAAGGGGTGCCTGGATTATTGCTTTTATAAAACGGATACTACAAATAGAGTACTGTGCAAAAGTTTTAGGCACATGCAAAGAAATGCTGTAGAGCAAAGATGCCTTCAAAATAATTAAATTAAATATTTCTACATTTTAAAAAAATACAGTAAAGAGCAATAAACAGAAGTAAATGAAACAAAGTCAATATATAAGTTTTATAAAATAAAGCTAAAAATAAAAATAGTAGTCTCCAATAGTAGTCTTTTATAAGGAAATGAGCTGGTAAGTTTTGCATCTTGCAGAACCAGCCACAGTTCTTCTGGAGACTAACTTTCGCACTTATTTTTGCTGTTAGAGAACCCCTCACACTCAGAGTTGCTCGGGACGCGACTCACTTCCGCATTCCATTCTCCGCGCCGCCGTTGAGGACAGCCGGCAGTTTACTTCCGCATTCATAGACTCACGTTTGTTTTCATTGCCATGTGCTTGTGTTTTGGTTTACGTCATGTCTCTGCCCCCGTTTATTCATTGGTCTGCCGTTTAAATGTCACTATCAGTTTCAGGTGTGCTGTGTTTAGCCTCGTTTACCCTCCTTATTTAAACCCCTGTTTGTCTCTGCCTCGATGTGGAGGGTTAGAGTAAGCTTATGCATGTGCTGTACGCCTGATACCTTCTCGCGCGCTCTTGCGCGCTCTCGCCCATAGCCTATAGATCATAGTTCATAGACCATAGTTCATAGACCATAGCCTAGTCTCGTGTGTTTGTTTTGTTTTGTTTTGTTCTCATGTTCTGTGCACTTTGGAATTACTGCCTTGCTGTTTTGGAATTACTGCCTTGCTATTTTTTTGGATTATTCTTTACCTACTCCTATTTTTGTGGATGTCCCATTTCTTTTGCTTATATCTAATAAAGTGACTGTTTCCCCAGCGCATGCATCCATCTCCCCTTTGTGTTTCATAACATTTGCAGAAAAACCCAGCAGTCTTCATTGTGTTTTTTGTCTGGAAAAAAAAAATAAAAAATTGTCTCTTACATAATATGCTGCTTTCTTTAATGACATACAAACATTTTTCTGTAACATTTAATTTTCTGCTCATTTTTTGTACTGACTTGATAATGTAGAAGTCATAAAATAAAAAAAAAATCTATAACAAAGTTTGTACTAAAGAAAATAGGGTGCCTAAAACTTTTGCACAATACTGTACCTGATAAGGTTTCACAAAATAAACACACAGCAACAAAAAATGTAAATACAAAAAAAACACTTACTTTGCAAATACAATAAATACAATAAAGAATAATCTATCAAGTCTCTTCATATGTAAATATTTCCAGTTCCAAAAATCTTTTCCAAATCCAATTAGATGTTTTCCATTTGTTACAGGAAAGAATCAAATTCATCCTTCATCCTGGGTATTGGTTCGGTGGCATCCCTGTGCATTTATAGCCAAATAGCCCATATACATGGACTACACATACTGTAACCTTACGGTAATTGTTCTTTACTAAATGTTGTAATAACTCTGCATGGACTTATTTTATATATTTAAGAGCATTTATGGATATTAAAAAAGTAGTATACAGTGTTTTTCGGTTTCCCCCTGCTTTACGGCAGTATTAAAAAAGCCATTTAAGACGTTTTGCACATCTTTCCATGAATATAACACTGGCAGTGACATTTACAAGCAATTTGCTCTCTGAATCTACATTTTTATGTAATTTACTCTGGATGAAATAATATATCCAATCCAATCTGCAGACAGATTTCATCAGATGTGTTCTTGTTGGTATAAAGAATCGGGTAATTTATTGCACTAATATTTACAGTATCACATTGCATGAGTTTTCTCCTGCAGTTACAAGTTTGACACTGACATTGGAATAGACTACTGAATGAAAAAAAGAAGGCCTACTAAAAGAGCTAGTTCAAATTTGATTAAAATTCAGCATGTACCATGTCAAGTCTTTTTACATCAAGTAAGCAAGTAAAAGCCTGTTTTATTTGATTGAAAAAAAACAAACAAAACAATGAGTGGCACTGATACACCTAACACACAGTTTGTTTTGAGTTTGTCAAGATGAATGAAATGGATTAAATGACATTAAACTGGTCTGGTGCTGTTCAGCAATATCATGTGCCAAAATGTGTGACATGTGGATGTGACATGTGTGAATTGTGGTTTAGCCTAAGTGTCTTACCCCAGTCAAATATTACAAATGAGAGGATCCAAAAGCTGGTTACATACCCGATTTAATGTTTTTTTTTTTGGTCCTAAAACAATGCATAAGCCACCACAACAATTTTAATTCCATAAAATCCAGGTTTTAATTATCCATCTTAATGCATATAATTCATTACCTACATACAGTGAAACATGCATGCAGTTACAGTAACAATAGAAACAATTTCAAACTCAAGTTCACAAATAATCAAACAAATAATAGAAAACCAAGAAGTAATACAAAAGATAGTCAATGCAACGTAAGTGTGCAGAGAAAATTAACAGTTTATAATAGATGCTGTCTGAAGATGAAGAGCCTTTAGAGCTTTGTGGAAAGAATAGAGACATGAAGAAGTTCTGAGTCAAGGAGGAAGTTCATTCCACCACTACTAAGCCAGTACACTGAAGCAGAGAGTTCTAGTGTCATGTTTAGTCCTTACAGAAGTATATGCCAGGAACTCTAAAGTTGAATAGACCTAGTTTTGAGCCAGGGTGAATAGATAATGTGGTGCAGAGCCCTGCAATGCCTGGAATGCAAAGACCCGAGTTTTGAAATTTAATTCTTACTGCAACAGGAAGCCAGTGGAGTGACCTTAATGGGGGGTTGGGGTGTATCACATGAGAATTTTGGGAGGTTGTGAACAGTCGAGCAGCAGCAGAATTCTGAATGCCCTGTAGCAGAGAGTTAGAGTGGAAATAACCATAGCTTATATGAATAGTTGAGTAGATTCTATAATCAGAAAAGGTTGTATTCTTCTGATGTCACTATGATGGTATCAGTGGTGACTGACAGGTCAAGCAGAGGGAAATGTTGTTGCAACGTTTAATATCCCATATATGGTTCAGAATAATAGATATCATGTGGTCCTCTGTGTATGCTGTATATGTGTGTGTCCTGTATTCTGAAGTTATTGTGTATCCCATTCATGGGATAAGAAGAATTTGGAAAATGTACATTCGGCGAAGCTTTGACTGGTGGCTCTTTGGAATGCATGGTAGGTCCTGCTAGCTCCAGATTTTAGCCAGTCAAAACAATAAAAACAAAGTGTTGGTCCGTGTTCTCTGTGTTGTCACATTCATCACAAAAGAACGGAATGCTACATAGGTCTATCAGTTTTGTCAAATTTAAGATTTGGATGATGGGTTGCAATCCAGGAATGTAGATGACAGAATGGCAGATATCTTCTGAAAAACTTGTCTGGTGGATGAAGGAAAAGAAAAGTTGTGTGTCATTAGCATTGCAGATAAAAGAAGCCACAAAACATGTTCTTTTATACAGGGAGAACAGGAGTGTACCAAGAACTGAGCCTTGAGGGAGTGCTGCAGCATGAAATTGAGTCTCTGTATGCAACAGGGTAGGATCTATCCTGTAGTTAGCAATAATAGAAGTGAAGATCTGGTGATTCACAACATCAAACTGCTCGCAGTGCAGTTTTTGTAGAATGTAACTAACTAGTTGACATCCTGGAGGTCATGAAGAAAGCTGCCCATGGTCTTGGCTAGGAATGGATGGAAGGAAGCAGGTCTATAGTTAGCAACAAAAGTGGGTCAGGCATAGGTTTTTTAAGCTGAGGTGTGACCCAGGCAGACATGAAGATGGTAGGAATTAGACCAGATGTATTGATCATAGCAGTCACATGAGTCTGATGATTCATGATCATTTTTCTGACCACCACCAAAAACAAAAAAAAACCCTTTTGTGAAAATGTTTTCAGTCTTGCCCTTTCCCATATATTCCTCAGTATTTTTTATTTTTTTAATTATTTTTTTTTGTTTAAATATATATGGTATGAAACTGAATCAAATCAAATAGCAAATGAATCTGTAAAACACTGTAAACATTGTAAATATAAACGCTTTAAATACATCACACATCACATTTACATCACACAGCTGAACCAAAGTACACAAAAATAATTGGAAGTGCAGTTTATTCCACAAAGATCTGATATGGAAATGATAACATTTGGTAATTAAAAGAACATTGACAGAGGAAGCTGCTGGCACAAACATATCCAATGCATATTTTTAGTTCCCTAAAGAGATGTGCATTTGTGTGAGATTAACAACTATTTGTGTGTGTAATGCTCCCATCTGTGTGCATCGATGCTGTAGTGTCTCAATCCTGTTTTTCCCCAAACACACAAGAGGAGATGAAGAATCTTTAATGTTGTTTTCTCATCTCAGCACACAGGTGCTGAAAGTGATTTTCACCAGCCCAACTTTAATCACAACACAAGTGCACACTGGAGGGGAGTAATCAATAGAGGAAAGTAATTTCCATATTTTAGGAATTAAGGCGTGTGCAGAGATAATGAGCAAACAATAAAGTTGATTTCCATCACAGGGCAGTTTGATTCGGAATGATTTAATTACATAGTCTACACTATCCAGATCAAAAGATCAGTGTTGTCACATTCTTTAAATCAGTGTGAAGATCAGTTTCTGTTTCTTTGTGTAGGGGTCTAAATTAAGCTGTTAATATTGTGTGTTTACTCCACAAAAGTTCTAGTAAACCCTGTCTGCTCAGAGCATGTGTGCTTTTCTTCCCTCTGACATTAGGAAAGTAAATCTAGCTCACTACTGGCAGTTAGTGCTAAGATATGCTCTTGTGATGTACAAACCTGCTAGAAACCTGCAGCTAAAAAGTGAGATGAAAATCACAAGAGCCATAAGCAGTATTTTTGTAATGGAGAAATAATCAAACTAGTCTTGATTTTGAGGCTAGTCATGACTGTTCCCTTGTTTCTCAGTGCCATTACAAATGAGCAGAGTGGGTCATCAAACAGCACCCATATCAGGAATCCATCCATACTAGTCAAAGCTGAAACACAAGATAAAATATATGCTTGCGCTCCATATGTACTGGTACATCAACTGATAAAAAGTCAAAAAACAGTCTGAGGATCAGAAAAATAGTCTGAGATTTTGAACAGTTAGAGCAGGCTAGAAAAGTTATTAAACCTAGAACCTTTAATGCTACTTTAAACCATCCCAATATGGGATGAAAAAAATTATATTGTATGTGGAATCCTAGAACGTACTGTATGCTGCATTTGATTTACCTCGTAATTATTAAGTCAGACCTCAGAATTATTTCATTTTCAACCTCTGTGCATTCAAGATACATGTGGGAAGCTTCCATGTTTGTCTTTTTTTTTTTTTAGCAAGCTAGCAAGCTAACTGTAATGAGTGATGTATACTTTACTCCTCAAAACAGTCAATTGTATAGTCAATGTTATAGATTTAAAATACTTGTATATACAGTATGCTATAACTCATTTAAAGGTAATATGAGAAGTGCTACTTTGTTTACTGCTGATGCTGTGAGCAGCCATGTTGATTTCAAGTATACCATGATGGGTTCTCCCAGAGGAACAAACCAAAGAGTTTCCAAGTAGAACCCATGTCAGAAGCTTAACTTAAAAACAACAACAACAACCAACCAAACAAAAAAAACCCTGATGTTCAAAAAAATTTTTTTTCTTCTTTCTAGCAGTGTAGAGGTGCTATACAGTATGTGAATGCAGCATGCAATAAAAAAACGAGACAAAAACACTTAAATTAGAATGAGCAATGTGTGATGTGAATATTAATGATTTTGGATTTTTAACTGTAAGTTAAGTTATTTTGAACTGAAAGCATACATGCCAACACTGACTCTGTTTAAAATTCAAATCCAAAAATTGAAGCAAGAAACACAATTCATGTGTTACGATTCCCCCGCGCGCTGATCGCTGAAGCGTGTGAGCAGTGCACTTCCGCAGTCAGTGACTTTCGTTTTGTTTACTTCGACACGTGTATCTTTGTTTTGGTTCATGTCTTGTCTCCGCCCCTGTAATCGTCATTGGCTTCTCCCTAATGTGTCCTAACTTGTTTCAGGTGTCTTGTGTTTGAGTCTCTTTGTGTTCAAGTATTTAAACCCCCATGTTTCATTGCGAAGTATTAGCTCAGCAACCCCGTGTTCTGTCTTTTGCCAAGCCTTGTGATTTTGTTATGTGTTTGCCCGGTTTCAATCCTGTTTTCGTCTCGTGTTCTTGATTCTTGCTTCGCCTTGTCTATGCCGTTTGCCGATCGCCTGACCCACGCCTGTTATTTTGACTACGCCTTTGTCTAACATTTTGGATTACTGCTATTACCATTATATTGCCTGTCCCTGTACTTTTGGATGTTCTAATACTGGATTTTCTATTAAAGTGACTTTTCCCTGCACTTGTATCTGCTTACCGTCGCATCACCTAACATCATGTGTATCAGTGTCTACAAACTAAATTCAGTATTGAAAATTCAAAAGGGAAAAAGAGATCAGGGTCATGGAGTAAATTCCAAAGTAATCAGAATCACGTCTAGCTGATCATAAAAAGTTTTCAAGACCAGGTTCCCCCCCACCAACTTACAGAACATATTTTTATTAAATTATATCTTTTCTTACATATTTTATATAGGTCTATTTAGGTATACTGTTTATAGGTATTTTTGAGTCATTGACATATGTATTAAAACCATTCAATTCAAGTAACCAATCAAACTTGCTATAATGATAAGAATTCAATAATAAATATGATAACTTTGGTTGTGATTTCCATTACTGTAACTGTAAAGTCATGGACCCACTGGCTATGATTCAGAAACCTCTTGGGTGTACCAGGACCGCACTTGAGAACCATGGTTCTAGACTACATCAAGTACGCACTACATGTCAAGATTAGTTCTGAAAAGACAATAATTATAACTTGTACTTTTAAGAGCTTAATTCAGTTTACAACTGCATTACCTTGAGTCATTGGCATCACTTTGTTTTGAAAAGTGGTGGGGACAAAAATGGGTGGTGGTCACTAACCATTCCACCTTACCGCACTATTCGTTTTGCTGTTTTTTTAAAAATAAATTAATATAATTGGAGACTGTGTTTAGAAATGGAAATATACTTAATTTCCGCTTTTCAACAATGCATTGATGTACACATGCATCACAAATAGAAATCAGAATGACCAAAAAAATATCAAATATTTTCACAACACCTAGCAAGGTCATACAGCAGACCAATCAAAACACCCTAGATAAATAGCGAAATTACCTTTACATTGTCAGCTCAGCTTAATTAATGTACCCATTAATTGCACAGTTCTTGTGTGTGTATTAAGATTCTACTTCTAATTACTTGCATGTATTTTTTTTTAGAACCAGGACAACTTGCTAGCTAAAGCAGGTGTGATGCTGAACTTGGAAGAATTATGTCCATCAGACTCACACCCACATCAATTTCCCCCATCAAATCAAATGGATCACGAACTCAGTCAAGTTCAACCAATCATGAACTACGCAAACCTAGTGTAAAACATGAATGAAAGCCAATTCGTGTTTAAGTTGTTTTAAATATCTTTATTCAATAAATAATAATAAAAAAATGAAATTGTGTGATGTTTCTTTATTCTATTTAAATTTTTTTATTTTTATTTTTTTTTTTATAAAATCTCCCTCTTGTGTTACCATCCCTCACCCCACATGTAAATGCCATGTATCATTGTGTACCGGTGTGGCTAGATCTCGCGAAACCCTAGCCACTCTCTAGTAGCAGCAAATACACTCTTGTGGGAGTTTCACATCGGGTTTTACTATTCATCGTTTATCCCGTTGTAAAGAACTGATGTTCCTGCTGCAATTAAAGTTTATGTTACGTGTATGAATTATATTATGAAGAATGATGGTTTGTAGATGGTTTTCCTTCTATACATACTTTCTGCAAACTATTTTTCAGTGGCTTTTAAAAAGTGTGGGGACACAATCGACTTTGGGACATCACCCATCCCACCCGCAAATGATGCCTATGCCTCGAATCATTTTTCAGTGACTATATACTACTAAAAAGGCACTTTTTATGAATGGCAGATATTAGCATACTTGCAAGATGCCTAATAAATTATTATCTTGTGTCACATTTAGTGCTATGTTTTTGCCCATTGCCAGACACCATGTACACGCTCAGTAACACACAGAGCTAATTTAGCATAGCCAGTCCTCCTACTGGCATGTTTTTGAAAATTGGGAGGAAACTGGAGAACGTTGAGTTAACCCATGGAGACACAGGGAGAACACGTAACTCAGGACTGAACTGGGGACCCTGGAGTTGTAAGGTGGCATTGATTCACTCTGAGCTAAAAATAATGTAAAATTTAGATTTCCTTTCAATTTTGGAAGCACTATAGTCATGGCTGCTTTCCTCCCACCTTATTTTCCCTTTGTCTTGTTTTCCCATTCATCTAATGCCATTCTTACATAATCAGTGGAGAATTTCATTTTGGCAAGGGCTGAAAACAAATGCTGCCAACATCACTGTTCAACATTTATCTGTCTCTCTCTTTTCTTTGTCACTCCAACTATTTTAGGATGTGCACAGTTCCCCCCAAATTGCATCCAATATAGATTTGGTTTGCAATTGTTCTACATGCTGTCTGACATTTTTTTCAGAGCTTTGCTCAGGTTACTCTGAATACAATGCCCCGATCTTGCCTCCCCATCCTCACCACCCACCTCAGTGTACCTCAGCTGTCAACAGCTCACCAATAACCCTGTTGTGTGTATGAATTTCAAGGAAGAAAACAAATCTTGTTGACAGGGTGCAAAGGTGAAGATAAATGTCAAATCAAATAAAGGAGTACAATATCTAAGTTAGAATGCTGATATCTCATTTATGCATCAGATCTATGAAACATGACATTTCATCTCTCAACGCACAAACAACCATGGGCTTGAAATCAGACCAGTGTGCAAATTCCTCAGCAAAATGCACAAAGGCCAACTTTAATGATTTTCAACATTAAGCTGGCTGATAAAAGCACTTCTTTAATGTTGACAAGGATTTCAGAGGTTTAAGTAGCTTTCCAATATAAAAGGTGACTTATACTAGAAGGAATGAACTTTGGATACCTTTGAAGTAATGTATTTAAGCAATCTCTTGCTTGATCTTGTGAAATGCAACTTGAAAAAATAGTTGCACTGCTATTGAGAGTCGAGAGGTAATAATTGAAAGACAGACGGTTCCTCAAGTAAATAATAGGAAGAAAAATAAAAGGAAAAAATGAATGAAATCCCAAGATGACTAATTATTTTCAGTGAGAGCTCACTGTTAAACATGTAAAAGGCATGCAATTTGCATGCATGTCTACAGGCACTCAGAATCAACACATTAATAAGTCAAAAATCTCATCTACCAGGAATTCCAAGACATATTTCAGCAATACTCAGGAAGCAGCAATGATCCACCATCTCCCTCTTTATCATGTAGTATTTGTAAAACATAATGTGCATTTCTATCCTTAGGCAGACAATTAAATGTATCAGTTGAGTAACTGCTGAACATTAAGTGAGCTCTGAACATTGTAATTAATCTTGGGCTGAGGAAACATGATGGAAAGAGAAAGAGACAGAGATCATTAACTTTGCTCGTGACCTCCACAGACCCTTGATTACAAGCAAAATATCTCACTACTATATTGTCTCTCCGCCTTCAATAGTACTGTCTATCCTAACTCTCACTGATTGCTGACCTTTCAGAAATCCTGTGGATTTAGATCCCTAATGAGCAACCCAGAAGAAACAGTGGCTAGAAAAACTCCCTGAGATTACATTTTTACTGTATACAGGTGTAGAGGAGCAAACACAAACAGTACTAAGTATGTTGAGTGGATGTTCTGTATGAGCATATTGGGAATGGTAGTCCTGTGAAGTTGCTCACCATACACTGTCTATTTCCATTTACAAATTTCTGGTGTCTTTTATCTGACATTGTGTAACATACAGCTGTGTCATCAGCATAGCAGTGGATGCTAATACCATGTTTACAAATAATTATAGTTATTCATAGAATCATAGTATATAGTCCATATGGAAAAGATCAGTGGGCCGATTGTGGAATGCATAAAGAACATTTACATTTACAAACTGATAACATTCAATCAGATAAGACCTGAACCAGGAAAGAGATGTTCCCTTAACTCCAACAAATCTGTCTATGAGATATTGTGATCAATGCTATTAAAAGCTGTACTGAAGTTAAGTAATACAAGCAAGGAGGCACGACCTTGATCAAAGGCCAGCAATGGGTCATTTACTACTTTAACCAGTGCTGTTGCAGTACTGTCATTAGGCCTAAACCCTGACCAAAAGACTTCATGTATGTGATTTCTATGAAAAGATTAGCTCAGCTGCTGATTTATAACCTTTTCTAGGATCCTGGAATTCAAAAGGAGGTTTGACAACTTACAAGGTTTAAAGTCAGATTTTTTAAACTGTGGGTTGATAACTGATAGTTATTTATTTGTTTATTTTTCTTTAAGAAAATGTACAGGCTGAATGCTATAACATTCTCCATCAGAATGGCTACTAGACTACACTTCACAGAAGTAAAACTATTACTAATTACTAAGAAGAAGAAGAATAGCTGAACATCTTGCACTCATACTGAATAAGGTCAGGATTGGACATACTGAAGTATTGAGGGTGATAGTTAAGTTTATCATCACTTCCTGATGGAGGATTTTAGGCAGATCTGATGAGAATAGTCTCAGTTTTACAGTCTGTAAACAAAAACCTTCTATGAAAAGTTGCAGGTCAAAAAAGTAAAGAAAAATGCAGCTGATAAGGAATATAAGAAGGAGTGCAGAAATTCTTAGTAGTGAAAAAAATGTAGAAAACTTTAAATATTTTTACTATGCCCTATTAAATAAAATTTGCATCACTGCATATGCTAGTGCTCATTCTGAACACTGATGTGACACACCCCCGACCCTAATGGCATGCTACACTCTTATCAACTCCTCATCAAAAACTCATCCATTAGATATTATGGGAAACTGCACAAAAATGTGCAGCATATGAAGTGTAGCCTGAATATGGGGAATGACTTTAAATTATATGGCTGAAGGATAATTTTGCAAAGAATAATTTTGTGACAGATAAGTGTCTCCTTGTCAGCCTCAATCACATCTGCTCATTCAGAAATTGCTCATTATTCACAGCAAGATTTTTCTATACTAATTATGGATTCACAGCTAATTTCATTAATAACTAAAATGCCTGCAATTAATCCTCATTTCACCCAGGAACATTTTCAGTGGTATTATCAAATACCAGTCTCTTTTTCTTCTACATATTTTTTTTGTCTTCCCCTTTATGGAAAATCTATTGTCTCATTCTTGGTATTGTGTGTTTGCTTCAAAAGTTCACAGACACTGAACACTGATGAAAAGTTCACAGACACTGGTGTTCACATTCCCTTTGTAGGAGCTTTCAGCAGTGGACACTGTTTTAGAAAATTTTGCTACAGTAGCTTTTCTGTGGGATCGGACCACACAGGTTAGCTTTTGTTCCCTGCGTGCCCATGACCTTCTCGCCGGTTCACCAGTTGTCCTTCCTTGGAACACTTTTCGTAGGTACTAACCGCTACATACCGGAAACACCCCACAAGACCTGCCATTTTGGAGATGCTCTGACCAAAACTGACAAAAACTATTTTATTTAAAAACACTGTATAAATAATGACTATTATGGCAACACTTTTGATGAGTCAGGTATCCATAATGCATTATACTGCATTCATAAAGATTTATAAAGTTTACATAATGCTTAAACATTGTATAACTGTTCATAAATGTTAAAAAATGCATGCATATGGTTTCCTAGCACAAAGTGACATAATATACTATCATACATACAGTATTGTACCTGGTCTTAGCATTATTGGAAGGACCAGTGCTAAAAAAAGGTATGATCATTCCCATAATGCTTTATATAAACTCAGAACTAAAAACATGCGTCCACTTTAAATCGCGTAATCTTTAATGCTTCTCATCTTAAAATTAAAATGAATTTATAAGTGCACATAACATCTAATGAAAACTTACAAGCTCTCTTTAGAGTTAAAGTGATGCTATATTCACACAGTACAGTTCACTTTGGATTACAAATTACCATTGAGTTTGAGCCAGAATTTAAATGAATGCTTATAAATCTTTGCTATGTGTTCAATAGAGTCAATCAATGGCATTGATTTTGCCCTCTCAGTTCGTATTCTTTCTGCCATTTTCTTCATCTGGCTGTTTACACTCTTTGGTTCAGGAGTGCTTGAACATGCTTTTCCGATACAAATTAGATCACAGCTTATGCCTTTGGAGAACAACATCTCTAATAGCCAGAAGGGCAATCAGCACTGGGGATCTTTAATTGAAATCAGTAAAGCATCTACGTTTTTTTTTTTTTTAGACTCCTAATTGAGTCACAGCCAATTCCCATCTTCAAGTTGAGTCACGCGACAGCCACCAGTCTGGGCTGTTCAAGGCCAATATATGCTTTCTCTGAGACATGTGAAGTCATAATAACTTTTTAAATGCTACTCCTGCAACATCACAGGACAATTGGATGTGCTTAGAGAAAAAGCATACTTCCCTACTCCGTTTACAGTAGCTCACAAATACATGAAATACACTAAGAACGAGTAATGGCATCCCTTCTCCTCAACTCCTGGCTGCTGATGGCTGTGGCCTTGATAAATTTCACACTCAGAAGTGATCCCCTGATAATAGTAAACACTATGCCACTCTGGAACATACCCCTAGTTTAAAATTGCAGGGACACAGCAGGGTCAAATTTATTATTGTGAATTTGCTCTTTGCTTCCATAATAATATACATGCATTAACCTCATCACTATATGGCATCCTTGTTGGACTGATTTATAACCTGGTGCTATGCTTTATTGCTTGAGCAATTTACATTTATTAGAGAGGAATGTGAATTTAATACAATAGTATAATACAATAAATGTGTGCTGACCTGGGAAATCACACTTACTCTACATTCACACTAGCAGGCGACAAGCTGCTTGTAGATGTGCACTGTCCAGAGTTTATTATTTGTTCTGAGGAGAGATGGCATTACCAGTATATAGCTTCTAAAACTATGTAGTTAAACACAAAACAAATAATACAATAATCAGTGGAAAAATTGGCTGTTTAATTTAAATGTTACATGCTAGGTTCATACAAGTTTTGTTGGCAAATTAGCAAAGCAAGCTAACTGTACTAGCTACACACACCAGAGGCACCAATGATATATTCTTATAAGAGGTCGTATATGACAGGATATGATGAATGTGGTTGTCTGTCACTTTGTTGCTTGATAGTGTGAATTTAGGATTAGCTAGACCTCTTTAGGCAAACTGACTGTTTTTAATACAGTGACTGTTAATTTGGCTCTTTACCAAACATGGTGTTGGTAGGAAGATAGCCTAGGTAAGGTTAAATAGTAAATAAATACCTTTTCAGTGAATTGTATTTACCATCTCTTAAAGTACAAACAGAAAAACTACATTTTGGCCAGAATTCAGCCACAGCAACATCCTAGGTAAGCTATGTATTCCCAGGTCACCACCCAAATTAAAAACTCTGTTACAGGATCCAGTTTAACAAAATGCTTTAAATATGGAATTTTGCACTAAGTATTAAAACTAGCTATATTTCCAGGAGGGTGATATCTGTTTGTGACAAATTGGTCCAAATTGTTTAGAGGAAAATGGCAGAGTTCATTGAGTGGGTGTGAACAGAGGATTGGAGTACTTTTGGCTTAAAAATTCAAGTTAACAAATGGACAGTTAAGGTGAACACCTTCTTACAAGATGTGAAAAAAAGGTATCAAAAGACAGAAATAATAAAAATTTTAAAACAATAAAAACCCATTGGCATTGATGTACAAAAAAGAATTGGAATTAAATTTCTCTTTCCTCAACTTCAAATGATCTGACTTTTGTTATTTATATTTGCAACATCTACAATTAGGCTTTGACACATTTTGCTTGCTGACCTTGTAATTTAATTTAATATTGAGCTCATGTCATGTCAGCAGTACAGTAATTATGAGCATCCAACTTGTATATAAGCATTAAGGCCTTCATTGGGCTTGTAATTACCAGTTGGGGACTCGTAGGCTAATTTTCTAAAAGCTCCAACTTGACAGTGAGTCACATCATCTTCTAAAGCAAACATGACTAAGAAAATTACAATAGGGAATATAAGACCAGGACGACAATGAAATATAGATATTGGCACCCTTGGTAAATATGAGCAAAGAAGGCTGTGAAAAATTGTCTTTATTGTTTAACCTTTTGATCTTTTGTTTAAAAAAATCACAAAAATACTCGGCTCTCATGGATATCAAACAATTGCAAACAACACAGGTTTATCCAAATAAAATATCTTTGTTAAATATAGGTGTGCAACAAATACTGGCACCCCTATGAATTCATATGGGAAAAATATATTTGAAGTATATTCCCATTGATATTTAATTTTTTTTAAGTACACCTGGGTGACTAGGAACAGGAAATTGTTCAATCATGACTTCCTGTTTCACAGGGGTATAAATATGAGGTAACACATAGGCCAAATTCCCTTTGTCATTCATAACAATGGGTAAGACCAAGGAATATAGCTGTGATGTGCGGCAAAAGGTTGTTGAGCTTCACAAAATGGGAAGTGGCTTTAAGAAAATAGCACAAGCATTGAAAATGCCCATTTCCACCATCAGGGTAATAAGTAAGAAGTTCCAGTCGACGGAAATGTTATGAATCAACCTGGAATTGGACGTGTGTCTATAGTGTCTGAACGCACTGTGAAGAGGATGGTTTGAATGGCCAAAAAATCTCCAAGGATCACAGCTGGAGAATTGCAGAAGTTAGTTGGTCATGGGGTCAGAAAGTCTCCAAAACTACAATCCAAAGTCACCTACATCACCACAAGCTGTTTGGAAGGATTTCAAGAAAAAAGCCTCTACTCTCATCCAAAAACAAACTCAAGCGTCTTCAGTTTGTCAGACACTACTGGAACTTCAAATGGGATCGGGTTCTATGGTCAGATGAAACCAAAATAGAGCTTTTTGGCAATAAATACCAGAGGTGGTTTTGGTGCACACAGAGAGGTAGCCATATGGAAAAGTACCTCATGCCCACGGTAAAATATCGTGGTGGTGCTTTAATGTTTTTGGGCTGGTTTTCTGCCAAAGGACCTGGACATTTTCTTAGGATACATGGCATCATGGACTCTATCAAATATCAACAGATATTAAATGAAAACCTGACTGCCTCAGCCAGAAAGCTTAAAATGGGCCATGGTTGGATCTTCCAGCAGGACTATGATCCAAAACATACATAAAAATCAACAGAAAAATGGTTTACTGACCACGAAATCAAGGTCCTGCCATGGCCATCCCAGCCCCCTGACTTGAAACCCATAGAAAACCTGTGGGGTGAACTGAAGAGGAGAGTCCACCAGCATGGACCTTGAAATTTGAAGGAGCTGGAGAGATTCTGTATGGAGGAATGGTCTCAGATCCCTTGCCATGTATTCTCCAACCTCATCAGGCATTATAGGAGAAGACTCAGAGCTGTTATCTTGGCAAAGGGAGGTAGCACAAAGTATTAGGGTAAAAGTAAAAGGTAGTGAAAAGGTAGTAAAAGAGTGTCAATAATTGTTGCACATCTATATTCAACAAGGATATATTTTTTTGATAAACCTGTGTTTTTTTGCAATTGTTTGATATCCATGAGAGCAGAGTATTTTTGTGAATTTATTTATTTTATTTTATTATTTATTTTTTTTACCAAAAGATCAAAAGATTAAACAATAAAGACAATTTTCACAGCCCTCTTTGCTCATATTTACATATATATATACAGTGTAGTGTGTCTAAATTTTGACTGGTAGTTTTGGACTTAAATAAAAATCCATCCTTCTCAGAGTGAACACTTTAGTGCTTGAAGACATCTGAGGTAGAAAAGAAATTGTTTCTGAATTACTGCTGCTAAGGTTATATTGTTAAAACACTCAACCCGTGTTTTGGCAGCTGGTAGCTTGTGAGACCAGGCCTGATTTTCAGCTGGGACGAATTTCAGCATCATCAACTTGTAATTACATAAACACACTGTAATAATTTTGGCCTTTCACTAAAACCCACCACGTAAAACACATTGAAATACTTTTGGCCTTTCTCTAAAACCCACCCACTAATTAAAATTGTGCCAGAAGGCACAAGCAAAGGAACTTGTTGAACAGACTTGTTTAAAAAAAATAATTTTGTATTATGAATTTTGCTTGTGGCTCTTGTACTTTCGCTTAATGCTTTTGGAAGAAAATTAACTCTGTATTACTTGAAGGACAGTGCCAAAGTCACTCTACCTCGGAGAAATGAAGGATTGTTTGAGCTTTGCTGCAGTTATCAGTCTATCCCAGTGTGTTTGGCTGGTCACCACATTCCCTCTGTCTGATTTACATATTGATAGACTCCTTACAACAAGAACTTCTTTGAACTTTGGAGATATGGCTTAGGTCTTTTTTTTGAGGGACATGAATTAATTTAAAATCTCATTTCTCCCTCCAATTCCACACCACTGGCTCAGTGGCCTTTGTGGAATGTAGCCTGAATTGGTATGAAGTAAGGTTACAATGCAAATACTTAACAACAGGTCAATCATGACGGTATGAATATGTTTGATGAGAAGAAAGAAATATACCCACACAGGAAATAGTTGAAAAGAGGTGTGTGTAAAAAAGATATGTGATTAACTCAGAATTGCACTGTGAATTGAACTCATATGATTGATCAGGGAATGAGATCTGCTTTGTTGTTCAAACTCACTAAAATTCACTTGCTATCCACCAAGAGGAAATTTCTTGAATGATTGATGGAGCTGGAACTCAGACATTCAGCTTGACTTATTCTGATAAAGTTTAACTCCACTTAAACACCCACTGCACCTATTTTCATGGAAATACTGTATATTTCAGAGACAAGGTGGCTATGCAATAGAGATCTTGAAAAAAATATCATTGTAAGCAAATACTACGTACTATTGACTTAACACACTCAGAAATTAGGGTGTAAAAAAGAAGTGCTAGGACACTGAAGGTGTAGCCTGAATTACTTGGGTTCTGCCTCAGCACCCTACCACAGAATGTTTTTCTATCAGAGAGGATTCCATGAAGAACCTTCAATTATCCAAACAACCTTTGAGTAACCCATTTTTTCCAAGATTATTTCATTCATTCATTTTCCTTCCACTATTCATGCTGGGAGTAGTCAGGGCCATATGATTAAAACTTAATACTTAATTTAGTCCTTGTGTTCAATGATAGATCCAGGCTACACATTTGTTTCAGTTTGTTATTTTATAAATTGTCTTTGGTAAAAAATGAGCCTCTTTTTTTCATTCTTGAGATGATCTACAGTGACTGATTTCTGAAGTTTGTATTATCAAAAGTAGAACTACTTTCACATACTGCAATTAATCACTCTTTTTGTATTCTTTGTTCTCAGAAAAAAAAACAGTATATAAACAGCATATTCCATGTCCCCAACACCAGTTTCCATTGCAGTGGTCTAGTCTAAGACTCTCCAGCCATAACTGACACCTGAGGGATAACACCTGAACTATACCCTTCAACTTGCAGGTGTTGGAATCAGTTCAGGCTGAGCTTGACTGGGTTACATGGGTAGTCACCTGCGGACACTGGCCCCAGGCCTGGCTCCAAGGGTGGGTCTCGGTAACCCTTTTCTTGGCTACCTCTCATGGGGTTCTTTAGGGTCACTCTTGTCTGACCACTCCTTTCGGATCTTTTCACCAAAGCTTGCCCTATTCTGAGCATTAAGCTCCCAGTGACATAGCTCTGAGGTTCATTGAAATACACAAGCCGGTTGAGGTGGCTTAGACACCTTATAATGATGCCTCCTGGTCAGCTCCTGGAAGAGGTGTATCAGGCACTGGACAGAGACCTGGGAACAGGCCCAGGACTAGGGATTATATCTCACAGTTGGCTTGGGAACATCTGGGGATCCCCCAGGAAGAGTTGGAATCAGTGGCCAGGGATATGGACATGTGGGCTGACCATCTCAGCCTGCTGCCACTGCAGTTCCGACCAGGGAACATTGAAGGAAAATCAGTGAATGAATGAAGATCAGACAAAAATCATATTAACAGTATATGAAGAACATGTAACATTTCAACATTTTTTGTAACAGTGAGAATTGATAAACCAGACCTGTTTTCCCACAAATTAACCCATTTACAAATCGATTCTGCTCTTTTTGCTGTCCTCCAAATAATTACCTTTTTTTGGGTCTCTGTTCAATTTCATAATTAGAGATTTCTATGGGTGTTTGTGCACAGTCTCAAGCTCTGTCTAGTCTAAAACTATAATGCACTGACAAAAATACATTATCTCTTCATCTCCTTTATAATTCTAGCCTACTATTGTCAGTTTGGACACCAGCACATCTCTTTTCATACTGTATTATACAATCTGTATAATGTATATCATGTTGTATTGATTCTCTTCTGTTGGCTCTCAGCACAATGAGGCCAAAACTGCTTTGGCTGAACTCCTGAATAGATGATGAAACTCTACTTGAACTTTACTTTGTTTTTTTTTATCCCAGTGCACTGGAAACCATTTAATATATACATATAAAGACAAAAGATTGATGCTGCTCCCCCTGTTTTATGCACTCTGCCATTGTATTTAATGATTAATGAGATGTTATTTGCCAATCATTCACTGTCAGCCTAAAAAATAATTCTAATTACTGAAGAGGATACATAGCTTCAGGACTAATTTGAATTTCAACAATGCAGCACATGCATTGTGAGCGCACTGATTATGGCAGGTGCATATAAGAAGTCAATGCTTTAATATGCTACATAGGTTAAGCCTAATTATGCAAAATGAGACCTATTCTGTGTGTTCCTCAGAACACCCATTATAGAAGGCAAATGATTTACACCTGGATTGTAATTAATAGATTTATGGCTTGGAGGGGTGTATGAAATCAACATCATGCTTGTTTAGGCATGGAGCAATAAGAATGATTACTCAGAGAGTGAGATTACTAATCTAACTCTTTACATTGTCCAGTTATACTGTGAGTAATTGGTCTTCTCAGGCACCAGTGCTGTTTTGGGTGTATGCTTGCTGACATTGAATAAATGCATGAAGCTCTCTTGAAACTAAATAGTTCATGGGTCAGGATTCAAGGATAGATTAATATAGACTTTTATTACTTTGCTGCATGTCCCTCAGGGAAGACATGCAGCAGGAGTGGGAGCTCCTGGTATGATATTACTCATAAATGTTTATGTCCTGGCAATATAATTCCTCCTGGCTTGATGCATCATTTGAAAAATGTATATAATATCTTCACATTAGGCCACTCTGTTCCCGACTAGAGGCTCCTTTGGTGCTTAATATGGCTCTCAGAGTCCCAGAAGCAAAAAACCTTTCCCAGTAGTGAAAAAAAAAAACACCGCTCTGGCAGCTTGGTTTTATTTGGCATGTTCTTGGTGGAGGCTGTTAAGATGGAAAAGTTTTGTTAATCTTAACCAATGTGGGCTTGGACCCCTGGAGTATTCTCATAGCTCAAATGGTGTGGAGCATGGATATGATAAGATAAGAGTTACAATATACGCACACAGTGTATCACCTGAGATCTCATTAAAATCTGAAGACTTTAAGCCTGGAAGGCATGATGGATTGCACATGGAACATGAAACTAGAAACTTGCTCTCATGGCAAGACGTTACTAAGATGTTGCAACACTGCAATCTCACAAACCTAGAGCAGAAGGATGATCCTTCCACCCACCAGAAACTTAATTTGGGTATTCAAAGGCGAATGTAACTTAAAACAGTTGTGTCTAACCTTATCCACAAAGGGCCAGTGTGGCTGCAGATTTTCATTTCAACCTGTTTAATCAGTTCATCTTGGCCTTCAATTAACCATTATTTATGTCTCCTGCTTGCCTGGAATGAAAACCTGCAGCCACACTGGCCCATTTTGGATAGATTTAAACACATCTGACTTAAAGTGAAGATACAAACAGCTAAATCCAGCAATAGAAGAAAGACTGACATTGTAGACTAACAAGTAAGGAATGAAACAAGATGGGATGTGTAGTTAAGAGTCTTATCACACTATTTTGTTATTGATTATTTTGCTTAAACTGCATGTCCTGGAGCATTTATCCTTCTTATACCTCAGTAACTTGCCAACGATTAAACATTTTTCTTTGTTAAAGAACAGCACATCGTGATCTCTTCATGGAATGGCTTCTAAATGAAGAAGTTAAAGCAGACATAAACAGTCGATTTCTCACCAGCAATGATTTTTCATTCAGCTTTCCCCTGTGCCTGAAAATTAATGGCAGCACTGATGAATTTCATAAAAACATGTAACAATAACAAGCTTTTAATCTTCATTAGCACTTATTTTAATTATTTGTCACATTAAAATATTTAAAAGTAATTACAATTTTATTTCACTTTAAAAGTAATGTTCTGTTATTAGTGGATTTTGAATTACAAAAAAAAAGTGGTGGGTTGACATTAATTGTGAGTCAGGGTCCTAATGGTGGGGCTAATTTCATCCCATCTAAATGCTCTATACATGACATTAGCAAGAGATCCCTCAAAAAAATTATTGTTTCAGAGAGCCAGGCAGTGATGGGTATTAAAAGACTTGCTCGAATATCCTTTTACAAATGGTAATATTAGCTTTTGTGTGAGCTACATACTGCAGATGGAGGATGTAACATGAAAAGACTTGCTCGAATATCATTTTACAAATGGTAATATTAGCTTTTGTGTGAGCTACATACTGTAGATGGAGGATGTAACATTATGGCTTAGTACTGTGACAGAATATATGGTTAATGTAAGATGTAAATATTTTCACTGATGTTGTCGACCCTCGGGTTCATGCTGATTGTCAAAGTTCTTTGATAGCAAACAATGCATGCCTTGGACTTTTTTGATTAGAGCCAATCTGACTACTTTTTAATTTTTTTGTTTTGTCATGGGACATGGGAATCTATTATTATGTGTTTATAAAACTTGAAATCAATTGGAAATGTAAAGAAATACACTTTTTGCACATTACTTACTTTGTTAGGCGTGATATTGCAGTCTCAGCATTAGTAATTCTGTCTCCTTGAGTGCTGTGCATGTCTCTCTTGCAGGTGACCAAGTGAAGTCTCCTGTGCACTATAAAATCTCCTGTGCAGTTTTAAGCTAGTATTCCTAGTGCATGTTATTATCAGCCTGCATTTTGAGAGACATGGCAGAATTGTTACTAAAGTAACAATAACATATTAATATTAACCTGTGATTTGCCTTGCAGCCAGCATTGCTGTTATAGAAAAACAATCAACAGCTTCTGATCAGAATCGAGAATTCAACAGAATTATGGTATAAATGTAAAAAAAAAACAAAAAACAAAAAAAATAAACAAACAAAAAAAACAAAAAACAAAAACAAATAAACAGCACAATTATTTAAAAAATGGTCCTAAAGGATTTGCATGTTTATTCTGTTCTCACTAACCAAAATGAAACCAAGCAAAAATAGTTTTTCTTTCGCTCACTAATTGGGGTCCACAACTTTTGTGTGTGTGCATAAACAGAAATAAGCACTGTTCATCTCAATCTGTCTGTATCTGTGCCTCTCTGTCTGTGGGATCTCTCAGGGCTTTTTGGAGGCTGTTTACTTTCTCTTCACTGGTTAAAAGAACTGAAGAGGGAAAAAATAAGTCAGCTCTGCTTTAAATCAAAAACATATCCAGATGAAACACTGACATCATAAGCATTGGTGCACAGGTTTTGTGTGAGTGAAATTCAAAATTTATAATACCTCGTGAATAGCTAGAGAGAAAAAAATATCTGTGTAGCAAGATTCTTCCCTCAATGCAGTCTACTTCTTTTCTTTAACACAGATGAATTACAGTGCACATCCAATCAGAGGTTAATCAGGGCAGGTGAAACCACACAAAAGGATTAAAGAGGGTCGTCGGCTACCAGTCAGATGTTAAATACAATCAAGTGCACACTGAAAGAGAGCAAATGAAGAAAAAAGGTGCTTTCCATTAGCCATGTGGAAAAGTAAATGTAGCTGAAGATGGAGAGAGCAAAGAAGCTTCAGTAGAAAGATCATGAAATTGAACGATCCAATGTCCTGTAGCACCAAGTGATGCTCTTTTTGCCGCACAGATATCAAAAGAAATCACATCACAGAATTTAGCCTTAAGTCGAAGCTCTCTGCTTTCCTGCTGATCCTCATGCTTTTTAAAACCCCACATCATTACAATCGCTGTGGACCTCAGGTTGGTCAGCTAGGAAGAACATTGTCTTTATCAACACTGCACCATAGCCTGCATTCATGAAAGGGCTGATGATGTGGTTTAGGTGTGTGTGGGTAGAAAAAAAAAAAAAAAAAAAAAAAAAAAAAAAAATATATATATATATATATATATATATATATATATATATATATATATATATATATATATACAGTACTGGTCAAACATTTTAGGTACATGCAAAGAAATGCTGTAGAGCAAAGATGCCTTAAAATATGATAATACAGGGGTGGAGACAGGACAGAAATAAAAACAAAACACACATGTCACAAGTAAACAAAGTCAATTTCAATTAAATGCGTGCTGTCTCTCCAGAGCAACAGAGCCCTTCTCCCGAAGGCCTGGGCCTGGACCATGGCTTGGGAGGCCACCTCGTCGGCCTCCGACTGGAACATGGCTTGGGCTCCGGAAATGAGGTCGCCTTGTTGACCTCTGGCTGGAGCTCTGTAGGGGAGACCCCTTCGGGGGTCTCAGGCTGGAGCTCTGGAGTTGAGGTCGCCACGTTGACCTCTGGCTGGAGCTCTGCAGGGAAGACCACCTTGTTGGTCTCAGGCTGGAGCTCAGGAGATGAGGTCACCACGTTGACCTCTGGCTGTAGCTCTACAGGGGAGACCCCTTCATGGGTCTCAGACTGGAGCTCAGAAGATGAGGTCACCACATTGACCTCTGGTTGGAGGTCTGCAGGGAAGACCACCTTGTTTGTCTCAGACTGGAGCTCAGGAGATGAGGTCACCACATTGACCTCTGGCTGGAGCTCTGCAGGGAAGACTACCTCATTGGTCTCAGGCTGGAGCTCAGGAGATGAGGTCGCCATGTTGACCTCTGGCTGGAGCGCTGCAGGGAATACCACCTTGTTTGTCTCAGACTGGAGCTCAGGAGATGAGGTCACTACATTGACCTCTGGCTGTAGCTCTGCAGGGGAGACCTCTTCGTGGGTCTCAGGCTGGAGCTCAGGAGATGAGGTCACCATGTTTACCTCTGGCTGGAGCTCTGCAGGGAAGACCACCTCATTGGTCTCAGGCTGGAGCTCAGGAGATGAGGTCACCATGTTGACCTTTGGCTGTAGCTCTGCAGGGGAAACCCCTTCGTGGGTCTCAGGCTGGAGCTCAGGAGATGAGGTTGCCATGTTGACCTCTGGCTGTAGCTCTGCAGGGAAGACCACCTTGTTGGTTTCAGGCTGGAGCTCAGAAGATGAGGTCACTTTGTTGACCCTGGCTGGATCTCTGCTCTCACTCTCTTGTGAAGCCATTTGTGGTTATGCCAGCTGCCCTCGAAACACTCTTGAGAGCAGAAATATGGACCATGTATCCCAAGTTCGACACACATGGGACACCGTAGCTTGGCTTCTTTTCTGCAGTCCTCGGTCGTGCATGCGTGTGTCACCACCATTGGCACCCAGTCGGCTGGGTATTGGAGCTGGGCTGTGGAGGCCGCCATGTCGGCCTGCTTGTAAAAGGTGGTGAATGGCAGGACAGGTTTATCCGACAGGCGGGCCCCCCACAAAAAATTCTCTAAGACGGCTATTATTCTTGGACTCCCGAATGCCGTCCAAATTGTTCCACAAACTGAGTTACATTATCACTTCCCCTGGATCCCATGGCCACTAGCAACTCCGCCCACTGGCGGGCTGGACATCATGAACCCCAGCCACTGTTTCTCATCGGGCATGGGGCCCTTCAGGCTGGCAAAATATAACTGGCAACTTGATAAAAAATACTCAGGATAACCAAAGAAGCCATCAAAATGATCCAGGAGATCCATATCCGTCTACTGGGGAAACTGGATGGAATCAGTGTCGGGCACTGTGGTCATGGTTGCCCCAGCGTGACGTCTCCTCAGCTTTCCTGCTGCATCCATGGTGTAGGCGAAGTATTCTGTCACGTAATGAGAATAAGATGGATGCACGTGCAGTAAGAGCTTTATATAAAGAGAGAGGCAGACAAATCCAAATCGTAGAGCTAAATCAAAAACAGTAAACAGGCAAGGTTCAGGCAAACTGCAAAATAGCAATGACAATACAGGGGCAGAGACAGGACAGAAATCAAAACAAAACACACGTATCACAAGTAAACAAAGTCAATGTAACCTGGAAGTGCACGCTGTCATGCTTCGGGTTGTTGATATATATATACAGTGGGTATAGAAAAGAATTACCCCCCTTTAAAATAATCACATTTTGTTGCTTTTCAGCATGAAATGAAGACGGACACAGTTTTTGTTTTATCCAGCTGTATTTATTCAGTGCAACTTATAACATCCAAGTGAAATATATAACACCAACATGTCAGAAAAAATAAAATAAAAAGGTCACCCCCTTGCTTTAATTTGCCTTAATTTTTTAATTACAGCCTTTAGTCTGTTGAGATATGTCTCTACTAACTTTGTACATCTAGACTTTGCAATATTTGCCCACTCTTCTTTACAGAACTGCTCAAGTTCAGTTAAATTTGATGGTGACCATTTGTGGACTGCAGTCTTCAAGTCATTCCACAGATTTTCAATGGGGTTTAAGTCTGGGCTCTAACTAGGCCATGCAAGGACACTCAGCTTTTTCTCCTTCAACCACTGTGTCAGTTTTGCTGTGTGCTTTGGGTCATTGTCATGTTGGAAGGTAAACCTTCTTCCCATTGACAACTTTCTGGCAGAGGGCAGCAGATTTTCCTCAAGAATTTGACGGTATTTTGCCCCATCCATTTTCCTTCTATCCTGACAAGTGCTCCAGTCCCTGCTGCAGAGAAACACCCCCATAACAGGATATCACCACCTCCATGCTTTATTGTAGGAATGGTGTTATTTGGATGGTGAGCTGTATTGGATTTCCGCCAGACATATCGTTTGGTGTTGAGGCCAAATAATTCAATTTAGTCTCATCTGACCATAACACCTTTTTCCATGTGGCCTCAGAGTCTCCTGGCTCTTTCATCCAGTTTGAAGCGATGTCCTGATCCAGGGAGGGTCTGTGTTGTACCAAATACCTTCCACTTCTTAATAATAGACTTCAGTGTGCTTCTAGGCATTGATAAAGCCTTTGAATTTTGTTTGTATCCATCTCCTGACTTGTGCCTGTCCACAACTTTATCCTGGAGATCTTTTTACAGTGCCTTGCCACCCATAGTTGATTGTTTGCTTCAGTTGCACTACAAAATGCTCCAGGAAAGCACTTTGCATGCTGAGCTAATGAAAATGACCACAGCTGATCACAGTCGAAAGTCAAATGGCTTTGTGTGCCATTAAGAAGGTGATTAGCTACACCTTATTGAGTTTACAAGTCATTTTTAGGAGGGGGATGATCCTTTTTCCAACTCAGTGATTCTGTTTTTTTATTTTTTTTTTGACATGTTGGTGTTATATCTTTCACTTGGATGTTATAAGTTGCACTGAATAAAAACTGTGTCCGTCTTCATTTCAGGCTGAAAAGATATATATATATATATATATATATATATATATATATATATATATATATATATATATATATATATATATATATATATACATATATATATATATATACATATGTAACGTATCGGGGTGCCCAAACTGATTTCTACATTAACCCAAGTGAAACATATAAAGTTTCATTCCTTTAAGTGACCCAGAATAACCCGAGAGGCCTTCTTTGACCAGATGCAACTCTGGAATTCAGGAGACTCTTTGGGAACCCACACAGGACCTACTCCCGCAATAAAAGAAACCTTTGACGACTGAACGTCTGGGAAACTTCAGGATTAGTTCGTCAACAAGGATCCACCATTTCCCGACCCCAGGGCCCGTAAATCTTCGATCTAATCTCAGTTTACGACCTCAGAGATTAACATCGGAGCCAACCGGTCTAGCAAAGAACCTCCTCCCTAGAAGGTCACCCTGAGGTGACCAAAGGACCGTTGTAACTTTAGAAGAACGCCAGCCCCCTCTTCTGGACATGCACACACTCACACACACACACAGTGAACATGTCTCTTGAATGTAACCTGTAATCATATCCCTAGATAGTTATGATGTATTCGTATATGCATGTGTTGTATGTCTAGATAACCTAGTTGTAGCAATTTTATATAGTGTGAGCGAAAAGCTAATTTTTAAGTTGTCTGTAACTATGTCTAATGATCCTACACTGTCCAAGATATCATAATCTCCTTGAAGTTTGGTACCAAAATCATTGTCTCATAATATGCCAATTAATGATGCATACTACAGGACGATAGGATGTATCATTCTATACTTTTCCATGTTTTATCAAATACCATATTGATCCAAACTTAACACAAACCCCGCCCTGACATGCGACCCGTTCTGGGACAGACCAAAGAAGTTTTCCCCCAGAACTTTCTCATCTCTCTTTGGATTCGCCAGCAGCTCAGAGAGGCGGGTACATTGGCATTGTCCATAAAAGACCGTGACACGCGTCCCCCGCTGGCTCGCTCCTTCGCTTTTTCTCACCCTCTTCCTACTTCTCACCTTTCCGCCTTCCGTTTCCGGCATTCCTCCGGACTCTCCTTTGTCTCGTGAAACCACGTGGCAATCACCATATTCTTCATCCTCGGGCGAGACTCAACTCCGTTCACCCCTACTCTACCGACGCCGAAGAACCAGCAAATTCCTCGCTCAATCTGCAAATCAAGGACCCTCGTGAACTGCATAAAATTAACGCAAGTATAATTCCAATTGACCTTTAGAGGTGTCCTTTAAGTCAGAGCCACTTTTGTTGAAAAAGTTGAATTCGAATTCCTTTGCTGATTCTCGAGGTTAAACTGTGTTCTGCCATTGTTACTTCCATTACTTTTCCTTCTGTTCCTTTCACTTACCCTGTATATATATGTATTATTTGTTTGTACCTAGTTGTGTATATCGGTAGTTTTACGTAGTTATTAAAATCCATGGTTATCACGCTGGATCGTCTGTTTTTACTTATGACAAGGTTCACTTTTAACGTTGCTCCTCGCTACGCGCTGGATTTCTGTTAACGTAGAATAAACTATGCTTCGTGGCCAGAAGGATAATTTATTCCTTTAGAGTAATACGAAGACTGCCCTGGTAAGTTTGGTGGACAAACAGATCAAGCTGCTTCGCATTTAATTCTAAAGCTAGGTTACAGTAATTAATATAACATTCCCTTTCATGGTCGATTTATATCCATACTTAATCAGAACACGCTTCGATTAGAGCTATAGATATATTTCACCCATTTGAGCTAGATTCGCTACACATATATATATATATATATATATATATATATATATATATATATATATATATATATATATATATATATATATATATATTGCACACTCACAGTACAGGAAGGAATGTTGCAGGGATTTTCATGGCCTGAAATACAGATATAAAAAACATTGCAGCACACTAAAATTTGGTATTGTAAAGGAAGATTGCATATCCTACTTCTAGAGGTCTATGTTACTGATACTGTTCATTTATTTCAGCTTAACTAAATATCATGATTAATTGAGAAAAATTACCAGAAGTTACAGTGATCTTGGTGGAGTTCAGTCATATGTATTATTTAATTTTATTTATTTCATTTATTATATTATTTATTTTACAGTGAATTTATTGGTTGATCATCCAGCAGGAGCGGGGAGCATGGTGGTGCAGCAGGTAGTGTTGCTGTCTTGCAGCTACAGGGTCCCACGTTTGATTCTGAGCTGGAGTTACTGTCTGTGCAGGGTTTTACATGTTCTCCAATTGGCTTTTATCTGGATTGTCTTGCTTTCCACTGTCCAAAAACATGCAGGTAGATGAACTGGCTATGCTAAGGGTGTGAATGTGTGCGTGAATAGTTTCTGTGATGGACTGGCATCTAATGGCATCCCATCCAAGGTGTATTCCCACCTCACTCCCAGTGTTTCTGGGATAGGCTCCAGATTCACCCTGACTAGAATAAAGATGAAGAGCTTACTGAAGAAGAATGACTCATAAGAGCACACCAAAAAATAGCCTCTTGTTTTTCTCCATTAATCAGATTTAAACAAAAAAGCCCTCCATTATGCAGTACTCAAGGCACATTACAATGCTTTAACATCAAGGCTGATATTCAATCATCTGGGAAACACTGATGAATACTTTACAGTGAATAATACATCTAAAATGGAATTTTAAAAAATATGTATTTATTGAGCGTTGCCTCATACAGGATACCATCTTCCACATAAGGGGTTAGTGTAATATTCAGATTTCTGAAATGTTCTTGGAGTTGAGAATGACTAAAATATTTTGAGTGACAATCCGAAAATGATAATGACACTTCAGAAGAAGTTCCCAGTGATGGACTGACATCTAATGGCATCCCATCCAGGGTGTATTCCCACCTCACTCTCAGTGTTTCCAGGATAGGCTGCAGATTCACCCTGACCAGAATAAAGATAAAGAGCTTACTGTAGATGAATAAATCATAAGGGAAGCTATAACCTAGATTTAACCTTGCATAATTTTAGTAAAACTTACTAACTGATTAACTTATGCAAATTGACTGTAATGATGATCATAACAATTATGTTTTCATATACTGCAAATGTCCAGTTTTAAAAACTACAGGTTTATTTTAATTTCTTTTATATTTGTGTTCTTTACATTCTATACATTCTAAATAAACTCTATACACCCCTTGATTTTAAAGGACAAGACTGGTGCTAGATTGTACCAATATTTATTTAAGCATCTTCCATCCATTTTGTACTGCATATCCTACACAAGGTCACAGTGGAGCATGGAGCCTATCCCAGGGGACTTGGGGCACAAGGTGGGAGACACCCTGGGTGGGGTGCCAGCCCATCGCAGGGCACAATCGCCCACACACACTACTGACAATTTAGAAATGCCAATCAGCCTACAACACATGTCTATGGACTGGGGGAGGAAACCGGAGTGCCCAGAGGAAGCCTCCAAAGTACAGGGAGAACATGCAAGCTCTGTGTACACACAGAGAGGCAGAGACAAACCCTGGAGATGTGAGGCAAACATGCTAACCACTAAGCCACCATGACCCACCTCCCCCATCCTCCCAAGAATCTTAATGATCAATTATAATTAAACTGAAAAAAACAACAACAACAGATGTGACAAAAAATTGCCACCTTTATATCTGAATTAACTATAATAACCATTTTGTCAACCTGACCCAATGTTTTATCACAAAAGTTTCTAGCAGTTAATGCTCCACCTCCACCTCACATCAGCCCCTTGTTTGGTGAGCCAATCACAGCCTGTATATAAACAACAGTCTAAGAGATGCAGTCATGAAGCCCTGTACTTCCTGTGCGTTTGTTTTCCCCATCTCATAACATACTGATATTGTCTTGTCATCTTCATGCTAGGGGGCATGGTGGCTTAGTGGTTAGCATGTTTGCCTCTGCCCTGTATGCATGAAATTTGCATGTTCTCCCCATCTTTTGGTCATTTACTCTGGGCACTCTGGGTCCCTCCCCCAGTCCAAAGACATCCGTTGTAGGCTGAGTGGCATTTCCAAATTGTCCATAGTGTGCAATTGTGCCCTGCAATGGGCTGGCACTAATGTTTATTCCATCCATGACTAAAATCCCCCATATAATATCATAAATGAAGTTATCTCCAAGATCTTAGAAAAGGTTGTAGCACAGCAGCTATGCTTGTACCTATATAGGAATAACATTCATGAAATGTATCAGTCAGGATTTAGGCCTCATCATAGCACAGAGACAGCACTGGTTAAAGTGGTAAATGACTACTGGTCTCTGATCAGGGTTGTGTCTAATTGCTTGTGTTGCTTGACCTTAGTGCAGCTTTTGATACAATTGATCATACTATTCTCCTTGGAAGACTAGAAAATGTTGTTGGCATTAAGGGAACAGCCCCCACCTGGCTCAGGTCCGCAAGGTTCTGTTTCAGGCCCACTGCTTTTTTCTTTATATATGCTACCTCTGGGTCAAATTATTCGTAAACATGGAATTAGCTTCCACTGTTAAACTGATAACACACAGTTGTATGTTTCAGCAAAGCCAGATGACAGACACCAGCGTAATAAAGTTAAGGAATATGTAAAGGACATTAGACACTGGATGCTTATTGACTTCCCCTTACTTAATTCTGACAAGACAGAAGTACTTGTACTAGGATCGCATGCAGCTAGAAGTAAGTTTTCTGATTACATAGTAACTCTGGATGGCCTTTCTGTTTCATCATGTGCAACCATAAAAGACCTTGGTGTGATTATTGACTCCAGTCTTTCATTTGGCGCTCACATACAGGTGCATCTCAATAAATTAGAATGTCATGGAAAAGTTCATTTATTTCAGTAATTCAACTCAAATTGTGAAACTCGTGTATTAAATAAATTCAATGCACACAGACTGAAGTAGTTTAAGTCTTTGGTTCTTTTAATTGTGATGATTTTGGCTCATGTTTAACAAAAACCCACCAATTCACTATCTCAACAAATTAGAATACTTCATAAGACCAATAAAAAAAAACATTTTTAGTGAATTGTTGGCCTTCTGGAAAGTATGTTCATTTACTGTACATGTACTCAATACTTGGTAGGGGCTCCTTTTGCTTTAATTGCTGCCTCAATTCGGCGTGGCATGGAGGTGATCAGTTTGTGGCACTGCTGAGGTGGTATGGAAGCCCAGGTTTCTTTGACAGTGGCCTTCAGCTCATCTGCATTTTTTGGTCTCTTGTTTCTCATTTTCCTCTTGACAATACCCCATAGATTCTCTATGTGGTTCAGGTGTGGTGAGTTTGCTGGCCAGTCAAGCACACCAACACCATGGTCATTTAACCAACTTTTGGTGCTTTTGGCAGTGTGGGCAGGTGCCAAATCCTGCTGGAAAATGAAATCAGCATCTTCAAAAAGCTGGTCAGCAGAAGGAAGCATGAAGTGCTCCAAAATTTCTTGGTAAATGGATGCAGTGACTTTGGTTTTCAAAAAACACAATGGACCAACACCAGCAGATGACATTGCACCCCAAATCATCACAGACTGTGGAAACTGAACACTGGACTTCAAGCAACTTGGGCTATGAGCTTCTCCACCCTTCCTCCAGACTCTAGGACCTTGGTTTCCAAATGAAATACAAAATTTGCTCTCATCTGAAAAGAGGACTTTGGACCACTGGGCAACAGTCCAGTTCTTCTTCTCGTTAGCCCAGGTAAGACGCCTCTGACGTTGTCTGTGGTTCAAGAGTGGCTTAACAAGAGGAATACGACAACTGTAGCCAAATTCCTTGGCACGTCTGTGTGTGGTGGCTCTTGATGCCTTGACCCCAGCCTCAGTCCATTCCTTGTGAAGTTCACTCAAATTCTTGAATCGATTTTGCTTGACAATCCTCATAAGGCTGCGGTTCTCTCGGTTGGTTGTGCATCTTTTTCTTCCACACTTTTTCCTTCCACTCAACTTTCTGTTAACATGCTTGGATACAGCACTCTGTGAACAGCCAGCTTCTTTGGCAATGAATGTTTGTGGCTTACCTAGTGAACCAAACTGAGAGACCATTTTGAAGGCTCAGGAAACCTTTGCAAGTGTTCTGAGTTGATTAGCTGATTGGCATGTCACCATATTCTAATTTGTTGAGATAGTGAATTGGTGGGTTTTTGTTAAACATGAGCCAAAATCATCACAATTAAAAGAACCAAAGACTTAAACTACTTCAGTCTGTGTGCATTGAATTTATTTAATACACGAGTTTCACAATTTGAGTTGAATTACTGAAATAAATGAACTTTTCCACGACATTCTAATTTATTGAGATGCACCTGTAGATAATATTACTAGGATAGCCTTCTTTCACCTCAGAAATATTGCTAAGATAAGAAATGTAATGTCACTACACAATGCAGAAAAATTAGTTCATGCTTTCATCACCACTAGGTTGGATTATTGTAATGCCTTACTGTCTGATGTTCTAGTAGGTGCATAAACAAACTCTAGTTAGACCAGAATGCATCTGCAAGAGTCCTTACTAGAACCAGAAGATATGACCACATCACCCCTATCTTATCCACACTGCACAGGCTCCCAGTAAAATTTTGCATTGATTATAAAATATTACTATTGACCCATAAAGCACTAAATGGTCTCGTGCCACAGTACCTAAGCGAAATTTTGGTCTTTTATGATCCGCCACGCCTACTTCAATCAAAAGGTGCAGGCTATTTGTCGGTACCTCGAATAGCGTAGGCTACAGCAGGGGGAAGAGCTTTCTCTTACAAAGCCCCACATTTATGGAACAGTTAGTGTTCCAATTAGTGTTCAGGACTTAGACACAGTCTCAGTGTGAACCTTCTGGCTCTCCCTTTTAGTTATGCTGTCATAGTCATACTCTTTCTGTTAAGCTACACATGATACTCCTGAGATGCCAGTGATCCTGACCCCTTCTGCTCTTCGGACCTGCCTGATAAATCCTGATGCCCTACTTCTTGTTGGAGTTCTCAACAATTGGATGTCAATTGCTGCTGCTGAAGATGGCCCCACACGGTGCAGCCTAAATATAATTGAGATTACTGACGATGGTACCACTTAAAAACCATAAAGATGGCTTGAGACCTCAATTCATATGAACAGTTATGCTATGATGGCTAGGACTACAATTTCCACAAATAGTTTTGCACACAAGTCTCCATCAGTGAACAGTGGAGAAGTTCAACAAAACAAACTTCATGTAAAAACTGTAATGAATTTTCCTTGTTTCACAACTGCACTATTTGACAATGTAGTATTAGCACATTTGTAGAAGGGATTTATTTATGATCGCACTATCCATTGTTACCCAGATGAGGATGGGTTCCCTTTTGAGTCTGGTTCCTCTCAAGGTTTCTTCCTCATATCGTCTCAGGGAGTTTTTCCTTGCCACTGTCACCTCTGGCTTGCTCATTAGGGATACATTCATACCTGTAAAATCTATATCCTGAATTTATATATTTCTGTAAAGCTGCCTTGGGACAATGTCCATTGTTAAAAGCAAATAAAACTGAATTAAATTGAAACTGAAGTCTGATCTCAGGTCTTCAGGTGTAAATATCGAAAACCCCTGTTTAGCTTCACATGAATTTTTAACCAATTCACAACAAACAGGTCAATGTGGACTCATTTTCTCTCACAGATGGAAATAATATTGGTAGATGCAATGTTCATCATAAAATTGTATGTTTTTTTTTCTTGTGATGAAACAAAATAAGATATAAATTAATTATTAATGCCAAAGTCTATATTTTGTTAGTTGTAATGAATGCAGTAAATAGTTAGTAAAGGGAACCTTAAGGTAAAGCAGTAACATGAATTGTGTACCCGTGTATAAATATGAGGACATAGCGGCTCACTTCCATAACTACAAGGACAGGGTTCAAATCTCAGCGTAATCCATCACAGAGATGAAATTAAACATGGGACATCTGCGGGTTCGGATGCACACCAAAAAGAGCCTCTTGTTTTTGTCCATTAGTCAGATTAACCAAAAAAGCCCTCCATTATGCAGTACTCAAGGCCCATTACAATGCTTTAACATCAAGGCTGATATTCAATCATCTGGGAAACACTGATGAATACTTGAGAATGAATATTACATCTAAAATGGAATAGAAAATATGTATTTATTGAACATTGCCTCATATAGGCTACCATCTTCCACATAAACTGGGGTTAGTGCAGTATTCAGATTTCTGAAATGTTCTTGGAGATGAAAATGACAGGATTATTTTTAGTGACAAGCTGAAAATGATCATTTAGAAGAATGGGGCATCATGAAAAACAAGAGGCAGAAATAAAGTTAAGGAGGTGATGATAAGAAAGAGAAAACTAGAGGCAAGATTAAGAACAAAGAGAAAGGAGAAGAAGGAATGAATCAGAAGAGAGAAAGCTAGCAGGTTTAAAAACTTTTTGATGTGCCAGGATCTGGTCTAATCCCAGAAACTGTGCTTAGTTCATCCAGCCTGGAAAAACAATGAGAAATGGACACGAAATAATGGGATGTTCAAAAGGTGGGAGGTGAACTCCCAACCATGGATATCGTGTGTGTGTGTGTGTGTGTGTGTGTGTGTGTGTGTGTGTGTGTGTGTGTGTGTGTGTGTGTGTGTGTGTGTGTGTGTGTGTGTGTGTGTGTGTGTGTGTGTGTGTGTGTGTGTGTGTGTGTGGATTCAGTTCTGAAGTGTGGAGACTGCAGAGCTCGAGGGTTGACAGAGGGTTGGCGAAGTAGGTGTATAAGGGGTGATGGGGGGTCAGCTTGTCTGGTTTTAGTGCAAGCGTAATTGCAAGAGTGAACATGTGTTCACAGCAGATAACACGGTGTGGTGCACGGTGCAAGAAGTTCCGCCTACAGCTGCTCACAGCCCATCGCTGATCTACATCCACCATACCTATGTCCATAACTCATCAGGACACCAAGAGGGCAAGAGAGAGACATGGGAGAGGCTTGGATAATTTAAAAATATTCAGCAAGAGCTGAAGATTAACTGCAGGCATTAAAGAAATTAGCAGTGAATCCAATTAATATAGGAGTGAGAGAGCAGGGTAGACAGAGAATGGAGATTTAATGGGGCAATGGTGAGGAAAAGACAGACCAAGAGAAAGTGAAGCAGATGTGTATTCCCATATAACACTAACCCTTTTATTATTATTAACACTCTGGGCCAGATGTATGTATGCTAGGAGGCGCAAAATGCGCATCTGTGTAAAACATTAGCATCCAATTTACAAATTGTTTGCTTGTCATGCAAACTCTCCTAGGAACTCAAACTGTGTATCAAACGATGATATCAATGTGGAGTTAAAGTGTATCCCAATTTTGTCTTGTGTCTATAACATTTAGAAAATTTAGAAACATTTAGAAAATGCCTGACAACTGGTGTAAACATTTAAGGACTTTAGGCCCGTGTACTAAGTGGTGGGAATCACTGTATCAAATCGATCCCACATGTGACTGGTACTCAATTGTTTTCAACTGTATAGAATTCACTGCCAGTTTACTCATTGAGACTTTGTCACGTTTGTATCCTGGAGTTGAGGTTCCCAAACATTACATCATGTATTGCTACTAGTTTGCAGAGTTTTTTTTTTTTTTTTTTTGACATTTTATCTGCAATTTAGTCTCGGCCAGTTCCCACCTACTAGCCAGCTCTCTCCTACCATACCATACAACAACTACCAACCATGGAAGGTTGAGGCTAGCACATGTTTTCTCTGACAGACATGAAGCCAGCCAACTGAACTTGGAAGAAAGAACCATCTGCCCTCTTCCACATTCATAAGCTCACAGATTTTTTTGTCCAGGATTGGTTTGTGTCGCTGTGATTGACAGGGGAGAGAATAATGGCATCCAAATTTTGCTCTCTAGGACTCCTGGCCATGACACCTTCTGTGTCCTTTTTTAAAAGTACATTTGCTGGCATAGGTACAATATCCATAATTCCACACAAAATGTCTAATGAATCAGTACTGATGTCATAGCCACTTCGATGCACATCCATAGACTAAACTCATGCAGTTTAGAAGCTACAGTTACAGACATGAATGCACCGTTACATACAAAACACTATTCGAGTTAATCAATGCATGACAAGCAAAAAGACACATTACGGATGTTTTTGGAACTGTTTCTGAAAAGAATTTTGCTTCCCTACATGATAACTATGACTTTGACTCAAGGTAAACTGAAATGACAGCAGCTTTGTTTGTTATGCATTATGTTTTAATTTCCACTCTGCTTTATTCTGACACTGTGCCCACAAGGCTTCGCTCGCTGGAATGTGTAATTACAATTTAAATAGATGTGCCATATGAAATGCACCAAGATGGAGTAAAGCCATTTGAAAACTAATGAAATCTAACTCATGATGTTCATCAAACAAGTGCATCACTGTCAGTTTTTTCCCTCTGTATCAGCCTCTCAAATGTACGCTTATGATTTTTCAAAAAAAAAAAAAGAAAGAAAGAAAGTAAGAAAGAAAAAAATTAAGCAACTCTATGAATCAGTGTGAATGTGTGAGCCCTTTTCTCTTCTAATTTGATTTATAATTTTAAGAAACAAGAACAAAATAATCAAGTATGCAATTGTGCTCTCTAAATCTTCTCTTCATTTTTTAACTGGATGTAACTTCTTTCACACACAGGTTCATTTATGTTTATATCTGTAACAACATTCAAGAAAGTGCTGACTATAAGACAGTACATTGGGAGTTTTTACTTTGCACCTTCTATTCATATCTGTATTTATATATCTTTAGACATAATTATTTGTTCATTCCTAATAATGTATTCATATTCTGTTACATCTCCAGTGTGGTAATTAAAAGGACAAACTTGTGCAAGTGAAAAATGGGGCAGCTGGTAAACTCTGTATTGCTTCTTTCACTACAGAAAACACACCTGCAGCTGTGACCACTGATTCTGGAGAGAAAATTCCATGTTCGAGTGTACTGGTGTGAAAGTGCAGCATGAAAAACTAAATTTCTGCCCTTAGGCAGAAGATTGATCTGCTGGGTTTGCTGGAATTGGCTTGGGAAAATCCAAGTGACTGGAAGAATATTTTCAGAGAGGAAAAGGTTCAGGTGATCACAGGTGCTATAGTTAAGGCAATGCTCCTGGTGTTTTCAGAAGAGATCAGTTCAAAGATTTTTTAGCTATGATTGTAACATTCTCAGCAAGTTTACTGTATATTACAGTACACTGGACCAGATCTTTTACCATATGTTTTGAGATAGATATATGTAAAGATAGAGATAGAGGGCATAATATTCAATTAGCCAGATCTCACAACATTATATTTAATGGCTGAATTAGAGAACTGATCTGATGGTTGACAGTAACAGATATATTGTCTTAGTTTTAGGTTTGCCTGTGCACCTGTAATTATCCAGCAGCCATGCACCATACACTATATGGGCTAAAACATGTCATATGTTTCTGGATAAAATACTTACTAGTGGCTGTTTTAAACAAGAACATATAAAAAGGATGGCTATGGCCAGAAAATAACCATCACACATACCCATTTACACCCAAATCCCAGCTCAGGCAGGAAAAAACAGGAACAGCAGGTGAGAAAAATCAAGTGCACTTAGAAGTGATTAGGGTCCATTTGTTTCTTTTGGTTGTAATTCATGTTGCTTCTGTTAGTATTCCTGAGGTACAAAATAGAATTAGACAAATAATGTATGACTGTGCTCAACAGGTGGTCACATAATTTGAAAGAAATGGCCACCAATATAGATCTTGTTAACAATTTTAGAACTTCATACAGATTTCATAAATCCGCAAGACTACAATAGTCAATCAAAGACCAGCCACATCACCTTCAAAAGTGATCGCAAGTTCTGTCTTAACATCATTATTTAACACAATTCTATTTTGTGAAAAATAATTTATGTTAACTGATACTCATTTCAGATTTTTAACAGCTTTTTATCAACTTTTAACTGTAAAATGCAGTTCAAGAAGGCCTCGGCTTCGGAAGTGCATAAACTCAGTATTGTATTTATTATGCCCATCCATGCTTTTAGTGTTAGTCAAAACACAGTAGGGGAACATCAACACAAGGATAATCCATATTCATTTCAATCCATATTTATTATTTTCTTGGGGAAAAAAACAGCCCTGCTGCATAGAATATGGTTAATATAAAGGTTTGAAAAATTCACATATAATTAATTATTGATTTTTTTTTTACTATGTTTACATATACAATTTGTTGCCAAATAATTTCTTGCCTTCCCAACACCAAAAGTTTAACATCAGTCTTTTTCATAAATTCCCCCAGAGTAAATTATTTAGTTACTCAGGATTATATCAGCAATACTCGATGCCAAAGTTATTATATTATTATCATGGACTTTTTTTTTATCTGAAGCTTGGTCTAGATTTGACTCACTATCACATACTAACTGTGTATCTGATCCTTTTCTTGAGACCTCTTGCCTTGACTCTTTATTACAGAAAAGCTTCATGTTGTGTTGATTACGAAAACAGGCAGTGAATCTGAATCTGATTTCCAAATGTCTTTTACACTGCACACAACCAGAGGTCAACAGTAACAAAGTATATTTACTTGAGTACTCACTTTTTGCGTATCTGTACTTTACTTGAGTATTATACATGCCAGCATGCCAGCTCCTGACCCACCACATCTCACCTTCATATAGCATGCCATATTCATCTGAGTCCATGACCACTTCTCAGCCTCAGACCAACTGGTGGAACTCCTATCGTGAAAGAAATTGCAATCCTATCCTGCAGCAGCCATGCTAACAACTACCATTCTATGGATGCAGTGCTGGATGACTACAACAATGGAAATCCCCATACTATCATCATCCCTCCTCTGAAGAGTGAGACAAGTGAGAGCCTCAGCGAGTGTGTTTGACTTGTACCAGACACCACAACCTACCAGAATACTGGCTACAATTTTAAACCCTCCAATGAAGAGACAAAAATCACTCATCGGGGTGTTCCTAGAGGTGAAGCATATTAGCAACAATGTTGCAGGCCACATTCTTTCCAAAAACAGCTTGGCAGTAGAGGGAAATGGAGGGAAAAGGAGACAGCAGGCCTACATCAACTCCACAATTTCAGCCCAAGCCCCCTATTCCTTCTATTACAACAGTCCCTCCCACAGCACTAATGTCCATCCCCACCTAGTTGCCACTCACCTATCATGCCAACCACACGTTTATATGTATACCACACTATGCTGCCCTGGGATCCACTGGCACAACTTCCATGAGCAGTACAACTTACAAGACACACATATCAATACATCCACAAAATATTTATCAATTTGAATGTGACTGTACAATTGGTGATCTCTTAAGTGTTGAGGCAAACATCCCGAGCTATCCAGAAAATGTTGATGGGTTACAGCCGTATTAGACTGGGTTTGGTGTCCACACTATTAAGAGTGTTGAGTGCTTTCTTAGCAGCATAGAATGTACTGAAGACCTGAACCTAAATTGCTTAGTCTACCACCAACATGTATTTATGAGCATTTCTTGTAAACTCACATGAACTAGAAACGACAAGCATGTGGCCGTGGCCGAAGAATTTTCACGTTATAATCCAATGACTACCTGATTAGTGATCTCCTCTACAGACCCTGTTAACCAGTAGCCTTGCTGTCTATTACCTCTGCATCCTATGCCATGGGACTTATCCGCCAGAGGCAGCACACCTTTGATTGATACGACAACTGAAGATTGACCTGAACTAATAGATTTTCCACCATCTCAAACAATATCAATCCAGGCCCTAATGGAGGCTGGGCTTCTCTGGAGAGCTTTCCGTACAGTCATTTTGTGGTGACTGAGGAATCCTTGAATGTTTTTGGCTGCCTCATTTAAGCGAAGGATCCTCATTTATAAAAGCCTGGTGCTTAAGAGCTAAAGGAATGACAGTGTGATAAGGCCCGTTAGGTTTCATGCAGTTATCTTCATCTTTGAGAGACTCTTTTGCATTAGAGTTTCCCAGTGTCAGGACCACTCTCTCCTACTGTCAGCTCCTTTCAGGCTCCAGAGGTCTATTCTTATGACACTAGTGCTGAAGGAAGTGTCATTTAGCCTTTTTGTAGTGATTTGTCTGCCATGGCGGTGGACAAAAAGTGCATTGGAGTCCAGTTGAAGTTGAAACATGCTGAAACTTTTGAAGCGTAATGCCTACCCCGAAAAGCAAACAATTACCATGCTGAGCTAATTTTTTTTTTTCAATTTAGCTGACACTTGATATTTCACCCTGCATCTCCTATACTATATAATCATTCATATTCATTCTCTCTCTCTCTCTCTCTCTCTCTCTCTCTCTCTCTCTCTCTCTCTCTCTCTCTCTCTATCTATCTCTCTCTCTCTTCGTTAATTCCACCTGGCTCAGTGGGGGTTTGGGGGGATTTATTTCATTCTGCATGTTTGCAGGAGTAAATGGGATTATAGACTCAGGTCTTGCCAGGGGAAGTTGATCTCAGGGCTCACAGGAGCACAGCTCTCCCCCCTCTGTACCACTTACACCCATGCAATATACAGTTCCTTCACTAATTGCTGTCGGAGAATTTAAAAAGGACACACAAGAACCTGGCATTCATTCAGAATGTATCACTAGTGTATTTATACAAAAAGGAGCAAACAAGCCAGAAACATTTATTACCAGAACTAAGTAGGGTCCTTGAGTAGGGAAGAAAGGAGCTGACCAAGAGATTTGGTAGAGGAGCACTAAATGCCTTGATTTTTATTTCTTATGGCTGAGCTGTACAATATTTTTGCTTCTCTATTTCTATATATTCTTTTTAAATTCCCAATGTATTCCATTATTCATTGCACTTCATTTTTAAATAACATTGAGACTGTTTCACATTCTTTTTTGCTGTATTTATTAAGAACATGGAGACTTCATTCTGATTTCTGGTTATGAGCTCCTACTTTTTGATTAAAAAATGAAATATTTATGTATTTAAGAAAAACAACCTGTGTATGAAAATGAGAGAGAAATTCTACCGCATATTTTCATTGAGACTACACTTAATCAAAGCTATGTGATTATTATTTAATAATGTATTATAATAATTAACAAATGGAAGATAATGACTAATAAATGTAAGAATTATTGAATTACGTGATATGTAATTCTGTAATGAAAAACATTAAGAATTCACATGCTCATTCACACCAAGAGGATGCAATTTAGATCTTTGTAATCATAATCCTGTTATACATTGGCACCCCATTTGATGTAGCAGCTTCCTGTCCTGTGTGAATTTCTGTTTTTCTGAAGGTTCAGCACCAAAAGTGTGGTGAGTCTACAGCCTGTAAATGCGATTCATGCCTTCATCCATCACCACTGTCTAATGCTGATCGTGTTCTCCATGTGAAGTATGTCTGCAAGCGCCTCCTGAACACTCCAATGCTGACATAGCTTGCTGCTAATCTGGCCAATGCAACCGTGACATCCATCACCCCTGACTTCGATGAGCCCACCAGGGACCAGATGTGACATTAGGTGATGACTTATAAGGAGTATAAATAATTGCAGCCATGCTGCATGTTATATAAGGGCTTAGAAATAAAATAGCAAAAAACAGATATCTATTGATGTCGATTGATGGAGAGCGGTGGACTGTATGCCAGAAATCATCCTGGTATGGCACTGGAACACTATTAATAGAAAATATGGGATGTACTGTATATACCCAGTATATAATATCTCTTATCTGGTGTAGGAATGATAGTGACCACTGCATGCCACCCTGTTGGTGCCCAGAGCCGAGGATCAGAATGAGATTATTGAGCCATCTATTTGGAGACTGCGCTTACCTTTGAATATCAGAAGCAAAGCTCTTTAATCCTGGTTTGATGTGGCCATTAAAGCCAAGATAAAAGCTGAATTAATTTCACAAGAAATGACTCTATCTGGGGACATGTGCACTTTGGCTGTGGATTCATATTTTAATACATTTTCATTAGAAGCGAAACTGAAAGAAATTGAAAGATTGAAAGGCAATTTTTCAGGGACTGATTGGCTTAAATCCCTGGTGATGAAAGGACTGTTGTGAGATGAGTTCAAATTATATACCACACCAAATATCACTTGTATCACAAAGTCAAATTAAATCATTTATATTTCATAAGCAATTAAAAAGTATATATTGTAGTAGGTTTTTTAGTGTGATATAAAAAAACATCATCTGTGTTTAAACCAGGGTTGTTATCCATTATACAAGAGTTTAGTTTTGGGAAAGTTAAAAATTATTCAACAGATTCACCAGGATCGGAAGGCTTTTCTTGGCTCGAATTTGGAGGCAATAAACAGAACACAACACAGCCCTGTTGCTGAAATCCATCTTCCACATGCTCTGGGTCTCAAAGGGTCACCCAGGATTGAGAGTGAAGAAAGCACAAAGTCACTACACACTTCCCAAGGTCTTGGCCTATTGCATAGAATACTTTTGATCCTTAAATACATTGCATTTTCTCTCCAAGGGGATTTGGAGTTTCCTTTACTCCAGACTACGTTAAAATCTTAGCTGGAATTTGCTTAACAAGGTAAGTATGCTAATAAATGAAATCCATGGGAATGTGAGTGTATGAATATGGCTTTGGTTAGGCAGAGAAACCCATGAGAATGTAGTCCTGAATCATATAGCTGTTTTCCCTTTTTGTCTCTAATAGCAATCTCTGACCTTTAGCAGCTGGCAGTTGAGATGGGCCCTTTCTAATAAATACTGGCTGTCAGTCTCCTTGCCTTGAAGGTGTACCACAGCATATTTTTTATTTGTCCTGTAAAATCTGTTGTTCTGCGTAAAGTGATCGATGCTTTTCCTCCTGGCTTTTAGTTAAAAGACGTCCCGAAGGCTGAGCTTGTAAGACAAGAACATATTTCTCTCACATCTCCGTGTCTACCTTGTGCTCTCCAGAAGCCTGGAGTGACAGTTACATTTATAGGACTAAAATATAAGAGAATAAAAGAAACTGGCATTTATCGGGGCATGGACTGATCAAGAAGAAACAAAAACACAATATTTCTCAAAGACACAACTTATTTTGAAGATCACTGATTAGAAAACATGGTTTCAGACTTGCAAATTCAAAACTATTAGGATGAATCAAGTCATATGAAAATATATGAAAGTTAAGGTTAGTATTTGGGGTTAAAGGTGTACATTTTCTTATAAGTGAACTGATATGAAATATATAGTATACATTATATAGAGGTAAAACTACTTTTTACTTATTTACATTTATTTTTATAACTTCTTAAATAAATTTTTCTTGCAAGAGTAGTAAAGGTGAGAAATTAAGTAAATACACTGATCTGTAATAGCTTTTTACTGGGCATATAGCATACTATGTAGTACAACTGTACATAATGGAGTTCACAAATTATATGTTGTGAAGTGTGAATAAGAACTGTTTTAACAGGCTCAAATAACATGAAGCCAAGTTAAAGATGGTCTAAAGACGGTACAGTTGGTAAATAAACACAAACCATTACAAAATGTATGATAAATAAAACGATTTTGTCTGCTTGTCATTTTAACGTTAAGATATTGACACAATTTTTATTTTCTGTAGTTAATGTGATATGAACACAGGGTAGAGATACTGCTAATATACAGTCTGTCTTTGGCAGTATTAAGCTTTAGGTTAATTAATACTTGAGTGCATTAATTCAAATATTACATGATTTAAGAAATATATTTTTAAAGTAAGGAATAAAACATGATATTCATGATGTTATAGGAAAATAGTCAATGATGGGGTGGTGTGATTCAGCCCAGTGCAAATCACTGTTACTGTGAATTACTGTTACCATACTGAAGTTGATTATTTTCCAATAACAGCATAGATATACACCAGAAGTATGTCATACCTTTTCCCATTTATTTAGTATAGTATGCTTGCTTACCAGTTTTTTTTTTTTTTTTTTTTTTTTTTTTTTTACCAGTTTTTACCATTTGCATTTTTTGCAAAGGCTTAGGGTCCATGGAGTGGATAAAGGCATTTTGTTATTGTTTTACAGGGCAGCCATTGAATCCATTATTATGGCATCACAGCATGGTTTGGTAACCTGTCCATTACACTCAGATCACAACTCCAAAACCTGGTTGGAAGGGCTGGAAAAATTAATTGGCATGCTGCCCTCATCTTATCTTTAGGAGATATTTGAGGAGACTGTGAGGAAGCAGAGCCTTAAAATAATTTGTGACCCAAACCACATCATTCAGAAAGAGTATGTAAGATTTTTGGTTATTCTATTCATGTCTGCTTAGATTTGTTTGGTTTATTTCTTTAAATCAGGCCATACATGTGTTAATACTGTGAGACCCATTTAAAGATGACAAAGGGAATTACTTATCTGTAGAAGAAAAACATCCCCTGTTGCTCCTATTTCTGCCAAACAAATGCATCCACACATAGTAAACGTGGCGTGGTGCTTGGGTTTGTAGAAGGCTCGAGACCCAGAGATGATGAGGTTTAGCTTGAAATGCACAGACTGTGATTATCTGCGGCAGGAGCTGGTCCTGGGCTTGGTCAATAAAACCAGCAACAATACAAACAGACCATAATGTAAGCAGTGCTCTCTGTTTGTGTAACTGAAAACACTGATTAAATAATAATTCTAAGTGTGTATGTTTGGGATTTAGATTATTGTTGTAGTAGTAGTAGTAGAGTCGTATTTTGCTCGTTGGTTCCTTTTTCAGACAATAATCACAAAGTGTAAAATTCTTTGGTTATGAGTTGAGATTGGTGGTCTATGTGATGTGCACACCGATGGTCAATTTAGTGCCAGTTCGACTAAAGACAGCCCATGACAAAGTTCTGGCAGTGTCAGTTTTTTTTAAATTTAAATATTAGAATGTGACCACTGCTACTGTATGATGCTTGTCTGAAAGCCACCAATAAAAGGGCAGCATAGTAGGAGGTGAGACTCCTACTCGTACAAGGTATGTAACAATAACATAAATGAAACATGCTATTCAACAGAAGAAAAAAAAAATCTTATTACATGAAACTCACTTTGAAGAATGTTTCTGATTTTGCAGCTCCATTTTCTGCACAAGCCTGGATCACACTGATTGATCACTTAATCAGAACATGGTAATTTTCTTTAATAGCAAGTAAATTATCATTATAGGATCTTCAGTGTATAATCTGACATGGAGAATACATTATCATACAGCCTGTTAAAAATTTTTATTGGGATCATCTTGTACAGTGTGACAAGTAATAATCTTAAAAGACTGCTGAAATTACAGCACAGTGTAAAACCGACTTTGGACAAGGAAATGCTATCTTAATTTAAGAATAATATCTCATTTTATAGCATGCTATCTTACCCTGAGTTAGAAATCTGAAACATTTAGATAATCAATTGTCATATGCTGTACATGCATCTAGCAATCAAAGATACCCACAACATGAGATTATCCATATAAACACACATTAACACACATCATCCATCCATACATACATGCAGTCATGCGAAAAAATAAGTACACCCCATGTAAATTGTTGGCTTTTTTGACATATTTGGACAAGCAAACATTTGATCATCTTTGAAACAGTACATATTAAGTATGAAATACACCCTTGTCCTCAGAAGCTAGTATTGCCCCCTTGGGCAGAAATAACTTCTTGTAGGCGTTTTGTATAATTGTCCACCAGGCTTGCTGGAATTTTTGACCACTCTTCCATGCAGTATTCTTTCAGTTGCAAGATGCTTGAGGATTTTATTGCATGTTCAAACCCCCCCACAACATTTCAATGGGATTCAAATCCGGGCTTTGATTAGGCCATTCCATAACCCTCCATTTATTCTTTTAGAGCCATTCCTTGGTGGATTTGCTAGTGTGCTTAGGATCATTATCCTGTTGAAAGGTCCACTTTCAGTTCAGCTTCAACTTTCAGACAGATGGCCTCACATTAACATCAAACACTCTTTGATAAGATACAGAATTCATAGTTGAATTAATGAATGCAAGCTGTCCAGTCCCTGAGGCAGGGAACAACACCAAACCATAACATTTCCACCACTGTTCTTCACAGTTGCTATGAGGTACTTCTCCTGAAAAGCTGTCTTTAGTCTGTGTCAAACATGTCTGCTGTTACTGTGGCCAAACAACTCTTCCAATGAAGGTTAATTTGTGCAATCTCTTTCTGATTGTAGAAGTATGCACTTTGACACCAGCAGTTCAAGACTCACTGGCAGATCCTGTGATGAAGTTTGGGGTTCTTGGAGAGTTCTTTTTGCATCAGACAGTCTGCTCTTGGGCTGAATTTGCTGGGACGGCCAGTTCTGGACAAATTGGCAGTGTTTTTTTTTTTTTTTAAGGCCTTACAGAGCTCTTTAGATCTTGGCATGATGACACCACACACCTCAATAACAAAGGGAACACCAGACACTAGATATGAGATGGGTATAAATAAGACAGGTTCCACCTGCACTCCCTAAGCAGGTTTTGATCACTGACACCCAATATTGAACACCTGATTCTAATTTTATGGATTTGAAGGTGTGATAAATGTATGGGTGTACTTACTTTTTCCATGTGACTGACTGTTTTTTGTTCATTTAAATTGTGAAAATTACTACAAAATCATCTTTTTCATCTTTATTAATAGGCACTGTTTCAAAGAAGATCAAATGTTTGCTTGTCCAAATATGTTAAAAAGCTAACAATTTCCATGGGGCATACTTATTTTGTTCATATGACTGTACATACATTTCTGAACTGCTTATCCTACACACACACACACATTTACATACTATAGACAATTTGGAAATGCCAATCAGCCTACAATGCATATTTTTGAACTGGGGAGGAAACCAGAGTACCTGGAGGAAACTCCCGAAGCACGGGGGAGAACATGCAGGCTCCGTGCACTGAGGGCAGAGACAAGATTCAAACCTCCAACCCAGGATGTATGAGGCAAATGTGCTAACCACTAAACCATCTTGACCCCCATGAGATAATATCCAGTATAAGATAATCCAAAACCCATGTATTTGAACTGAGGGAGGAAACCAGAAAACCCAGAGGAAACCCCCGAAGCATGGGGAGAACATACAAACACCACGCACACAGGGCGAAGGCGGGAATCAAACCCCCAACCCCTTAAATAGGAAGGGTAAAAATAGGAAATGCATCACCAAAATTCATACTTGTGTATGGGAGGGCTAGATAGATCAAAAATGGCATAACTTCTGCAACATCTTTCCCTCCTGGGTGGCTGGATGCCAGTTGGTTACAGAAGGTATTAATGTTCATGCAATATAAGTCTTGTCTTGTGCAACTTTTTAAAATTATGATTCAAAGCCAGTCTTAAAGAACAGCATCTCTAATGGCATGCACACAAGAAATATGGCTTCTCTTTGAGCCTCTGAAGCTCTTCTTCTCTTTCTTTCAAAGTTTTATATCAGTGACTAGAAAAAAAAGGGATGAGAACAAAGGAGGCTTTAAACAGAAAAGCCTTGTTGGTGTCAAAAGTGAACTAATGAAGACTTTATGAAACATCACATTCATTTATTTTCCTAATTGAATCTGCTGGCTGTGGTTTGGCTTTTATCTTTATTTTTTCCCCATCACTGTTCATTACAGAGCCATGTGGCAGATGACCTTTGAAGGGAGAGCTCATCACCACCGGGGACTGTGGATTTTCCCCATGGGAGGTTAACTTTTATCTTTGGTGCCAATGAAGACAGCTTTATAGTTGTGCAAAATTTCTTTTTCTTGCTCACTGTCTCTTGTCTCTTTACATTCTCTTTCCATCTGTCTTCCACTTTCTATTCCTGTCACTATATAGAATAATAAAAAATCTGATTAGCAACGTAATGTGGCAGTAAAGCCTCATGAGATGTGATAGACAGAGTAACACGAGCCAATGAAACTGCCTAAACACTTGCTATGTTAATTGGGAGTGAAGGTGGGGGTATTGATCACACTGAGCCATGGCCTGGAACATGTGCTGTTTGCTACAGTAGCTGGCTGATCGTTACATGTGTCATGTGCTGGCGCAAGACAATATAGTCTTTGATTGCAATACCCAACACAATAAGTAACTAATGGTATTGTAAGTAACTGTTTTATATGGCTTTTCTCCAAAATTATTGGCACTCTTTAAGAAAATGCAGGAAAATGAAAAAATAGTGAAGAGATGTGATATCTTCGGTTGGTTTAAAAATATGGAGACAGTTTGAGTTTAGACAAACTTATTTCAACATAAACAATGTCTCAAGTAGTGATTTTCTCCTGCAAAACACTGGATTCAAAATCATCGGCACCTCTTTAACTGATTAAGGCCTGGAGAGAATTACAGCACTTCCTTTAATAAGAAACTCTTCCTATCTATCTATCTATCTATCTATCTATCTATCTATCTATCTATCTATCTATCTATCTATCTATCTATCTATCTATCTGTCTATCTATCTGTCTATCTATCTGTCTGTCTGTCTGTCTGTCTCAACCATCTGTTTGTCGGTTTGTTTGTCTGGCATGAGTGAATATGTAAAACCTTAGTGAGCTTTATGTTTTAAAATCATTCATGTGTTCATTCACTATCTTGGTCTGACTCACAGTGTATCAGAAAAACAACACACCCTGGATCGGTCATCTAGACTATCCAATCTAATTACTGGCATGGTTTTGTGAAATAGGAGGAAGACCACATAGACAGAGAGTGAGGAGAACATGTATAATCTGTCTGGAGCTCAGACCCTGGGGCTGTGATGCACCTTTGGGATGCCCTATTTAACAAGTGCATGATTAAGTAATAGTAGCTCAGTTTTTGGACGAAGCTCTCTGTTTACCAGTCAGTCTAGGTTCCTATCCTCTATTATGGTAATCAATTACGAGTGGATAGTGACCGAAAGAATAAGGGCTAGAGTAAAAACAGTGGAAATGAGGTTCCTCTGCATAGTTTGTGGGCTTTCTTTCCAAGATAACGTGAGGAGTTCAACAATCCAGGAGAGCCTTAGAGTAGAGCTGCTGATCCAAATTGAGAGGAGTCAGTTGAGGTGGTTTGGGAATGTTACAAGGACGCTCTCTGATGTATCAGGCATGTCCCACTAAATGGAGACCTCAGGACAGACCCAGGACCTGCTGCACAGGTTTTAACTCACAGTTGGCCTGGAAATGTCTGGGGATCCCTCAGGAGGAGCTGAAATCTGTGGCCAGGGATAGTCTGGCAAGACTGACCTTCTCACACCACCAGGAAAAGTGTGAGGAACATGAGAGAACATGGGAGAACAACTTCTGATTGTATTATAGTGAATGTCTTGGTTTAGTCCTAGGAAATCATGCACAAAAAGGTTTATAATATAAAGTAATAACCCTAAAACAAATTGCCTTTAGTACTTTTTTTAGGTTTTCATTTTAAGAGTCAGTAGTCCACGGCATTGCTCTTTTGGAGAGAATGCCACTGTGTAAAAATAGAATGAAAAAGATAAAGCTTGCCCTTGCTTCTTACCACGGGCATAAACTATGTTTATGTAATCAGTATAGCTGAAGGCATGACACAAGCGAAAGGACACTTAATAAGAAAGAAAGTGCAGTTATAATAAGAAGTGAAGCGGAAATCAAAATTGCAAATGTGTACATTTTAATCTGTGTTAAACATACTGTGTACGTTAATTTTTTTTCCAAAACATGGAAAGGTGTTCTTTTGCTTGAGCATCTATCTATCTATCTATCTATCTATCTATCTATCTATCTATCTATCTATCTATCTATCTATCTATCTATCTATCTATCTATCTATCTATCTATCTTTTCAAAAGTTATAAATAAACTTGAATGAGGTCCTCTGTTGTTCATGAGTCATTTTCGATATTACTTCTACGACTTGTATGTTGGCATAATTTTTTTTTTAAATGTACCAAGTAATATATTTGGGAAGCAAAGATTTTTTTTTTTACAAGTTTGAATGGATGCATCCTGAACCCAGAACCCCGCACAAAATATTTTAAGTGTGTAAAACATTTAAGTAGATAAAAAAGTCCTTAGGCTGGAAAACCATTTGAATTTTGTTCTCAGTTTTTTTCCCCCCACAAATGTTCAGCCAAATTATAATGTATAATTTAGTTTAAGGTCAACTTGAAGTAATTTAACTTTTCATAATAGGCTGTCATGTATCAGAAAAAAGCCAAGAGGATTTCAGCTGTGAGGAAAACTTGATTTAAATGCTGTCGTAAACTCTTGCATTAGCAACTATGAAATTATTTTGGAGACAAGGCGACATTAGCATTTTCTCTCTTAAGATTTGTAAGATGATAACAGTTTATCTGAGAAAGACTACCACTTTTCAATACTTTGTTGAATTACAATATGTGAGTTTTTTCATAAACCCCCTAAAAACCAGTTTCCTCATTTCACAGTCAGTCACACAGTTGAGATAGAAGACAAACAAGCACAACATTTTTTTTTGGTAATTGACACATTCAGACATGATGTTGAAGGCTGCTTTTATAGGATTGCTGCTTTGCAGTGTCTGCGGATCTCGGGAATTAGTTCAGAAAACTTAAAATGCCCCAAAAGTTCCTTCTTTGACAACTTTAAAAAAGTTTCTTCTTGATACCTCTTGATCTTTCTAAGCTGTTGTTTGTGAAACATAGTGCAGGATCACATACAGAGGGAAAAGTATATAAAAAAAAGTTTGGGCCACTACGACACTGTACTGGAGCAATTAACACCATTCTTTCAAAAGATTTTCCCTCAGTTGGTATTTTTATGATGGTAAAGAATGCCATCTCCCATAATTGTTCAATTGGGTTGAGAGCTGGTGAATGTCAAGGGCATAGCATATGATTTATATCATTTTCATCCTCATCAGACCATTCAGTGAGTCCTTGTATCTAGTGAATCGGGACGGAGTCACCCTGGAAGACACCACACCCATCAAATTAGAAATGTTTCATCATAGGATAAAGGTGATCAGACAGGAGAACTTTGACTAAACCATTTGTATGTATGTTGAAATAATCATAGCGTTTCCTCTAAAAGACAAATCTGTTTTTAGGTCTGTAAATTATAATATTAGTTTGTTCTGATTACTTCACCAGTATGTCCAGATATACAGTGGTGCTTGAAAGTTTGTGAAACATTTAGAATTTTCTATATACAGGTGCATCTCAATAAATTAGAATGTCGTGGAAAAGTTCGTTTATTTCAGTAATTCAACTCAAATTGTGAAACTCGTGTATTAAATAAATTCAGTGCACACAGACTGAAGTAGTTTAAGTCTTTGGTTCTTTTAATTGTGATGATTTTGGCTCACATTTAACAAAAACCCACCAATTCACCAGATGCACCTGTATCTGCATAAATATGACCTAAAACATCATCAGATTTTCACACAAGTCCAAATATTGCTGCACAAGGGGGTCTAACCAGATACTGAAAGCAAAGGTTCACATACTTTTGCCTCTCACAGATACTGTATGTAATATTGTATCATTTTCCTCAATAAATAAATGACCAAGTATAATATTTTTGTCTCATTTGTTTAAGTGGGTTCTCTTTATCTACTTTTAGGACTTTTGTGAAAATCTGATGATGTTTTAGATCACATTTATGCTCACAAACTTTCAAGCATCACTGTAGGTGCACCAGATGTTGTTACTATAACACAATAAAGAAAGAAAAACAAATTGATAGTGAAATTTTACATAAGGTAATTTAGTGATTTACTGCACTTCAGCATAAACAGTGCTTTTAACTTTGTTGAGATCAACAATTTTCTGACAGCCATTACTTTATATTTTCCATCTAATAAACTCATTGCTCTTTCCTTTTAATAGACTCATTTTAGACATAATATTTTATCTAAAGTTCTTTGTAGGTCTGTCAGTATCTTCTGTTAATACAAACCTGATTCACGCTGCTGTATAATTCTGCAACGTGAGTTGTTTGGCCTTATAGTTTGAAGATACCTTTGGGAGTATTTTGAAGATAATTTCAGTAACTCCTCTAAATGGTACTTTGAGATTTTCTCTTTGATCCGCGTCGAGACTGGAAAACACAGTGTTGTGTTGAGAAGAAAGGAAATGAATCGACTGGTGTCTTCTTAAGGGAGAAAGAAATAAGTGCCTTTGATCAATTGGTGCATGTCCAAGCATCAAAAAGATGAAAGCAACCATGCATGTAAGCTTTTCTGAAAAGAAAAAGAATTGCAGTCACACTCAGCAGACGCTATTTAAGTGTTTGTGTCTACCATGGTTTGAAAAAACAAAAACAAAAAAACAACAAAACCTTTTTGTCGACTACTATAGAGAACAAACAACAGATTTATCGTCCCCCTTTAATCTGTTTGAATTTTATACAAATCTGTTTTAGTCAAGGTGGAAGGATATATTAAAGTGATAAAGATTAAAAGAATGATATATTTGATTTGAAGTCCTAATTTAAAAGTGTTTGCCTTCAAAAGAAGAATGTGAACAGATAAAGGGAGGGTGATATGGGATAAACTATTGAAAGATTTTATTACTTTAGCTGGAATGGCGATTTCAATTTGATTGGAAACTGAAACTTTTAATTTCACATCTCAGAACATGTTGAAATAACCATATGTTTTTTTTTTAATTGTAATAGTTGTACTAACCCCATTTCCAAAAAAAGTTGGGATTTTTTCTAAAATGCAATAAAAACAAAAATCTGTGATTTATCAAGTGTCTTTAAACTTTCATTAACTGACAAATGTACAAAAAAAAGATATTCAGTGTTTTCACTGACCAACTTAATTGTATTTTGTAAAAATTTAGAATTTGATGCCTTCAACACACAAAAAAAGGTGGGACAGAGGCATGTTTACCACTGTGTTACATCACCCTTCCTTTTAATTACACTTTTTAATCATTTGGGAACTGAGGATACTAATTGTTGCAGTTTTGTAAATGGAATTTTTGCCCATTCTTGCTTGATACAAGACTTCAGCTGCTCAACAATCCTTGGTCGCCATGGTCTGATTCTCCTCTTCATTATGCGCCATATGAGACAGATCTGGACTGCTGGCAGGCCAGTCAAGCACACGCACTCTGTGTCTATGAAGCCACGCTGTTGTAGCTCGTGCAGAATGAGGCCTGGCATTGTTCTGCTGAAATAACCATGGACTTCCTGGGAAAAGACGTTGCCATGGTGGCAGCATATGTCTTTCTAAAATCCCAATATACGCCTCTGCGTCAATGGTACCTTCACACATTTCACTGATGCAGTCCCATACCATCACAGATGCTGGCTTTTGCACCTTTGGCTTGTAATAGTCTGGTTGGTGTTTTTCATCTTTGGCATGGAGAACTCGACATCCGTTTTTCCTGAAAACAAGCTGAAACATGGACTCATCTGACAACAGTACACATTTCCACTGCCTTTCAGTCCATCTGAGATGAGCTTGGGCCCAGAGAACTTGCTGGCGTCTCTGCATAGAGTTGATGTGTGGCTTCGTCCTTGCGTAATAGAGTTTCGGGTTGCATTTCTGGATGCAGCGGCAGACTGTGTTAAGTGACAACAGTTTTCTGAAGTACTCCCGAGCCCATGTGCTTATATTTATCACAGTAGCATGACGATTTCTCAGGCAATGCCACCTGAGGGCTCGAAGGTCACACACATTCAACAGTGGTTTCCGGCCTTGCCCTTTACGCAATGAGATTATTGTGTAATAAGTATTATGCACTGTAGATGGTGAAAGACCTAAATTCTTTGCAATCTTGCGTTGAGCAATGTTTTTTTTTGGTCAATTCTCTGACTGACTGACTGACGATTCTCTCACAAAGTTTGGCATAAAGTGGTGAGCCACAACCCATCCTTGCTTGCAAAGACTGAGCTTTTGGTGGATGCTCCTTTTATGCCCAATCCGGATACCCTCCCCTGTTATCAATTAACCTGATCCTCCAAAATGGTGTCACTTGAATATTCAATAAACTTTTCAGTCTTATTTTGCCTCTGTCCCAAATTTTATGACCAATTAAGTTGGTCAGTGAAAACATTGAATATCTTTTCTTTGTACTTTTGTCAGCTAATTAAAGTTTCAAGAGATTTGAGAAATCGCAGATTTTTGCTTTTATTGCATTTCAGAAAAAATCCCAACTTTTATGGAAATGGGGTTAGTAAAATTTTGATACTCAATATTCACATTGATAATCTGATTGCTGAGTTTTACTGTTATCACTTTAAGTTATTGTTCTTTAATCAGATGATCACATCCATTCTTCAGCCACATCTAGTTTAAATTTGGTAACAGATTTAAAGTGCTCTTTGAAAGCCAGCTCGATCGGCGATAATTAATGGTTTGCGCTGGTGGATTTTCTCTGAGTCAGCAGTGGGGATCTGGAGCGCTCATTAGTGTGCAAAGGGATAGCTGAGACTGTGAGCACTTTAAAGCCTTCACAGCCTTAATGAATCGCTCCTGTCCTGACTGAAAGCCCATACTGCCAAATTCGGAGCCTCAGCTCATCTCAGTATGCTGTTTAGGGTGGAGAGATACAGATACTGAGACATGGAGTACACAGTACACAGTTTCAGTTAAAATAATCTTATGAAGCGTACTTTTAAGCTATTAAAATTCATGAAGCGCAGTTAAAAGTTTCAGACGTATCATCATATGCAAGCTGATACAGTGCACCAAAGTTTGCATTATATATTTTACTGCGTTAAACACTTCATCCCTGAGATGCATAAGATGCCATGACTGTCCAGAGTTAGGGCGTTAGATGTAGTACATTAATATACAACTCCTATTGATCTTTGAAGTTAATAGGTTAATCTCTCTCCCCATTTCTGTAATAACTGTAATATTATTATCTTACATTTAGATGATGAAACAGGAGCCTATGCCATGAACACTGGGCATGAGGCAGGGAAACACCCTGGATGGGACACCAGATGATCACAGAGCACCATGCACAAAGGTTCATATGCTGATAATGACTGCATTTTGCTCTTAAATGATAACAGGGTTGACAGTAACAGGGCTAAGTTAAAAATCCTCATAATGTAACAAAACACAGCGAGAATCATAACATTTCATGTGAACTCATATAAATTTCATATAAACATGAATTTGTAATCAGGGCATCCCAAATGATCCAGTATGCTCCAAGAAACACACATGAATGTGGATAAGATCAACACTAACTAGCCAACTAACATTTCCTGCAGTAAACAGGCTGAAGGCAGATTGGAGCCCTGCTGCCATGAGGCAAGCTGTGGTAAACTGCAGTCTGGGAAAAATACATGTCAAGGGCACGGGCGAAGTCAGAGGAATGGGACCAGATACTGTAAAAGGAGCCATTTGTCACTGTTCAGCATCCCATTATGTCTGCTCCATTCTTCACGCAGCTGAGCCAGGTTGCATCCTACAGGGACGGGCCAATCATCCTCTCTCTCTTACAGCCTGATAATCTCTCACTGAGCAGTAGTCATACTCAATAGCCTCTCCTTCCCATTAGGACCACACGGTGCTTGCAAAGATACTAGTAGCCAGTTACACCAGTTAAACTGAACTTAAGGCGTAAATCAGGAGGAAAAATCGATCCGAAACTGAGAATAATTAGAGAGCAAAATTGGCCATGCTTTCTGGGTGGCATGGATAGCATTACTCTCTCCAACATCAATCAAAGCAACACTAACCAAGTGTGCTTTCCTTCAAGTGTTCAGCTGTCCTGTGATGCAGCATAAGCAGGAGTTTGAAAAGAAGCAGTAGATTTATATATTTTGGAGGAAGCACGTGATAGCCTTCACTTTCCTCAGTTGGTAGCTGTCATGTGACAAAGAAGAGCTAACAATCCACTATGTGAATCCCATAGAAATCTTACTATATTCCAGTGGATAATCCATAAAAGTACAATTTGACTGTGAGATAACAATAATGTGTTATTAACTCCTTTTAAAATCCCTTATATCACAGTGCTGTTGTATTCTCAAATCTGATTGGTCAGAAAATGTTGATTAATTTTCTAAACAGGGTCTGGCAAGTGTTTATAGTTGCTATAATGTACATGATAACAAGAACTAACGTGTCTCACAGATGTTTTACAACATTAAATGGAACTATAAATGGCATGACTTGTCATATATTTGTCACACAGGAAATGGAGAGTTCCCCTCCAGACCGCCAGAGGGCAACCTGATTAAATATTTGAATCTCTTCTTCTGTATTTTGACTCATCACTTTCCTGCTGCACACCTATTATGTGTTTTCTCCTGATTAGCACCCTGTATAAGCTCTTCATTTCTTTCTGTTTGTTGCTGAGCATTGTGATTGTGTTTCCATGAAACATGAGTGTCTCTGTTAAGACTGCCTTGCATCACCTTGTCTTTGTTTTCTGTTTTAGTTTAAAAATAAAAGTATGTCTGCATTTGCATCTGACTCCTGAGTAATTGTTATTAAATTAATAATTGCAGTAATTGGAAAGTCACTATGGTATAAAAGGGACAAAATGCATCAGGACATGCTTTTGTAGGAATAAATAAATCACTTCAGAGTGGTAACAGTAACTCTGCTTTGTGACTGGGCCCCATTACACCACCTGTCATGGATTCTTTTCCTATATGTGCACACACTGAAGTGTTTTGTTGCTTACATACTGTATTAATTGGGTGATAATTCACTATTGGGTTGCATTTAAATATCCATTTTAAATGGGAATTCTATTTTCATATAACTTATAACTTAAAGCTACATTAAAATTGTTTGTCTCTCTTCAACAGCAATTTATACTAAAGCTGGCTACAAACAAACTTAAACTCAAGTCAACAGTCTAATGGAGAGGTGCTGCGAAACATTTACTGGATTTTAAAATAAAATCTGTTGTCAATAGAAATACCATTAAAGTAAAATGACTAGTTCATCATAAATCTCGTTACTTTATTTATTTATTTTTTGCTTTTAAAGGTCTAACTTTTTCTTATACCTTTTCTAGACCATTTAAAGTCTAAATTAAATCTCTGTATGAAATCTACTTTCCCCATATAATGTCTTTCTATAGTAGTGTAATATTTGTATTGTATTGTAAGTGATTAGCAGTACTTACTCAACATAGTCTTGTGTAAATGTTAATTAACATGTGACTATGAATGACAAAGCAGCGGCAAACACACTTCTCCAGATGCTTGCTGGATTAACAGTAATAGGTCTTACCTCACATTTATTTTATATATACCATTTTCAATCTAAAGTCAACATTTACAATGGAACTGCAGTACAATATAGCATCCAGACAGCTTTAGAGATTGTAAAGGAAAAGAAAAACTCATATATAACACCAATAACCTGAGCACACCCAAAGTGAGGGGGATGTTTCAGGAGACAGATTTCAGAATAACAGGAGCAGTGTAATATTTGGCTCTGTGGTTGGCAGCCCATTAAAGTCATGACCTCTCTGAAAAGAGACATTGGCTCTGGTAAACGTTCCTGCAAGTCAGCAGTGCTTATGCTGACTTGACAATCTTTGAAACTCCCCAGAGGATTTAGTTTCCAGTACATCATTAAAGGTTTTTGTTTCTAATCTATCCTCCTCTAAAACATAATGAAGATAAATAGAAGCGTTGGCTGCATAGGCAAAATTAAACATGCATTCGTACACAAAATACGAACGTGCCAAGCTGAGGCATTAGACATGCAGAAAAATATTATTCTTAGATATTATTCACATTCATTTTCATTTCAAAACGGACATGCATGTTGATTGAAATTAACATCAATTTGTTCTCATTTAGAAAGGCACTTGACAGACATTGATGCAAATTGTACGTATTTGTCTGTGTGTGTTCTGCCAGAAGAGTTTTTAACATCTGCCTGTTAAAATGTTATGGTACACCTTTTAAACTTGAAACAAGCAGATTTATACTGTATGTTTCTAAAAGACAAATGTAAGGATGAATGGTAAATGGGTAAATGAGATTCTCTCATTTTATGACTCGGGTCACAAATCCTAGATTGAGAAATTATTTTTATTAAAAAAAAAAAAAAAAAAAGATGAAAAATGTGTAGGTGTCACATATCTTGGAAGAGATATGCTATTAGAGCAGGCTCTGCAGAGGGCACATCATTAAATCTTGCTTAAATACAGGGGGAAACTTTTTGCAAAGAACAGCAGAAATGGTTCATCTAAACCATACTACTATTACTATTACTAGTAAAATGCCAAGCTGAGGCAGGGGACATGCAACTGTGGCACAATCTTCATCTAAAACAAACTACTACTACTGCTATTATTACAACTATCAGTTGACACCATCAGCAAACGTACTACTGCTACTACTATTACTATTAGTACTACTGCTAGTACTACTGCTACTACTACTGCTATGATTACTACTATTAGTTCACACCATCAGCAAAAGTGCCAAGCCGAGGCAGGCGACATGCAACTGTGATCCAACCTTCATCTAAACCATACATCCATATTACTACTATTACTATTACTACTACTACTACTACTGTTACTACTACTGCTATTAGTACTACTACTAGTTATATGTATTATTGAGTTCTTATACAGTACTTATATAAATAATGTCAACTTGGATTCTAATGTGTTCTGTTGGTGTAAAATTCATTAATACTAATCTATATGGCTCCAATAAATAGCCAATGATATAAAATATTATTGTACAAATAGGAATAATAAGTCTAATATTTGAATAGTTTGATTAGGTTAATAAAATAAATCTGTGTTGAGGGTTAAAGGGGTCCCTGGCTGAAAAAAGTTTAAGAACTCCTGGTCTAGCTCGATTCCTAGAGTCAGATATGCAAGAAGCTGCTGTTCGCCACGTGACTGGATAGAAGTTTTTTTTTGGGTTTTTTTTTTCAGGTGAATCTAAGGTGAGCAGAGAAAAAAGAAAATGTTATGACAAGGAAGGCAAGCATAGTAAAGCATTAATTTCTCTGGTCAGCATTCAGCTGTCTTGTCTTTCAACACAACAAGCTGCCAGGAATGCTCGGGGCAGTTTGCTGCCTCCAGTTGTGTATAGATTCACCTCTAGAGCATGTGCCTTTGTTACTGCACCTGAGGCCTGGTGTCAGAATACACTGTACATACTTTTGCTCAGGTACAAAATGACTCAGTGATTTCTGACAAGGCTCCTCTGGGCTCCCACTTCCCAAAAACATGCAGGTAGGTGTATTGCCTACTCTAAATTCCCCTAGGTATGAATGAGTGTGTGCATGGTTCCCTGTGATGAACTGAAATCCCATCGCGGATAGATTCCCAGGATAGATTCTGGATCCACTGCAACCCATTGAAAGTAAGTACACCCTTGGCCTTTAGCAGAAATAACTTCTTGTAGTTGTTTTGCATAATTGTCCACCAGGCTTGACCACTCTTCCATGCAATATTCTTTCAGTTGCAAGATGTTTGAGGGTTTTCTTGCATGTACTGTCTATTTCAAATCCCCCCACAACATTTCAATGGGATTTAAATCCGGGCTTTGACTAGGCTGTTACATAACCCTCCATTTCTTCTTTTTGTGCCATTCCTTGGTGGATTTGCTAGTGTGCTTAGGATCATTATCCTGTTGAAAGTTTCATTTTCAGTGCAACTTTAACTTTTGGACAGATGGCCTCACATTATCTTCATGCACTCTTTGATATGATCCAGAATTCATAGTTGAATCAATGAATGCAAGCTGTCCAATCCCTGGGGCAGCGAAGCAACCCCAAAACATAACATTTCCACCACCGTGCATCACAGTTGGTATGAGGCGCTTCTCCTGAAAAGCTGTCTTTGGTGTGCATCAAACATGTCTGCTGTTACTGTGGCCAAACAACTCTATCTTTGATCTGTCTATCCAGAACACATTATTCCAAAAGGCCTGGTCTTTGCCTATATGCTAATTGGCAAACTGTAGTCTTGCAAAGGCTTTTTCCTGGCACGCCTCCCATGCAGGTCAAATTTGTGGAATCTCTTTCTGATTGTAGAAGCATGCACTTTGACACCAAAAGTTGCAAGACTTACTAACAGATCCTGTGATGAAATTTTGTGGTTCTCTGAGATTTTTTTTTGCATCAGATTGTCTGCTCTTGGGCTCAATTTGCTGGGACAGCCAGTCCTGGACAAATTGGCAGTCATTTGAAATTTGTGCCACTTGTTGATTATTTTCCTTACAGTGGAATGATGTTGTGGCAAGGAGGAGGGAGTGGCCAGGCTGTGAGCACACACACCTGACACTGATTTGTATAATCAGTGGGAGAGAGAGATAATGGAGCTGCTGGAAGCGCCGGAGAGAGAGGGAGAGAGACGCACGTGCATCTTGTGTTCAGTTTGTGTGTTCTATTTTAGTTTCGTTTATGATTAAATTCTGTTTATGTTCAGCCGGTTCCCACCTCCTCCTTGTTACACTGGTGCCAAAACCCGGGAGGGAGGAGGGACGCGCTGTTGAAGCGCTCTCGCCGCTGTGGGAGGACCGCGACACCGAGGAGGCGGTGGTGCTGGAGCGGTTGCCGAGGAGGATGGAGGAATCACTGCCGTCTGCCGGGATGCGGAGGAACCGCTGCTGTCCGCCTGAAAGGGGAGGAGCAGTTGCCGTCCTCCAGGAGATGGAGGACCCACTGCTGTCCGCCGGGAAAGCAGAGGTATGGCTGCCGTCTGCCTGGAAAGGGGAGGGGCCGTAGCCGTCCGTCCAGGATGCGAAGGTTCGGCTGCCGTTCGCCGTAAAAGGGGAGGAGCCGCAGTCGCCCGCTTGGAAGTCCAGTGCCATCGCCCGGCGTTGTGGGGGATCGCTTCCCAGCTGGCTGAGAACCAGATGACAGCGTGTCTGGGGACCGGAGTGTTTTTTCTCTCTCTCTCCTCTCTTTCTCTCTGGTTCGCTCTCCAGCTTGCTTCTTCTCTCTCCCCTCTTCCTCCTCCTCGTCTCTCCTCGCGCTCGCAGGTTGAGTGGCAGAACAGCCCTCCCGAAAGGGTGGGAGGGGGTGTACATCACGCCAGAGGCCTGAATCTGGTGGCAGAAGAGTGTGGCGAGGAGGAGGGCGTGGCCAGGCTGTGAGGATGCACACCTGGCACTGATCTGTCTAATCAGTGGGAGAGAGAGATAAAGGAGCGGCTGGAAGCACTGGAGAGGGAGAGAGAGAGAGAGACGCACGTGCATTTTGTCAGTTTGTGTATTTTATGTTTGGTTTCAGTTTCGTTGATTATTAAACTTTATGTTTACGATCAGCCGGTTCCCGCCTCCTCCTTGCCCGACTTTAAATTGTTACAGATGTATTTCAGATAATTTTGATATCTTTTTAAATCCTTTGCCAGACTCATAATCATCCAGAACCTTGTTTTCTGAAGACCCTATAGAACTCTTTAGATCTTGGCATGATGACACCACACACCTCAAGAGCAAAGGGAACACCAGACATTATATATGAAAGGGGTATAAATAAGACAGGTTCCACCTGTGATCCCTGGCACTGATCACTAATCTTGAACACCTGATTTTATGGATTTGAATGTGTGATAAATGTAGGAGTGTACGTACTTTTTCCATGTGACAGATCTGTTTTTTTGTTAATTTAAATTGTGAAAATTACTACAAAATGGCGATTTTATGTGTCATTTGATAGTGTATCACCTTTATTAATAGGCAAAGAGGATCAAATGTTTCAAATATCAAATACGTAAAAAATAAATAAATAATAAAAAACAAACAAAAAAAACCCCCAACAATTTTCATGGGGTGTACTTATTTTTTCACATGACTGTACATAAATGTTTAGGCATCATTAACTAATCTGTGTAGCAAGTTGAAATTCCATCACACAGCAGGAAGGATTGAAAACATACTTGAATGATTGTGGAAATTGGCAGGTTAAGATGGAACACAACAATCAACATGCAGCAGCATATAAGTGGGGAAGGTCATTAGTATAGCTGTCTGAGGTTTGTCTGTCAGTGCCATTTATAACATTTGATAGTTAAGTGGATTTCATGAAGATTGTATTAAAAATGATTTACATTATGATCAAATTATAGTGTCTCAGCTCAACTGCATTTGGCATTGATATAAAGTAAAGGTGCAGCACTTCAGCTCCTGCACAATTTAACATCTGGACTACATTTTAAGAATGAATCATTTCACAGTGTTTTTTTTTCTTTTCTTTCTTCTTCTCACAACTACAGCCGGTATAAAAGAGCGCTATGTCCCTTTTATTCTGTGGCTGCATGAGACCTCCAATTTCTGAGAATATTCAGGCTCAGTATATATAATTTTGTATTTATATGACTCTGTTGAACTTTAAAATGTTTAAGCCAAGCCAAACTGAGCTGGAAACCAGGCATCACATGAAAAGTTTTAGTTTAAAATTCATAAGGACTACAATTAATAAGGACAAGTGTTCACAAGTGAACTCTCATGAAAAGAAACCAAGGGTAAAGGTTAGGGTGAGGGACAAATTAATGCTTTTCTTGCAGCATCTACAGGTGTATCTCAATAATTTAGAATGTCGTGGAAAAGTTCATTTATTTCAGTAATTCAACTCAAATTGTGAAACTTGTGTATAAAATAAATTCAATGCACACAGACTGAAGTAGTTTAAGTCTTTGGTTCTTTTAATTGTGATGATTTTGGCTCACGTTTAACAAAAACCCACCAATTCACTATCTCAACAAATTAGAATACTTCATAAGACCAATAAAAAAAACATTTTTAGTGAATTGTTGGCCTTCTGGAAAGTATGTTCATTTACTGTACATGTACTCAATACTTGGTAGGGGCTCCTTTTGCTTTAATTGCTGCCTCAATTCGGCGTGGCATGGAGGTGATCAGTTTGTGGCACTGCTGAGGTGGTATGGAAGCCCAGGTTTCTTTGACAGTGGCCTTCAGCTCATCTGCATTTTTTGGTCTCTTGTTTCTCATTTTCCTCTTGACAATACCCCATAGATTCTCTATGGGGTTCAGATGTGGTGAGTTTGCTGGCCAGTCAAGCACACCAACACCATGGTCATTTAACCAACTTTTGGTGCTTTTGGCAGTGTGGGCAGGTGCCAAATCCTGCTGGAAAATGAAATCAGCATCTTCAAAAAGCTGGTCAGCAGAAGGAAGCATGAAGTGCTCCAAAATTTCTTGGTAAACGGGTGCAGTGACTTTGGATTTCAAAAAACACAAATGGACCAACATCAGCAGATGACATTGCACCCCAAATCATCACAGACTGTGGAAACTTAACACTGGACTTCAAGCAACTTGGGCTATGAGCTTCTCCACCCTTCCTCCAGACTCTAGGACCTTGGTTTCCAAATGAAATACAAAACTTGCTCTCATCTGAAAAGAGGGCTTTGGACCACTGGGCAACAGTCCAGTTCTTCTTCTCCTTAGCCCAGGTAAGACGCCTCTGACATTGTCTGTGGCTCAGGAGTGGCTTAACAAGAGGAATACGACAACTGTAGCCAAATTCCTTGACACGTCTGTGTGTGGTGGCTCTTGATGCCTTGACCCCAGCCTCAGTCCATTCCTTGTGAAGTTCACTCAAATTCTTGAATCGATTTTGCTTGGCAATCCTCATAAGGCTGCGGTTCTCTCGGTTGGTTGTGCATCTTTTTCTTCCACACTTTTTCCTTCAACTCAACTTTCTGTTAACATGCTTGGATACAGCACTCTGTGAACAGCCAGCTTCTTTGGCAATGAATGTTTGTGGCTTAACTAGTGAACCAATCTGAGAGACCATTTTGAAGGCTCAGGAAACCTTTGCAAGTGTTTTGAGTTGATTAGCTGATTGGCATGTCACCATATTCTAATTTGTTGAGATAGTGAATTGGTGGGTTTTTGTTAAATGTGAGCCAAAATCATCACAATTAAAAGAACCAAAGACTTAAACTACTTCAGTCTGTGGCATTGAATTTATTTAATACGCGAGTTTCACAATTTGAGTTGAATTACTGAAATAAACAAACTTTTCCACGACATTCTAATTTATTGAGATGCACCTGTAAAACATCTACCAATACATGTTTAAAATAACTTGAAAAGGGTTCATCTTAAAAATGACATTCATAACAGTATTTAGACTGCATGTTAAAATGTAAAAAAAAAAAAAAAAGAAGAAGAAAAAGAGAGGCTCTATCTCAAACTGTCAGAGACAAGAATGACATCCACAAAACTGTTCAGCTGAATATGTGGCATACCTTTTAGCATCCTTGGTGTAGAGAGATATGAAATGCAATAAATGTTACATTTACGGCTATCCATTCAGCATTTCTGACCTGATAACTGGATGCCAGGTTAGCAGCACACAGTGAGGGCATTTACAAGAGCTGTTGGCCAATTGACTTCTTGGAAATGGCATTCTATTTACTTTCTATGTAAATGTGTGACTTGGCATTAAAAAATGCTTAGTGAGAAGTACTGACCCAGAAAACCTGCTGGATATTTCATGATTGACCTCTTAATTTCAAAATAGCTTGGGGTGATAGTGAACCAGAATTTATTTCTAACAAGGATTTGTCTACATATTTAAATAAAAGTTTAAGATTCTCAAAACATTTTATTAAAATATAACCAAATACAGATTTTCATACATATTACATATGTTTTATAACACATTGTAGACATATTGTCAGGTACGATACTCTCAAACACATACTGTACAAAGTGTACATAATTGTCCCTTGTTATTTTGTCAATCTCTTATATAACAGAAAATAATAATGTTTAAATAGACAACATATGCAAATGATGTCATAAGACAATATTTACTTCAGGTGTGCATTTAAGTGTTAATATATTATCTTTGTATATTATTATTTGTGTACTATTTATTAAAATAAAAAAAATCCTATGTGTTATTTATTTATTTTTATTTATTTTTATTTATTTTCATGTGCTCCCATACAGTTGGACTCAAAATTATTCAACCCCCACTGCAAATCAGGTTTATTGTCAAAATTTACAGACTTTCAGCTGTTTGCAATGAACAAATCAAACAAAAGCAATTGAAATAGCTCAACACAACGAATGCTTCAAGTGGTTTTCCCAAATTCAACTGGAAAAGCAACTTAGAATGACTTCTCCAGTCTCAAAATTATTCAACCCCCTGAATAGAATCCCTCACAACAGCACAAATATGCAAAACAGGTGTTGTCTCAAGCACACTTGATGCAACTAATCAAGGACTTCATTAGTTGCATCAGGTGTGCTTGAGCTAGAACACATGAAATACCTGAACTGGCTAGGGGCAGAAAATACATAAAATACCTGGATGGAGCAGAAAAAGGAAGCTATCAACGGCTGCAACCAGATTTCTGAGAAGGCAGGTTGTGAAAAACCCTCGAGTGACTGCAAAAGACCTGCAGCAAGACTTGGTGGCAACAGGCACTGAGGTTTCAGTGAGCACAGTAAGGTGCATACTAAAAGCATAAGGTTTCCATGCCAGAACTCCAAGATGTACACCACTACTGACCCAAATATGCTCAAAGTGCTCAATATGCTCCAATATGCTCAAAATCATATAAATAGGATTAGGATTAGGATTAGGATTAGGATTCTGTTCTGTGGAGTGATGAAACAAAACTGGAACTTTTCATCACGATGGATCAATGGAATGTCTGGAGGAAAACATACGCTGAAAAGAACACTCTGTCTACAGTCAAGCATGGTGGTGGCTCGTTGATGCTCTGTGGCTGCTTTGTATCCTCTGGCACTGAAAACCTGCAGCGGGTGGAAGGCAAGATGGATTCATTGAAGTATCAGGAAATCCTAGGAGAAAACGCCATTCCATCTGTGAGGAAGCTGAAGCTTGGGCATCATTGGACCTTCCAACAGGACAACGATCCCAGGCATACCTCAAATTTTACCAAGGCTTGGTTGCAGAAGAAGTCCTGGAAGATTCTACAGTGGCCATCAGTCACCTGACTTGAACCCCATAGAAAATCTCTGGTGGGATTTGAAGAAGGCGGTTGCAGCACCCAAACCCAATAACATTATTGAACTGGAGACCATTGCTCATGAGGAATGGGCTAAGATTCCTCAGAAACGCTGCCAGAAGCTGGCGTCTGGCTATGCATCTTGTTTGCAGCAGGTCGTAACAGCAAAAGGGTGCTCTACTAAGTACTAAAGATGCTTGGCATAAAGGGGTTGAATAATGTTGAGACTGGAGAAGTCATTATAAGTTTCATTTTCAGTTGAATTTGGGGAAACCACTTGAAGCATTCACTGTGTTGAACTATTTCAATTGCTTTTGTTTGATTTGTTCATTGCAAAAAGCTGAAAGTCTGTAAATCTTGACAATATCTGATTTGCAATGGGGGTTGAATAATTTTGACTGCAACTGTAAGAGTTTTCCTCATTCCTCATAGTTTGCTACTATTTTAGATACTTACTTTATATGCTTTAAATGCTTAACAGTATTCCTAATGAAGCTTTGCACAATCTCAGAAGCTTCCCAACCAGCTCCATGAGAAAGATTCATCCAGGAGGCTTTAGGTGATGTCTTCTGGTCTTGTTCCAATCTTCAGCTGTCCAGTTTCAGTGAGCCCATCCTCTCTGTAGCAGATTCCTGTTCTTGGCTGACAGGAGAGGAACCCAGTGTGGTCTTCTGCTGTTGTAGATCATCCACCTCAAGGGTCAATGTGTTGTTTATTCTGAGGTGCTTCTCTGCTCACCACGGCTGTAAAAAAAAAAAAAAAGGAGGGTTATTCATGTTGCCACAGCCTTCCTGTATGCTTGAGACTGTCTGTCAATTGTAAAATTAAACTTTTAGAAGTAAACTAAATACAAATTATGAACCAACAGCTTCAACAAATTAAGAAAAGTTTTTGCTGATTTCACCCTGAAGTATTACTCTTGCAATTAACAATCCAAGCTAGTTTTAAACATATTAATGCAAAAAAATACAAAAAAGCTATTAATTTGATAGAAATCACACATTTTGCAAAACATTGTAAAACTGCAGCACCACGGTGGAGGACTTGTTTTTGACCTGACAATTTAGAAGTGAGACTGGTCAATGTGTGAAAATGATTTTCAGTTAAGCAGAGACTTTATTAAAAAAATTTAAATACACAAGCTCAAATTATGCCAAATGCCTTAATGGGAAGAGCACTGTAATTTAAAGGAAAAAAGAAGGTTACACATGTAAATGTGGTTTTACAACTAAGTGGTGGAAACTAAATGCACTTTTTTCCTCGACTAGTATAGTATTTCCAATTTGTGACCAATTCCTTGCTTAGAACTTATAGCATATATCACTTTGTGAACATCACCTCACTTTGGTAGCCTATAAAAGGTACCGGCTTTGTCCTGCTTGACCTCTGTTTTTTCTCATCAACCCAAGTGACCCAAGAGGCATGGTGGTCTTTCACTTAATCATAGACCCATGGTTACATACAATTACATACAATTCTTTTCTATTTCCTTTTGTTCTGAACTGCCAGTGCTGTTTTCTTCATAACTAGTAGAGACCGAATATGACAGTCATTATTAGGGTTTGTAACACATACTGATAGTGGACAATAGTACTGATACCATTTGTATTGAAGATGACAATTGCACAAATGCTAATACTCTTTTACTGAGGATGAGTTCATACTCAATCTTCCTGCATCTTCTGATGGTTCAAATGGCAAGTTGGACAGACTATCTGAATGCCTCCATCTGATAGGTAGGGACCTCCTAAGAAGATGTGCATTTGTCTACTTCTGGAGCTTGCTTGCCTAACTTTAATGTGGCTTGTGATTTTGTTCTCCCTTGTGGTTGATGTTTAACACCACTGTGGTTTTGTTGGCTTGGACTAGAATGTGTGACTGGGGTTCCTGAAAACATCACTAATGACACAGCTTGCTCAAGGGCCCAACAGTGGCAGTTTGGTAGTGCTGGGGTTTGAACTCACGACCTTCTGATCAGTAGCCCAATGTCTTAACCACTGAGCTCCCACTTGGGGGGAAACAGACTTGGAAACAGGACTGGAAACAGGACTGGAACCCGACTTGGCACTTGAACTGGAAACAGACTTGGCACCTGGACTGGAAACCAGACTGGAAACAGACTTGGAAATAGGACTGAAAACTAAACTGAAAACTGGGCTGGGTTTTGGATTGGAAACTGGATCTGAACCTGAACTGGAAACTAAACTAGAAACTGGACTGAAAACTGGACTTGAAACTGAACTGGAAACAGGGCTGGATTCAGGACTGGAAACTGGACTGGAAACTGGATCTGAACCTGCACTGGAAACAGGACTTGAAACTGACCTGGGAACTGAACCGGAGACTGAATTAGAAACAGGACTGCAAATCAAACTGGATTTTGGACTGGAATCTGAGCTAGACACTGAACTGGAAACTGAACTGGAACCTGGATTGGAAACTGGATTGGAAACAGGACTGGAACTTGGACTGGAAATGAAACTAGAAACTGGATTGGAAAATAAACTGGAAACAGGACTGGATTCTGGACTGGGACCTGGACTGGAAACAGGACTGGGACCTGGACTGGAAACTTGACTGGATTCTGGATGTGACTTTGGGCCTGAACTGAGGCATGGGCTGAGGCATGGATTGGGATATGACTCTGAATGTGACTCTGGGTCTGAACTGAGGCATGGGCTGAGGCATGGGTTGGAACATGACTCTGGGCATGAATTGAGGCATGGGCTAAGGCATGGGTTGGGACATGACTCTGGATTAGGGCATGGACCTGGACTGGGACATGGACTAGGATATGTGTTAGGACAGAAACCTGGATCTGGACTTGGACATGGACTTGAACTAGAACATGGACTTGGATTAGAACATGGAAAGGGACTAGGGTAGGAACCTGGACATGGACTTGGACAAAGATTTGGACTCAATCATGGGCTGGGACTTGGACATGGACTAGGACTTGGAAAGGAGGTCTCCCCATGGACCTCCGGCATGGACTTGGCTTGGGAGGAGGTCATCCCATGGACCTCCGACATGGACTTGGCTTGGGCGGAGGTCCCCTCGTGGACCTCCGGCAGGAGCAGGACAGGAGTGGAGGTCTCCTCGTGGACCTCCGGCAAGAGCAGGACAGGAACGAAAGTCCCCTCGTGGACCTCCGGCAGGAGATCGGGGCTGGAGGTTGCCATGTTAACCTCCAGGGGGAGCTCCGCTGAGGAGACCTCCTGCTTAGTCTCTGGCTGGAGCTCGGGGCTGGTTTGCCGCAAAGTGGCCTGCCCGATGTAGCCCCCGGTCATGCACTCCTGGGACCGGGGCTGAGAGGTGCTGCCACCACGTTGGCCCGCTCCCTCCCATAGGGAAGTACTGGCCGGGCTGGTCGGGCAGGTGCACGTTGCTGAATAGGGTGTCCAGGTCAGGATTAAATTCCGGGCTCCGTATTCCTGGAGCAGGAGATCCACGAAACCCGAAACCATATTGAGTTCCCAGTACCCACTGTCTAGGTGGATCTCAGCCCACCAGCGGGCTAAGCCGACCAAACAGGATCGGAGGAACCTCACCCATTGTTTCTCGCTGGGTTTCGGGTCCTCCAAACTTACAAAATAACCTTGGGCCTGTAAAAGAAAATATTGGGGGTACCATGAAACGCCATCATAGGTGGTAGAAGGAGGAAGACAGGCCCGAAAGGAAATTGAGTCCAAGGGGGGGAACAAAAAGTTTGGCACGGCTTGCCAATAATTTCCCGCTGCATCCATGTTAAGGCGGAGTATTCTGTTACAAAACACAGGGGGAGCTGGTTTCAATCGCTGGGGAAATGGTTAGTTTATTAAGGGGAACCAAAAATATAAGGACAGGGGAAAAGGAACACAAAGGCAGGATCAAAAACACAAACAATAATCCACAAAAATAAGTGACACGGTAATCCAAAAGGCAAGGTAATAATCCAAACAGGGAAGGTATAAATCCACACAGAACAGAACGTAATCCAAAACAATAGCGAGGCATAAATCCACAAAGAAAACAAAACCAAAGTCTGTGAATGACAATCGCGCTACTTCCTGTCCTCTACGAGCAGCGCTAGGGAAAGGTCCAGCCGAGCTTGAGAATGGAATGCGGGGAATGCGGAAATGTGCTACTCGCGAAAACTGCTGAGTAGCGCATTTCCGCATTCCCCGGAACGGAATGAGGAAGTGAATCGCTCGCCAGCGTTCGTGAGCAATGTCGAGTGCGAGGGGTTCTCTAACAAATATGTTAAAGTTCTTGTAATCACATTACAGTTACTGTTTAATAAAAAAAAATAATTACTTAGAACCTCATGTTTTTAAGCAAAAATATTAATTATAGCCAAAGCATATGAAAATAGTCCACTATATATCACCTGTTTACTGCCCTTTAAAGTAATTTGCCAAAGGCAACTTTTAGCTGCTGCAAATTCGACAAGCAATTGTCGAAAATCGTGGCTAAAGACCCCTGTGCAGAAAGAGAGCCCTAATCTCACTGAAATAGGCTAAACTAGATTTTCATTCAGCATCAGTAAAGATAACTCAGAGATAGCTGAAGAGACTTGTAGCAAAAATAGTTGAGGAAATATTACCATTATCCACAGTCACCATCATTTCTGTATTTATTGAACAAGATACCCACGACAGGTCAAAGTTTACCACAATCAGACCGAAATACATTTGTGCCCTATTCATATAAATGCTATGCTAACATAGAGTCTAAGCTTAAAAAACATTTGAGGGATTAGAGTATGTCTTCACTACTGCAAGTATTTGGACAAGCCACACTAAAAGTTTCCTTGGGATGACAGCTCTTTGGATAAACCTTGCAAGAAATACTGCTACATCTTTTGTCTTAAATAAAGCATTTAAAGGAGCTTGTCATCCTTGTACTGTCTAGTTGCTACAGGTTTATATGGGTTTTTTGGGAGTAACTTAGAAGTAAAGTAATCTGTAACATTTTCCAGGAAGTAAGGAGTAAAGGAATCTCCATTACATTTTGAAAGATGTAATTAGTCATTTGTAATGGATTACTTTTTTGAGAATCCACCCCAACACTGCATGCAGCCCTATAAACAACGATTCTTTAAGGAAAGCATTTCAAAACATTTTTGAGGTGATATTGAGTGTATAGTGGTGCCACTTTACGATACTGGTCCATAACTCATAGTTAACTACACAACTAAGCTAAGCAGCAATGAATAAACAGTTCATCATTAATGCTTAAGTTACTATTATATTTGGAGTACTTCATTATTGACTAAGCAGTAAGGACTGAGGTTTACATTTCCATTATACAGAATCTTAGTGTTAATATTGCTAGTTATTTGAAACAAGTCAATATAGCAAATAATTGTTGCACAGGATGCAGCAGTTTATTCAGCATGTTATTTTGAATGTACAGTAAAAGTGTGAAATTTTATTTACTTCACACACATGTAGGGTTTCTCACCTTTAAATGTACCTTTTGCCAGTTTGCAGCTTCTAAAAAGGAACAATGGTGATTGACAAGACACTTATTCACCTGAATAACTTTTGAGACTGCATGAGAGTGTGCTGGAGCTCCTGCTGTCTCAGCTGAAAATTTTCCAACAGTGTAATTGAAGAAAGGTTTGAATGAGTTCAGTGTATATTTGTGAAATGAATCAGATACATAAACAAGTACATTTATCCAACACAAATCTCCAATTATGGAAAAATGACATACGTTTCATGTGAGAAATGTGTGAACACGTGTGACAAAAACCCTTCACATGGTCAAATTCTGACAGTTTCTCTTACATATAGTCCTGAAAACCACAGACTCTATTTTGAATGTATCTCAACCAGATTTTAAAGTCTGGTTTATCATGCAAATCAGTCTCTGTCTCATCACCTGAAGTAAAAGTCGCTCAGGTGACTGAGGTAAAAGAGCCTTAGACGTCTTTAGACAGACTTACTGTTCTTACCTCTGTGTTTGTTAAACTGGCTCTTTATCAAAAATGATCTCTGAGTGCAGAGGCCAAGGCAAGGTTAGAAAACCTAACAAAATAGAATTTATTTTGGTAAAACATATTTCATTTTTGTTAAAGTAGAGATGCCAAAGTATATTATTGGAATAAAAAAGAAAAGAAAAACGATTTTTCATCTTGTTTGGATGTTTTCCAGAATTTCAGCTCTAGCAGCTTCTGATGGATTATTGCAGACTGCCTCACATACAGTTTGTAATAAATAAAACCATAGTATGTCCTAAATGTGAAATAATCAGTTGTGAAAAGAATGAGGCATGTGAATCATTAACATGTGATAATAAATGAATCGTGTATAAAAATGAGCACATTTAAATCTAAATTAATCATGTACAAAAAATCACATATGAAACAAGTCATATACAAAACTAATAAAGCATCTGTGAAAAAAAGCACAAAAAATAAAAGCACATGTACTACAAGTGAAAATGTGTGAAACACACCATGTGAAGCATCTTGAAACCACACGATTAGAATTCTGATTATTCTTTCCTCGATGTGTCAGAGAACTCTAACACTAAAGCACTTGACTGACAATGAAACCTCCACGCACACACACATACTGTACATACACGCGCACATGCAACACACACACTCACATACACACACACACACACACACACACACACACACACACACACCCCATTCTCTTCTTCTATACTTCTCAAACGTGTGTGTAAGTCTATTATTCATAAAATTAATAATTCATGTTGCAAAGTCTTCCAAATATAACAAGCTGCTGTGAGAAGCTCTGATGATGCGGTGCAGTTTATACGCTCTCTGAGCTGCATTTCTTTCCGTGCTGTCCAACTCCACTGCAGATCAACGTCACATCAGAAAGTCATCCTCTGCAGCACATCTTCATGGAGGAGGATAAACTGGGCTTGGATTAGAGTGGTGAGCCGCACAGCCGAAGGAGAGCTTACTTCAGAGTGCTGGGTCATCTCTGAAAGCGTTTAGTGGGAAAAGGCTGAGCCGTGCATTATTAAACCCAGGAGCGCTTGATCAAAAGGAAAGTTATCTCCACCTAATCCTGTGCATGTTGCTGAGCCACCAGCAGTGCTGCGCATTTGAAATGAGATCACGCAAACAATTGCTGCTTGATGCTGCGAGATGTTTCTTGCTGTTTATTTGCCTAAAGGAGCTCACAGTGTTTATAGCAATCTCGCCTACCTGAATTCCACTCATTCCTTATGCAGTCCATCTGCTTGGATGCATCACAAGGTATTATGACTTATTCCTCACACAGACAGATGACTGAACTGAAGGCTAACACTTTACGTCAGCCTCATTAAAGCTGGAATGCGCTGCTGCTCTAGGATAATGAGGGGGAAAAAATCCCATAGGGCCAGTGTTAACATGCAAATCATTTGTCACTTATCCAAAAAAAATGAGTTTCACAGTGTGGCAACTCAGTTACTATTTGGTTGTTTTATTTTTAAACATTTAATGAAGGCTTAAGTTAAATGTGTCCTGCATGACAGAGAAATGAAAGATTTGTTTCCAATACTTTTAATATTCCAGCTCAAATTAAAGCGAGATTTAATTACGTTTTTGAGATTGCCTTTCTCTTAGTTTGTGCTTATGGTCGATAATAATAATAATAATAATAATAATAATAATAATAATAAAGGAAGGAAGGCATTTCTCTGGGGCTGTGAGTAATCTCTCACTGAATCTGTTTAATGACAGAGCTGCACTAGCAACTGCAAGACCAGGAAGTGCCCTGGGGTCTTTGGATTCTCATTACACAAGAGCAAGACTGTGCCATATTTGTCCAAATCCTATTTGTGTGTTGGTTTATTTGTCATTCACTTTTACTATTTTTTCCCCCCACACTGTGTCAAAGTAGCTGTTTACCTGATGATGGATGAGTGGGTAGAGGTAGCAGCTCGTGGCATGTTTTGTTTTGAGGGTTTGGACATAAATTATGTAAAAATCTGAATTGCTCACCGTGTGCTTATCAGTTAATCTTCATTAATTAATTAGAAGGTGTCATGTTATCAATATAATGCTAAGTACTGCTATATCCTTGGTATTTTTTTATTATTATTTTTACATATTACACTCTTGTTACGACACGTGGGGTAGAAGGAAGCAGGATGCACTTGCAGGGGAAAGTGGTCAGTTTATTAGAAACACCATCAAACATAAATCCATAAACAAAAGGTAGCAGTAAGCCAAAATGATACTTTACTTGGCCGAAGTGGCAGTAATCCAAAAAGGAAACAGTAATCCACAAAAAGGCAGTTATACAAAAAACACAGGGGAACATACGCGAGGCATTGAGGTGGTCTGGGAAGCACGAATCACGAGCGAAGGGACAAATACGTGAGGCTGGAAAGGTGGTCTGGAAACCACGAACAAAGAGCTAAGGGATAAACACGCAAGGCTAGAAAGGTGGTCTGGAAACCACGAACTACGAGCTAAGGGATAAGTACGCGAGGCTAGAAAGGTGGTCTGGAAACCACGAACAAAGAGCTAAGGGAAAAACGTGCAAGGTTAAACTTATCTAGGCTAAACTAATACTCCGCCCCGAAGCGGAAACGGAGCGGCGTATTTAAACACACAGAAATCACATGTCCAAATCAATGACATCTGAAACTCATAATTAACAATAAACAAAAACCAATGAGAAAATGGGGCAGAGACATGACACAAACAAAAACATATGCACATGGGGAAACACAGGAGGCGTAGACATGACGTGAACGAAAACATGAGCACATGGGGAAACACAGGAGGCGGGGACATGACGTGAACGAAAACATAACGCACATGGCAGAGGTAAACAAAACGTGAGTCCATGAATGAAGGGAAAAGTCCAACAGAGAGTTTTTGAATGGCGCTGGAATGCGCGCAGTGGAATGCGGAAGTATGCCATTCGCTACACTTTGCAGCGTAGCGAGAGTAGGGGAGGAAACCTAACAACTCTTATCATAGTTAAGGGTTCTTTGCTTAGTAAAGACTTATACTTTGAAACTTTTGTGAAAGGTAAACACTCTGTTGAACCTTTAAGCTACCCCCCAGAGGGGCAAACCAAAGAACACTTAGGTGTTCTAGCTATATATTTTTTCTGAGTGCAGCTACTACATAGTGTACTAACATTTAGAACTACTTTAGAAGTATGTGCCAAGTATTACCTTTAAGATCTTTACTTCTTAAAATTTCATTTTAGCACCAAGTGGGCTGCTGCTGTAAGTTGCAATGTATAAAATTTATTAAATTATTTATACATAAACATTATCATACTGTAACTGTCACGAACAGCAAGCAGAGACGGATGCAAATGCAGTAAAGAGCTTTATTAAAAAGAGAGGCAGACAAATCCAAATCGTAATCCAAACTCGTAATCCAAAAACATGCAAAGGGTCAGGCGATGAACAAACATAATATCAGTGGCAAGGCAAAAATCAAAACACTAGGCAGAGCAAGGTCAATAACTTGAAAACAGACAGAGATATATTAAGGCTTGGTAACATCACAAACACAAGGAAAGGAGCGTATACTGTACCTCACAAAGAGTGAGTGAATAGAAATCCTTTTAACTGTGACTGTGATTGTGTTGTAAATGGGATTCAGATGTGCATGATCAGAAAGAAGGTGAATGTGAATGTGTCAGTGTGTGAGAGTTCTGGGAGTTGCAGTCCATGACGGCCATGTTTGTAGGCCGCAGTGCATGTTGGGAAACAAAGTTCAAGGCGTGGGTAGTCTTAACAGAGCCCCCCCCAGGAGCTTACTCTGGGAGTGATATTCCTTCTTGGCCTGCCTCTGGGACGGGGACCTGGGTGATTGGGGTGACTGGCATGAACCTCCCTTGTGAGGTCTGGGTCGTGAATGTCTTGGGCTGGAATCCAACATTGTTCCTCCAGACCGTACCCCTCCCACTCTATCAGGTATTCCAGCTGGTCTCTTCTTCGTCGAGAGTTTAGGATGTCTCTGACCTGGTAGGCCGGATGGCCTTCGATGTTAAGGGGATGAGGTGGAATAGCAGAAGGGAGATTGGTCGCCAGGGGGCCTGGAACTACTGGCTTAAGATGTGAAACATGGAAGGAGGGGAAAATACTGCAATGATGTGGCAGTTCCAGTTGGTACGTAACATCGTTGATGTGTTTGATGATCTTGTAAGGTCTGATGTATCTAGGTGTTAGTTTTTTGCACGTTTGGGGTTGTCGAAAATTGTTGGTGGCCAGCCACACCCAGTCGCCAGGCTGATATTCAGGAGTTGGCCCTCGACTGCGATCTGCATTCCTCTTAAAGGTTTGCGCCACTTTTTCTAGGTGTTGATGGATAACCTCCCATACCTGTTCGCTACGTTTGAACCATTCATCAACAGCCGGTGAAGCTGTGATAGTGGCATTCCATGGAAATAAGGGGGGCTGGTATCCGAGAATACACTGAAAGGGCGTGAGCTGTGTGGCTGAGTGGCGTACTGACTTTTGGGCATATTCAGCCCAGGGTAGGAACTGGGCCCAGTCCTCAGGGTTGGCTGAGCAAAGTGTGCGTAGGAATCTGCCCACCTCTTGGCTGGCCCATACGACCTGTCTGTTGGACTGAGGATGGTAACCTGACATGAGACTGACTGTGACCCCTAGTTTCTCCATAAAACTAGCCCACACCCTGGATGTAAACTGAGGTCCTCAATCATTCACAATATCATCTGGGATCCCAAAATATCTGAAGACATGATTAAAAAGTAATTCTGCTGTGGTGAAGGCTGAAGGTAGTCCAGGGAGAGGAATGAGGCTGTAACGTCTGAACGTATCAAACTGATTTCTGAATCAGCCTGGATTTAGCAAAGAAGTTTCTCTGTTTCTCTGAGTTGTGAATCCTTATCAGTAACCCCCCCCTCTGGTCTTCACCAGATACCATCGGAATGCGACAGGGGACACGACCCTCCTCTTCAGACACACACACACACACACACACACACACACACACACACAAAAAGCACACACACGTGCGCGCTCACACACGCACACACACAAAGCTTACCTACACGCGCACGCACACAATGGGAGAATCTCTTTTCAATGTTTTGAAAAAGGCTAATTAATTGTTGTTTTTGTCTGCTACCCTTTTATTTCATTACTTTCTCTCTAATCACTCTCTCTTCTTGTATATATATTGATGTACATATGTATGGTTTGCTTAGAGTTAGTCGTGTGTATCCATTGTTACACCTAGTTATTAAAATCTATTATCCCACGCTTGATTGTCTCTGTTTTGGTCACGTGATAGAGTCCCTTCTTCACTGCAAAGACCTCGCTACCCGCTCTATTTTTAATAGCAAACTTCTTTTGTTAATTCCTTCCTGGCCAGAAGGATAAACTCCCCCTTTAGAGTTCATAATTCTAAACTAGACTACAGCTAATCCTAAAAGCTGATCTAGACCACATACATAGTCATAATTAATTATAATCTGTTGTAGTTAATTATCTATATGTATATGTGCACATACATGAATTACCTTTCATGGCTGATGTATATTTATAACTGGTCACAACACGCGTTGATTAGATATATAGATATATTTCACGCCATTCGAGCTAATTCCTTATATAAATTGGAGAATACATTTAAACGTGTTAAACATGTTTGAATTCGTTGCATGAATTATAACTGGTGGAGAATATTTTTAAACGTTGCAGATTCATCCAATCTACTACATGTTCTGGTAGATAATGCGGGCACGCTTTAAAACTCGTCTCCTTTAAAAAAGGTGCTTTGAATCCAAGCATGCGCTTCTGTTTCGTTTTTCATGTTTAAAGATGATTCATTACATTATTCTGGTGGAAAAGAATGCGAACAATGATGAGTCCTTACAAGGCATAGAGACTTGGAGAATCTAGCTATGACAACTAAAACAGTGTCTGACCTTGGGAATTGGGGAGATCCATGAGAAAGTCAATAGCCAGATGAGACCAGGGGTGTTGAGGTGTGGGAAGTGGCAAAAGCTTACCAATGGGGAGTGTTCTGGGGACCTTGGTTTAGGCACAGGTGCTGCATGAGGTGATGGCCCGTTGTACATCCTTAATCATGTTGGGCCACCAGTACTTCTCTGTTAGCAGATGGTTGGTTCTGTGGATTCCTGGGTGGCCGGTAGCCACTGAAGTGTGCACCCATGATATGAGTCTGTTCCTATATTGGGGCGGTATGAAGAGCTTGTCCGGAGGGCATAATTGGGGTGTCTGTAGTCTGAGGGTGTTGCTGATGGCTTGATCCAGTTCCCAGTCAATGCTCCCCACTACCCACTCAGGTGGGAGGATAGTTTCCTCCAAATCATGGCTGTGTTCTGTGGTATGCATGCGTGACAACTTTGACATTCTTGGAGCCTAGGCAATATGAGAGGGTGAACTGAAACCTGTTGAAGAACAGTGCTTGTCGGGGGTTTAGGTGCTTGGCGGAGCAGAGATACTCTAAGTTCTTGTGATCGGTCAGGATGGTGAATGGATACCGAGCCCCCTCGAGCCAATGGTGCCACTCCTCAAGCACTAGTTTCACGGCCAAGAGTTCACAATCTCCAATACTATAGTTCCTTTCTGCTGGGGACAATTTCTTTGAGTAGAATTCTGGATGCATCTTGGGTTTTTCTCTAAACCTATGGGAGAGGATGGCACCCACTCCTGTTTCGGAGGTGTCCACCTCTACTATGAAAGGCTTGACAGGATCTGGGTGCTTTAAGATAGGAGCTGAGATAAAAACTTTCTTGAGCTGGGAGAGAGATTGGTCTGCCACTGAGTTCCATGCCAGTCTCTTGGAGCCTCCTTTTATCAACAACATTAAGGGGTGTGCAATGGAGCTGAAGCCCCGGATGAAGTGTTGATAGAAGTTTGCAAAGCCCAGAAATCGCTGCAAGTCCTTGACTGTACAGGGTGTAGGCCAACTGACCACGGCGTCCACTTTGCTTTGATCCATGGTGACTCCACCCGGGCTGATGATGTACCCGAGAAAGGCTATGGTTTGCTGATGAAACTCACATTTATCCCCTTTAACGTAGAGCTGGTGTTGCAAGAGGACCTGGAAAACATGGCCGACATAACTTTCCAGGGACGATGAATAAATCAGAATGTCGTCGATGTAAGCAATGACAAATTTGCCCAACATATCTCGGAGGACGTCGTTAATGAGACACTGGAAGACTGAGGGGGCGCTAGAGAGTCCACACGGCATTACCCGATGTGGTCTTCCACTCATCCCCCTCTCTAATGCGTACTAGGTGCTTGGTGAACACCTTGGTGGAGCAGAGCTGTTCTAGGTCAGCAGGGACTAAAGGCAGTGGGTAACGATACTTGACTGTACACTGATTCAAGCCTCTGTAATCTATGCAAGGTCTGAGTCCACCCCCTTTCTTTTCCACAAAGAAGAAGCCTGCAGATACTGACAAAGTAGAGGGTTGTATATAGCCTTGCTGCAGTGCTTCCTGTATGTAGTCTTCCATGGCTTGTTGTTCTGTGAGGGACAGGGGATAGATGCGGTTGTGAGGAGGCATGGATCCTGAGAGCAGCTCTATGATACAATCATATGGTCTGTGAGGGGGTAAGCTGCTGGTTTTGGTCTTACTGAACACTGTGCTCAGATCCTTATATTCCGGAGGAATGACCAAGGAGACTTGACTTCCTGGACTTTCTATGGATGTGGTGGTGATGAGGAGCTCTGGTTGAGGAATGCAGTGAGACTTACAGTATGGTGACCACTGGGTGATTTCCTTGTCAGCTCAAGAAATGGAGGGGTTATGCTGTTCCATCCACGGTAGGCCCAGGATGATCGGGTGTCCAGGTGATGTTGTGATGAGAAACGTGATGTACTCCTGGTGAAGAGCGCTGACTTGAAGGAGAAGGGACTGAGTGCAGTGGTTTATGATGCCCTCCAATAGGTCCACTATTGATGACTTGTATCTGTTGGTGCTGTGGTAGTGGTTGTGTGGGTATTCTGAGCTGTTCCCCAATGGTCTGATCAATGAAGTTTCCAGCAGCTCCAGAATCAATCATGGCTTTGAGGACAGAGGACAGGCCTGAGTACTGTAAAACCACTGGTAGGGTAAATGCTGATCTTGGAGGAGACTGAAATAGACTCACTGGAGTTGAGCGGGGATGAAGGTTCCTGCTCGGGGTTGGGTTGTTCTGGGCGCATCTAGGGTGCTGCTGGATGAGATGGTCAGGCTGTCCACAATAGAAGCAACACCTCTCTCTGTGATGTCTCTCCCTCTCAACTTCATTGAGCCTCGTTCGCCCAGCTGCATGGGCTCTTCTGGAGAGGCGAGGAGATTCTCTTGCAGTAGCTGTTGTGGACGCTTCATGAGGAGGTGATCTAGGTGGATAGCGAGATCAATCAGCCCGTCCAGCGTGTGTTGTTCAGCACATTGGCATTGAAACCTTGATGAAATACAGCTTTCAGCACGGTGTCATTCCAGCCAATTCCAGCTGCGATGGTCCGGAATTCGAGCGCATATGTGGAGACTCACCGATTTCCCCGCACGCAGGTTAACAGTCTCTTGCTTGCTTCCTTGCCGTCAGGGGAGTGGTCGAACATGCACTGAAAAATTTCAATGAAGTGTGGGAGAGAAGACACTGGTTCACCTCCTTGCCGATATACAGCGCTAGCCCACGTTAAAGCCTTCCCTGTCAGCAGATTGACAAAACGGGACACTTTCTGCATCTCAGACATCCCCTCGATGCTAGCAAAATACATGGAACATTGGAGCAAGGAGCCTTGGCATTGGGAAATTTCCCCAGAGTATTTTTCCGGTGCCGGTATGGACGGAAGATAAGACTGGGGTGGTGAGCATGGGAATGTTGGGAATGGCTTGGGAGAGTGTATTCACCTTGGCTGCTCTCCTATGGTTTGTCCATGAGCTGTGATTGCCTGTCACCAGCTCGGTTCTCTTGCTGCATCCATTGTATTCTGTCACGAACAGTGAGTAGAGACGGATGCAAATGCGGTAAAGAGCTTTATTAAAAAGAGAGAGGCAGGCAAATCCAAATCGTAATCCAAACTCGTAATCCAAAAACATGCAAAGGGTCAGGCGATGAACAAACAGAATATCAGAGGCAAGGAAAAAAATCAAACACTAGGCAGAGCAAGGTAAATAACTTGAAAACAGACAGAGATCTATTACGGCTTGGTAACATCACAAACACAAGGAAAGGCACATATACTTCGCAAAGAGTGAGTGAATAGAAAGTCCTTTTAACTGTGACTGTGACTGTGTTGTAAATGGGATTCAGGTGTGCATGATCAGAAAGAAGGTGAATGTGAATGTGTCAGTGTGTGAGAGTTCTGGGAGTTGCAGTCCATGGTGGTCATGTTTGTAGGCCGCAGTGCAGGTTGGGAAACTGAGTTCATGGCATGAGTAGTCCTAACAGTAACACACAGTGTTTAAACATGAACAGTTGTTCAAACAAATTACATGCATTCTCAGTGCATACGTCTTTCAACTTTGTTTTATTTGTATTTCACACCTATTGTATACCATATTTTCTGGATAGTTAAGGGGCTCTCGGCTTATCCTCTGATAAGGGTATTACTTAGCTGTGGGTTCTACATTGATCTTTTAAACATTCCTCTAGACAACCAGTAAAGGTTCTAAATGTAACTTTTTGTATGGCAGCCTGTCTTTTTTATTTATTTATTTATTTATTTATTTACAGAAAATACATATGCCCAAACGACTCACACACACTGTAACCATAACAACACTCTTACTGGTTGTAGCTTGCATTGATTATTGAACTAGCCAAGCTTGCTTTCTAGATTAGATACTGTATATCATTATCAGTAATGCAGATGAAATAAAGATTGGTGGAACTCTGGTGCTGAGGAGGTTGCTGTCTCTGGCAGAAAATCATGAGAATTTGAGCTGCTTGTGCAACTTGACTGTGTGTAGCCACATTTAAAGTGGGGCATCACTTTATTGTTTTTTTTTGTTGTTGTTATTTTTAGCTACATTGTAATGTTGGAATATGGACAATTTTTGATTCAATGTGTCATAAAAATACATATTTGCTTATATTGGTCACTAATAAGACTATCTTTGTCCTCAATTTTGTTTTCCCTTGAACTGCAACCTGATTTTTCATGAGATTACAAAACAAACAAACATTAGCCAATTTTCTGAAATTTTTTTCGAATGTGTGATGAAAAGGCACCAATTGCAGCACTTTTTAGAAGCATCCACATTCAGCCCACCTTGTGGAAAAAAACATGTGAAAGCAGCATGAGTGTATGAATTCATAGACTAATCAATGTATTTGGTTAAGAAAGTCCAGAAGGCAGGTGTCACTAGCTATGTTTCCAACCAAAGTTGAGAATTTAACTTATGCGCAAAACTGGAATATCGCATAAAAAATTTGCGAATACAGCGCCGTTTCCTTCCAGTGAGTCGAAGAGAACAAACATGTCACTTCCTGATAAACTGGTGCCAAATATCAAAAAGAAAAATGGAATCACATAATCTGTTGAAGCAAAATCACGACTTTTTTGATGTGCATCGAGAAATTTATTCAATAAGTGTGTTTCCAATGTAATTTATGTGCACGTCTTCTTATCGGATAAAGAATTTACCCGACTCAATTGAGCACATAAGTTTTTTATGCACATTTTTAGAATTGATGCACATCTTGGAGTTTCCATCCAGCGTTTTTTTTATGTGATATTCCAAAATGCTATATATAGCTGGATGGAAACATGGCTACTGTCAACTGTCGCTGAGATCACCAGAGCAAAGACAATACACCATAACACTATCAGATGCATCTCAGGCATGCATCTTCAACTATGAAGTGTGTTTACACAGCAGATCCTGAACTCAACCATGTGGCTGTAACCCAGTTTTCACAGGTCGCCTCATTGTTTCACTTGGCTGTCACTAAGTGCAAATAGTGAGTGGACTTCATCTGAGCCTGGAACTGGTGAACTAAACTGATTGACTATATATTTGTGTGTCTCTCTGTGTGTGTGTTCGTGTGCATGTTCTGTTTGGTTACACATTTTCCTCCCAAGTGAACAACCATGCCACTACACTGCATCATTAGACAGCACTGAACTCATTGTGTGTTAAGTTAAACCTCTTCTAAAGCAGCTAGAGACCACTTAAAATTCCACTGACCCACTAGGCACAGATTTAACATACATATTTAAACTATTCAAATAATAGGCACAGTATTTAAATGTGTACAATAATATTTATTGGTGCTGTAGAGCCTTTTATTCCTGACCCTTCCACTGACAGAACACATTTTTACTAAATAGTGATATTCACTGATTCATCCTAAACCTGCTAAAAATTACATACAATACTGTGCAATGGCAATGGTGGCTCAATGGTTAAGGCTCTGGGTTACTGATTACAAGGGTGGGGGTTCAAGCCCCAGCACCCTCAAGCTGTCACTGAACATGTTTCCTTAACCCTCTCTGCTCCAGGGGTGCCGTATCATGGCTGACCCTGTGCTCTGACCCTAACAAGCTGGGATAGGCAACGAAAAGAATTTCACTGTGCTGTAATGAATATGTTACAAATAAAGACTTATTCTTCTAAAAGTTTTAGGCGTCCTATTTTTTTAATACAAAATTTGTTATAGATTTTTTTTATTTTATGACTTCAAGTCAGTACAAAAAAACATTTTAAATTCCCAAACATTAGTTTTCTAGCACAAAATTAAATGTCACAGAAAAAATGTTTGTATGTCATATGTCAGCATATTACGTAAGAGACCACTTTTAAGACAAAAAACATAATGAAGGCTACTGGGTTTTGTTGCAAAAAAAAGAAGCAAGTGCGAAAGTCAAAGTCTCCAGAAGAACTGTGGCTGGTTCTGCAAGATGCTCAATAAAACTTACCAAATAATTTCCTTATAAAACTGCACAAATTGCACCAGAGTCTACTATTTTTATTTTTATTTTTTTGTCACACCAAATATTGACTTTGTTTAATTTACTACTGTTTACTGCTCTTTACAGTATTTTTTTTAAAAACGTAGAAACATTAAATTTCATTATTTTGAAGGCATCTTTGCTCTATAGCATTTCTTTGCATGAGCCTAAAACTTTTGCACAGTACAGTATTGTCAAGTAAAAATATCTTGATTATACTCAAATTTGTCTAGTATTTCCTATTATATGATTACAAGAAGCCAAATATAACATTAAGCCTATTTCTAGACATTTCAAGCTTGAAACAGTCTTGTTGTACTGTCAGATAATTGTGATAATTTTACACGTTTACAGTATTTCTAGAAAGAAGCCAAATGATCTGCCAATAGAATAAGAAACTGTAAAACTCGAAATGAATAAAAATGTGAAGAAATAGGTTTAATAATCTTATATTTGGTTTATCCTATATTTGGCAATCTTATAATAGAAAATACTAAATAAATGTGACTATATTCAGTACATTTTTCACTTGCTAAGATGTCATTTGTTGCACTGCATTTACAGCGTTATCCTGGTCATTGTCATAGTGGATCTGAAGCCTATCCTGAGAAGACTGAGAAACACCCTTGATGAGACACATAATACACCATGTACACACACATTTATTTTTTTCACATACAGGTTTATGGCATTAGTTATATTTTTGACTTATAAAGATTTGGGTAAAATCCATCCAATTCAAATGACCAATCAAACAGTCTAATAACTAAAAAAAAAAGAAATAAAAATAATAAATTTTATTTAAAAATAAATAAACTGCAAACCCCCTAGCTATGCATCACAGACCCCTGGAAGTCCCTAGATCCCACACTGAGAACAACTGTTCTAAAGGATCATTTCTTCCATAACAGCTGGAAATTGAAGTGCCATCTGCATATCATACCGCAATTATCAGCACAACGTTGTGCCATTTATCACCTTGGCAACGTGGCACAGCTCCAGGATCCTTGTGTCAATCCTGAGCTCAGGTGACTGTCTGTGTGGAGTTTCACATGTTCTCTCTGTGTCTGTGTGGGTTTAGTCTGGTCTCTCTGGTTTCCTCCCACCTCCCAAAAACATGTCAGCAGGTGGATCAGTAACTCTAAAAACGTCCCTATGTGTGAATGAGTGTATGAACGTGTATGACGCCTTGCAATGGACTGGCATCCCATCCAGGGTGTATTCCTGCCTTGAGCCCAGTATTTCCAGGATAGGCTCTGGATCAACCATGACTCTGACCAGGATAATGGAGTTATTGAAGCTGAATAAGGGAATGTGGACTTTATCATAGGAATATATTGATATGATTTCAGTTCCTCTGGATCTAGCTGATTATTCATTACATCTTAGATGGAAGTGTTCCCACAGAACCACATGTCTATGATTTCAGGAAATGCAATTTATTTCAACAATGTAGGTGAATCGCTGAGATTGGTATTGAAGTTATTTGCTCTTAAACCTGACCAAATTGGTTTCCGTGATGATTAAATGATGTGTTGGTTTCTGAGAAGAAATTTCTGAGAGAGAGAGAGAGAGAGAGAGAGAGAGAGAGAGAGTTCAACATTTTAAAAGTGAAGTAGTATGAATACCCTCTAGGATTTTTTAAATTAATATTTAAATTCTAGGTCAAGTTTTTTGGTTTTTGAGTTTTATGTGAGGTGAAGGAATGGAGTGAGAAAGTAAAAAGAAGAGAAATGGGATTGAACTCACCTATAATTAAAATCATTGGACTGATTCAAAGGTTTAACATGCAAATATACACAATTGGTAACACAACATTAAATATAAATATAACTAACTTAACAACTTAATTTAACTGATGACAATACCTGACAATATTTACATATATCACATATAAAAATGTTTATTAAATGGTTCTTAAACACTTCTTCATGTTCTTCATGTTCATCATGTCAAGACCTTAAACATGAACCTCTATAGAACAAACTGTCATGTAAATACCGGAAAAAGACTAGAGACTACGATTCCCATCAGCCACTGCACCACCTGATCATGTCACATGGCTGTCTGCACCTGATTCACATTTGGGATTAATGAGCACTTGTATATAAGTCACGCTTTGCACTGCACACATTGCCTTTCACGTGTTTGGTGGTCTTTGCCGTTGTTTCCTGTTACTGCATTAAGGTCATTGTTCTATGTTTGTTTCTAGCTGCTGTGTTCTACAATTCCTGTTTTGTTTTGATTTCTATTAAAACTTCATCTACACTTGCGTCTGTCTTCGCCTCCATTACGTATATACAGGTGCATCTCAATAAATTAGAATGTCGTGGAAAAGTTAATTTATTTCAGTAATTCAACTCAAATTGTGAAATTCGTGTATTAAATAAATTCAATGCACACAGACTGAAGTAGTTTAAGTCTTTGGTTCTTTTAATTGTGATGATTTTGGCTCACATTTAACAAAAACCCACCAATTCACTATCTCAACAAATTAGAATATTTCATAAGACCAATAAAAAAACATTTTTAGTGAATTGTTGGGCCTTCTGGAAAGTATGTTCATTTACTGTACATGTACTCCATACTTGGTAGGGGCTCCTTTTGCTTTAATTACTGCCTCAATTCAACGCGGCATGGAGGTGATCAGTTTGTGGCACGGTGGTATGGAAGCCCAGGTTTCTTTGACAGTGGCCTTCAGCTCATCTGCATTTTTTGGTCTCCTGTTTCTCATTTTCCTCTTGACAATACCCCATAGATTCTCTATGGGGTTCAGGTCTGGTGTGTTTGCTGGCCAGTCAAGCACACCAACACCATGCTCATTTAACCAACTTTTGGTGCTTTTGGCAGAGTGGGCAGGTGCCAAATCCTGCTGGAAAATGAAATCAGCATCTTCAAAAAGCTGGTCAGCAGAAGGAAGCATGAAGTGCTCCAAAATTTCTTGGTAAATGGATGCAATGACTTTGCTTTTCAAAAAACACAATGGACCAACACCAGCAGATGACATTGCACCCCAAATCATCACAGACTGTGGAAACTGAACACTGGACTTCAAGCAACTTGGGCTATGAGCTTCTCCACCCTTCCTCCAGACTCTAGGACCTTGGTTTCCAAATGAAATACAAAACTTGCTCTCATCTGAAAAGAGGACTTTGGACCACTGGGCAACAGTCCAGTTCTTCTTCTCCTTAGCCCAGGTAAGATGCCTCTGACGTTGTCTGTGGTTCAGGAGTGGCTTAAAAAGAGGAATACGACAACTGTAGCCAAATTCCTTGACACGTCTGTGTGTGGTGGCTCTTGATGCCTTGACCCCAGCCTCAGTCCATTCCTTGTGAAGTTCACTCAAATTCTTGAATCGATTTTGCTTGACAATCCTCATAAGGCTGCGGTTCTCTCAGTTGGTTGTGCATTTTTTTCTTCCACACTTTTTCCTTCCACTCAACTTTCTGTTAACATGCTTAGATACAGCACTCTGTGAACAGCCAGCTTCTTTGGCAATGAATGTTTGTGGCTTACCTAGTGAACCAAACTGAGAGACCATTTTGAAGGCTCAGGAAACCTTTGCAGGTGTTTTGAGTTGATTAGCTGATTGGCATGTCACCATATTCTAATTTGTTGAGATAGTGAATTGGTGGGTTTTTGTTAAATGTGAGACAAAATCATCACAATTAAAAGAACCAAAGACTTAAACTACTTCAGTCTGTGTACATTGAATTTATTTAATACACGAGTTTCACAATTTGAGTTGAATTACTGAAATAAATGAACTTTTTCACGACATTCTAATTTATTGAGATGCACCTGTATACCTATATAGAACATTTGTGAAGATTCCCCTACAATGATTATGCTTAAAGCTACACTACTCCAAACCTCTGAAGAGCTTGTATAATAAATATATATATATATATATATATATATATATATATATATATATATATATATATATATATATATATATATGTCATATAAGTGCTACAATTAATAATTATCCACTGGGGAAAGGTAGAATTGCCTGATTTCCCTCCTTAGTAGCAGCAGCTAAGCTCTGTGTTTGTGGGCAGGTATCTGCTGGTCAGACATCAGATGAAAATTCAATATTAACTTTTGGCTTGAACAATGTGGCTGTCACTCTGTCCTTTAACCTGAACTTTGAAGAGCCGACTGACGAAACAAAATATTTCTCTCAAATAAAGAAAACATTTTATATTTAATGTGGCAGATTGTCAGTGTTTGTTTGTAAAAATGGTAACAGTTATGTGGACAGGAATTAATTTCACAGGGTGTGAGGAAATATACTAAATAAAATTGACATGTGATCTGTACAAGTGTTGGATGCCACACAGTAGTGGGAGCAGTGATTGCAAAAATGTGTTATTTAATCATTTAAGATATCATATATTATCAAGTAATCTTGCCAAATTAGTAAAGTTGCCACCTTCATAACTCCACTGAAAATGTTTAAAAGGAAAAAAAAACAAAAAAGAAAAAAAAAAAACACTAGTAATAGGGGAAAATTATTATATTATAAAACCAGACCTGACCCTCCTTTTCTCCTCCTGCAGTAGACCTTCAGTACTTCACTGACAGTCAATATCTGTATATTATTATATAGATAATGTTATGTTTTATTTGATGTGCATATAATCAGTTGTTGTATATGTGTATGTTAACCACCGATGAATAAACATTAAGAACAGTCATAAAAATTTTTAAAAAGTGGTTAAAACCAAAAATCCCCCCTCCCTCCCTCCCTATATGCTGTCGCTTGAGCAACTGTAGTGGGATTGTGTTCTTGGAATTAATATCGCATCAGCTCTTGTGCATAATTACTCTTTAAAACTAAGTTTCAGTAATCGTGAAAGGCCTTTCCACAGTAGAAGTGCTCAGAACAGCAAGATACTGCACTTACTTCTATAAATATTGCACTTTGTGACTTTTGCTTTCTCCTTTCTCTTAATAGCAGCTGTAAAACCTATGACGACATACAGGTGCATCTCAATAAATTAGAATGTCGTGGAAAAGTTCATTTATTTCAGTAATTCAACTCAAATTGTGAAACTCGTGTATTAAATAAATTCAGTGCACACAGACTGAAGTAGTTTAAGTCTTTGGTTCTTTTAATTGTGATGATTTTGTCTCACATTTAACAAAAACCCACCAATTCACTATCTCAACAAATTAGAATATGGTGACATGCCAATCAGCTAATCAACTCAAAACACCTGCAAAGGTTTCCTGAGCCTTCAAAATGGTCTCTCAGTTTGGTTCACTAGGTAAGCCACAAACATTCATTGCCAAAGAAGCTGGCTGTTCACAGAGTGCTGTATCCAAGCATGTTAACAGAAAGTTGAGTGGAAGGAAAAAGTGTGGAAGAAAAAGATGCACAACCAACCGAGAGAACCGCAGCCTTATGAGGATTGTCAAGCAAAATCGATTCAAGAATTTGATTGAACTTCACAAGGAATGGACTGAGGCTGGGGTCAAGGCATCACGAGCCACCACACACAGACGTGTCAAGGAATTTGGCTACAGTTGTCGGATTCCTCTTGTTAAGCCACTCCTGAACCACAAACAACGTCAGAGGCATCTTACCTGGGCTAAGGAGAAGAAGAACTGGACTGTTGCCCAGTGGTCCAAAGTCCTCTTTTCAGATGAGAGCAAGTTTTGTATTTCATTTGGAATCCAAGGTCCTAGAGTCTGGAGGAAGGGTGGAGAAGCTCATAGCCCAAGTTGCTTGAAGTCCAGTGTTCAGTTTCCACAGTCTGTGATGATTTGGGGTGCAATGTCATCTGCTGGTGTTGGTCCATTGTGTTTTTTGAAAACCAAAGTCACTGCATCCATTTACCAAGAAATTTTGGAGCACTTCATGCTTCCTTCTGCTAACCAGCTTTTTGAAGATGCTGATTTCATTTTCCATCAGGATTTGGCACCTGCCCACACTGCCAAAAGCACCAAAAGTTGGTTAAATGACCATGGTGTTGGTGTGCTTGACTGGCCAGCAAACTCACCAGACCTGAACCCCATAGAAAATCTGTGGGGTATTGTCAAGAGGAAAATGAGAAACAGGAGACCAAAAAATGCAGATGAGCTGAAGGCCACTGTCAAAGAAACCTGGGCTTCCATACCACCATGCCACAAACTGATCACCTCCATGCCATGCTGAATTGAGGCAGTAATTAAAGCAAAAGGAGCCCCTACCAAGTATTGAGTACATGTACAGTAAATAAACATACTTTCCAGAAGGCCAACAATTCACTAAAAATGTTTTTTTTTTATTGGTCTTATGAAGTATTCTAATTTGTTGAGATAGTGAATTGGTGGGTTTTTGTTAAATGTGAGCCAAAACCATCACAATTAAAAGAACCAAAGACTTAAACTACTTCAGTCTGTGTGCATTGAATTTATTTAATACACAAGTTTCATAATTTGAGTTGAATTACTGAAATAAATGAACTTTTCCATGACATTCTAATTTTTTGAGATGCACCTGTATCTACACAAGGAAAGAGGAAAAATAAGCCTCTACTGAAAAGCCATCATTGTAACCATCTGGTAACTAGAAAGCCATTCAACTGTAAACAGGCAGAAAGTTCTCCAATTTGTTGGTATAGAAGAGCTCTGTAAAAGTGCATGTAGAGTGGGGAGGAAGCATGCGTGTCCAGCATGTCTCCCTTACAGAGATACTGATACCTTTTGCTTTTTGACAGAAGGTGCTTGCTTTGGAAAGCTGCACTTGTCTCTGAATTCAGCTCTGGGTAACGAGCTATGCGCCAATCTTTTTATTCACTTAGCAAAGAGTACTTCTGATTTATTTATTTATTTTTAAGTGTTTTTCATATAGCATGGCATCTTCAGTTAGGGTTGATACTCACTTAGAAAATGTTCATCATGAAGTGCTTGGATTAACAGTGTTCATTTGAGTGCTCAGCTGTTTGATTAACCATTTCATATCAGCTGTAAACTTTTTGATGAAGCAGAGTTTTTACATTATAATGAAAGGATGAAAAAATAGCACTGTGATGAAATTTAAATTGTTGGCACTTCGACCCACTGTTAACCAAAATATGACAAAAAATAATATAAGTACATTATCAGCCTAAATGAAGCCATTTAATATCGTACAATTGAAAAATAAAGCTTTGTTCTGTAAATATAATTCTGATGGTATGTTTTATTGGGAATTTAATTGTTTGTGCAGGTTGAGAAATAAAAAGCAAAATGATTCTTATATCCTCATGAATCAGATGAAGGTGCACATAAATCTGAGCAAAATCTTTTTTTATAATCCAAATCAGCAGGCAGATTCGAACCTGCAGAGCTGAATCGAATGAGCAAATAGAGCAACATACTGTAGAGTCCAGGAAGTGATGCTTAGAATAGCAAACTGACAGAATGGCAAAACTTTTCAAAGAACAATTATGTGAGAGTAATTTAAATAGACAGGGCTGATAGGAGCTAAACATTAAACAGACGAACTAGATGAACTTCAGGTGAGTGAGAGAGTCACAAAGTCCATACCGGATCATACTGGGATCTGGATTAGTAGTGGTGGCTCCTGGCTTGGCGATGGAATCGTCTTTTATAGATGGCACGAACAGCAACAAGAAATTCTGGCCACCCAATTCTAGTTAGTTAAATTAAGTAAGAAATACATAGTAAAAACTTGTTTTTGTCACATTTTCATAATATCACTGTTTCATGAACTTTGATGGAATGGTCTTTTTCAGTGAGCCTCATTTAACAATCTTTTATTAAAGTTGTGTGTAAATGTTTGCGCAAGCCAAACCGAACAAAAAATGTCTGCTGGATTTACAAAAGTTTCAGAAATGTTGATTTTCTCATTTGCATTTAGTGACTCCCACAAAGCTCCATAAAAGGTGAAGCTCAGAGAGGGCTGGAAATATAACATGACTAATTAACGATGAATGAAAGGGCAGAAAGTTAATTTGACTCACTTTTACATCAATAAAAAATAGTTTTAACAGCACCTGAAAAGGTCAAAATTGAGAGACAAATGACAAAAAAAGGTGAATTAGGTGTGAACTATGTGAGGTGACAAGAAAATGATGTCATATGAAAATGGAGGAGAAAAAAAAAAACAACCACACTGTACCCAGATGATCATGAATTCCAAGCACTTCACACAGGGAAACTTGGCTGACGTACTGGATCTAAAGTGTTGCATAGCATTAAAAGAAGATGCTGTGGCAAACAGAACCAAGTGGGCAGCTTTCATCCTCTGAAAAAAAAAAAAATCATACCAGTCTTTAAACATCATTTCCCTCATAAGTATGGCATGCACTAAAACTTCCCTCAGCAGGAGGCAGGATTCAAACCCCCAACCCTGGAGGTGTGAGGCAAACATGTTACCTCTAAGCTACAGTAGCTCCCATATGGGATTGTCATGAAAATCTCTTGTGCAAAAGAGCCTGTGTTGGACCAAAAAAACACCGTTCTAGATTTCTTGTGATGAAAGTTCTGAATAATGTGCTTCTTCCAGCACAAATGATGCCAACTACTCTATCTTTTTAAAATTCTGCTTCTATAACTTATGTCAGCTGAACAACAATGGAGTTGCATGGAAACTGTCCTACTCTCTTACTTGAGCTAACAGACGCCCAGAGTGTTGATAACAGTGGCTAGAGTCATTGTTACCAACAGTAGTTTGTTCTATCATTTCTGAGTCATGAATGAGAACGGTTTTGTGTAAATTTAGTACCACATGGTGGTGGAATGATCAGAGATTTGTCACTTACACACTGTTAGTTTTGTGTGGGTGTCTTGGCTAATTGAAGACCTGATTATCTGCAGGGTTTAAATAGTGCAAGCTAGTAGTCTTTCCAGCAGAGAGTTGCAGTAAGCCAAGAGATGATGAAACCTGGACAAAATTTACATATTCCCTAGGGCACACATACTCAATATGTTTTGCTAGTCTGAAATATGAGGCAGGTGGTACTTCCAGAGAATGTCAATTAATATTTGATAGTTCATACCTACACAACTGTAGATTGGATCATCTGCCATTTTTTACTATTAAAAAAAAAGACAGCTCTGTTGGTGTATTTTGTAGTACATACTCCAACAGTAAAATGTAGAGCTCCTACACAAAAAGTGTAAAGATTGACAGGTTTGATAGTTTTTTATTTTCTCTCAGCAACACCCCTTGCAATTGTTGTAGCCAAGTCATCATTTTGGACTGAGAGACTAGACAGAATGACAAGAAGCTCTGTAATTCTGGCAAAGTATCTGTAAGGCAAACTGAAATTACAGTAAGAAGATAAGAGGGCCAAGGACAGATCCATGAAAGATACTAACCATAACCTGATGCTACATGGAAGGGTATCTTCTCAACTTACTGAATGGCCTTCCAGAGAGATAAAACTGGAACCATCATCTAAGGTATCAACAACAGTCAACACAGTGGTCTTGGAAATGTAGATGCTTGCAAAGTGGAGTGGTTTGGATCCAGTAGGTCTGGATGATTTTGTTGAAGATTCAACATGTTGTGGTTAAGTAGTGGGGAGAGTGTGGGGAAGATGGTTATGAAGGGAGGTTTCCAGGAGAGGTAATGGATCAGCTGGTGAAGAGGAATATCTGTTTGAGCATATATTTACATTTGCACATTTGGCTGATGCTCTTGTCCACAGTGACTTACAGATGAAACAGGATACCACTGAGGGTTAAGGGTCTTGCTCATGGACCCAAGCTCAGCAGCTTGCCACTGCTGGGATTTGAATTTGAACTCACAACCATTTGATCAGTAGCCCAAACTGATCAGTAGCCTTAACAACTGAGCTATCACTACTGCAGCAAATGACTGCCACTTTATCTTTGAAGATGGTACCACAGTCTTTCATAGCCTGCAGTGTGGATGTTGGTGGTGAAGGAGGGTTGGAAGTGAAAAAAAATGTACATGTGGTTGTAGTGTTATTAATCTTATCCTGGCAATAGCTGGATATTCGTTCAGATTGGTGGGGTCTTTTAACCTGTGCCATTTCCTATCAGAAGCCCTGAGTGGACAGAAGAGTGAGAACAGACACTGTCAAGGAAAGTGGTTAATGTAGAGCTAAGAGTATCTTTGGGTTTATTTACTTTAAGGCATTAGCAGAGAAAATCAGGAAGGGAGAAGTGGGTTTGGAAGAGGGAGAAGAGGTTAAGACAGAATGAAATAAAAAGAGGATGGTTGTGGGGAATGTTGGCAAAAAAGATAATAAAATGAATGGAGAAAGTAATGGCACCATGATGGCACAGTGGGTAGTATTGCCTCCTCACAGTTCCAAGGTTTCAATTGAACCAGGGTACGATTCTGAGTTTGATTCTGAGTTCAGGTTACTGTCTGCATGGATTTCTCCAGTTTTCTGCCCCAAAACACGCAAGATGGACTTTCTATGCTACAATACTGCAAGGTGTGATTGTGTATGTGCATGCTGCCCTGTGATGGACTATTGTCCTGGAGGGTGTATTCCCACCTTGCTTTTGGTATTGCCAGGATAGGTTCTGGAACCACTGTGATCCGGACTAGGATAAAATAAAAGTGATCTTTAATGAATAGAGTAGATTGTTTCAGTCTTGATTTCTTGTAATCTAACTTATCAATACAAGTGTTACGAGGTCTTAAATGTGTCTGCAATTCTGCAATGACATTCTTAATTATAGTGTCCAGGTTTTATAGTCCACAGGCTCCTAGTTATTTGTATTTTCAGTCTTTTCTGGTTTTGATCAGTGTCTATGTTGCATAAGAGTTTGGATTTGCTTTTACTGAGTATTTCTTGCACTTGGCTGTCACTTGTTTGTCACGTAATGCATCGGTATAACGCAATTACAGCAATTATGCAGCCATCATTTTGAAAAGCAGCAAAATGATGTCTTGCTCTGAATCAAGTGAACAGCATGTATGTTGAACATTATGTTTTGTTTTGTTTTTTTGTAAGATATGCTATGCGTTCTCTGGAGCAGATTGTGGAGAGAACATTGTGGCCTGAGAAGATGACCCTTCCTGTAGTTGTATTCTAGCCAATCCAAGTGAAAACCATTAACATGTGCAACCGAGCCCTTGTTGAGAACACTCTTCTATACAACACTGACATATGCTTCCTAGAAAGTGCTGTTAGTTCCATTCTGGTTTAAGCACAATGTAGTGTGTGGCAGAACTCTCCTGGTGTAAATGTGTTTTTCACATCTATTCACATAATTAGTCCATAGAAGCAATCACTTCAAATGCTTTTGATTGTGACTTCTTTGAAGCATTTGAGTGCATTTTAGTTAGCAGGCACTTAAATGTGTCATTTCATGTTATGTACAACCTGTTGGCTGTGAGGAAGCAGAAGTTGCTATTTAGACAGGCTAATTAGACATACCCACAGATGTCATACTTCCTGCTCTCTTTTCATGCTGAGAGAGAAAAAGCTTGCAGCCAGGCAAGTACGTTATTCTTGCAGGAAGCCATTGCCTCACATATCACCCTTTCCTCATTAGAGTTCACTTTAAGTGAGTCACATAGCCATTTCAGTCTCTTAAATAGGCTATTCTAACAGGGGAAAAAATTGACAAATTTGACTAACAGTACTCCAAAGGCTTATCAGGGCACACTTTTTTCTGAGTACTTGGTTTCTGAGTGGGTGCATGGAGGTTGGCAAGGGTCTTGGTGGATGGGGGATGTTTAACATTTTCACTTTGCTTGACAAAGGTACATTCAAATCCACTGAGTTAAGTAAGTACAAATTAATGAGTAAAAGGTCTATGCTTTCTTTGTATGAGTCAGTCAACTGGTGATTATATAAGTGATGTGAGAGGCAAAAGTTTTAAAATTATTTGGTCTCAATTGCTTTGAACTTTTTGAAATTTGTTAACCTCTCAAGGCCACAGTACAAATCTAGATTTTCTACATGAATTAGCAAAAGTTCTCCATACTATATAGTAGGTGTGACTTGGCTGTATATTATGGTTTACCTGTTACCACTGTACAAGTAAGAATTTACTGTGCATAGTACAGTGTTTCCTTGGTAGTTGCATTGTGAATTGTTAATAGAAAAAATAACACATGGAACTCATACATGGACTGTCAACACATGCAATGACATATCTGCAAATGCTGCTTTGTGACAGTGTCTGTTATTAAAAGCACCATATAAACAAAATTGAATTGAATATCTATCTGTTTTTTAAAAAACAAACAAAAAAAAACAATATATAGTATAAATATGCATAGACAAAATTTAAAGCACATATCTAGCTAAACATCAGCAAAGGCTCTTAATAATCTACTGACATTTTATATTTGATGTCAATAAAATCCTCAACCTTGATGACTGAGGTTTACATTTGTCATAGTAAAAATAAAGTACTGATTATTTAATCTAACTTTGCCAATATATTATACACAACAGTTTTGCTTTCCAAAATCTTCTTTATAGCTCATCCATCCATCTATTTTCCATTATTCTACACAGGCACAAGGCGGGGGCACCCTGGATGAGGTGCCAATCCATTGCAGGGCACAATCATACACACACATTCACACACTACGGATGATTTGGAAATGCCTATCAGCCTACAGCGCACAGCATACAGCTTTGGACTGGGAGAGGAAACCAGAGTACCCAGAGAAAGCCCCCGAAGCATGGGGAGAACATGCAAGTTCTCAACATCAAGCCCCCAACCCTGGAAGTGCGAGGCAAATGTGCTAACTACGTGCTAATCTGTTTAACGCAGGCAGTGTAGCCATATTTTAAAATATAAAAGAAATATTTGTTCAAATTTATTTTAGTAAAAAAAAAAGCCCACTTCCCTGCAAAACATCAAAAAGCAGTAACATAAATATGGAAAATTAATAGTAGTCCACAATGTCACTGATATAATGAATAAAACATGACAGGCAAATGTAAAGTTAAATGTAACTATAAATGGTTATAAAAATATGATGTGTCCTTCACTAATAAATTAAAATATTGTAACTGACTGGAAAATTGCAATGGTGTAAGATGAATAAAACATTTTGATGTGCAGTGGGGTGGTGTGATGTGACCCGATGCAAAACAGACCCTGCGTCCCAATTGGCATACTTACACTATGTACTAAAAGTATTTTGCTAAGAAAAAGTGCATACTTTTGAGTGTGTATTAAAAGAATATGCAAGTATTGGGACATACTATCATATCATATAACGGAAGAGAACGTTATTGCCTAGTTACGCACACTGTCACTGTACACAAACTCCTCACTGCAGTTCAGCTTTTCTTCATTCATTAGTCCTTATATAATTTATACTATATAATTTAATTTATCATTCCCTTGATTAATTTTTACACATTTCATTTAAACCTCTCTAAAATGCATCCATCACAAAACTCCTCCTCCCTCGCACAAGGAGATGTTTGGGATACTCACCTTTGGGATACTCACTTCAATATACTAAGATTTGGGACATACTAAATCTAATCTCGGATACTATATAATACGGATAGTATAACAGTTGGGACGCAGGGAGGGTTTATTCCTCTTATACCACAGGAATTTGCCATCAATTACAATTCTTTGATTTACTGATAAACAATAATAATACTTTTTATTAATTCATGTTCAATTTATTTATTCAAGTTCCTGTTATTACTTATGTTATATAAAATGTATGTCCACTGTCCGAAGACTTTCCCATGGTAGAAAACATAAAATTACAGCTTTACCTCTGACTGTTAGAATGTGCTGATGCTGGAGACTCCTTCCATAAATGTTAAATAAACATCTCCTTACAGAAAACTTCACATTATTAATGATTATACATTTTCCTTTGTTAAATAAGAACACATTTTAAAATCTTTTAAGATGATATGGAGCATTCGTAATTCAAATATTGATTATAATAACGCAAATGACAGGTTACTAATTAACACATAATGTTTTTTAATTATTGGGAAGAGCACTGCACCCTGTATGTGCAGAAACAGCACTGACCATTAGCTGACCTTTCTCTTTGCCAGTCCCTTTCCAGATGGAGGACTTTCTCACAGGAATGTGATAAATAACGACTGAAGCAGGTGGAAAAAACAGATCTTGTTGGCACAGGCACTTGACTGTTGTAATTGTTGAAGCTACTGTACCTTGGCTTCTGATCGTTGTTGGGGACAGGTGTGGAGGAGATAAGGGAACACCATGCCTCCACCTCATCACCACAAAAGATAAGCGCACCGTCTGCCCAATGCTGCTATATCCCAAAACACGAGGATGACTATCCTCCTATGGAAAATGATTGGTGCTCACAGATTGCAATGTAGGCTGTAACAAGGCTTACAGATGGCCAGTTAGAGCAATAAGAGTTAAAGCATCAGAGCAATGTGGAGATGTGTGTCCCCATTATTCTGAGATGGCATACACAGATGGCATGCACAGTATGTTTTATGTTTCAACACTGCCTCGGGTTTTTCTCTGCATATGATAAAGCCATCTTCATTGGCTCACTCGCCGGATGCTGGATACTGTTTAGCATTTTGGCACTCACACAATGGGAGACAGAGAACAAAATTTTCTGTTCTCTCACTGATGAGTGATGAGGTATTCTCATCAGGCTTGAGCAAATCAAAATATCTCGACAATCAGATCTTTGCTGCGTTTTATTTCCAACACCAGAGAACATGTCATATTTAATTTGCAGCTTGGAGCACATCACTCTCGTCCTGTGCGGATCCTTTGTTTCCTTCTTGGCAAATGATTTTGCCTTTTGTTCGGGCGAGAACATCATTGAGAGTGATCTAGTCAATCTGTAATTACCATCCTTTGTTCAGCCACACCAGTAGCCTGTTATTTAGCATCACTTATACCGCCTGCATGTTTTAGCACTCAGATGGCAGGATGTCCGTCACTGAGAAATAAAGAAAGGAATGTGAGTCTTTAAATATCCATGACATCACAGCATTTCTTAGATATAAGAAGTGATTATACAATCCATTTAGAATTGTGTTTTACTTTGTTGTGTATTTTATTGTTTGGACAAACAAGCGGTCACACAAAAATAATAAGGTGGTACAATTTGAGAAATGCTTGTATTTATTGTCTTTATTCATGAGATGTACTTCTGCTTAAAATATTTTACTTCCCCACACATTTGAACATATTACCTTAGAACACATTTTGAATATATATATTAGATTGTAATGTTTCATTTGGTCTGTGCTTGAGCTTATGTGCTTATTATGCTCATACCTCTTTCTGCAGTCAGTAGGCACACACACTTGAAATGAGGCAATTTAAGCATACAAGTGGAAGTGCATTCTCATCTTTAATAGAAAAGAAAAGAAAAAAAAAGGGTTTTGCTGAAGTGTGAAATCATTCCCATTTTACTAGCGAAATCAGTAAACAAAAGTTTGCAGAATGAATACACCTGAATGGTCAGAAGATAATTAATGGAGATTGATAAGTGTCACTGTAAAGACTTGTTATAAGACAGACCCCACTTAAAGGGGAAATTAACTACATACACTTGGGCCTTGGGAGATTTTCCTACTTACACACACTTCTGGAAATAATGTCTAAGTGTCTCAAATACTTTAACTCATTTTTCTGGGTGGATGGGTGGATTAATGAAAACAATTATCAGCAGGCAAAAAAATTAAATAAAATTTGTGCAGTTAAAGTTTTATGAATTGATATAACACGTTTTACCCTAAATTTAATTTTATGCTCTTAATGCATATATTTATTGAGTTAGTTAGTTAGTTAGTTAGTTAGTTAGTTAGTTAGTTTGTTAGTTAGTTAGTTAGTTAGTTTGCTGGTTGGTTACACACTGTAACTAAATAAATACACCAAGTAATCAAGTCCTTATAATATCCTTAAGTCCAAGAATCATCATATGCCAGTTCTTCAATAAACACATTCTCATTGCTTAAATGTATTTTGCAATTCTGGTGCACTACTTTTGCAAAACTCTACACACCCCTAGTACAGTTTTTTTCTGTGAACCTGCAGGTTTCAGTCATCAAAATTACAGGAGTCAGTGATCAAAACGCTAATGTGCTAATGAAGAAAACAACAACAACAACAACCACACACATCACAATTGTGTAACACAACTCATAACAATTCTCTTTATATGATCAATTATTTAAAGTCACTCATTGCCACAGGGAAATGAAAAACAATATAGCAAACAAGACCTCAGAAAGGTGGAGGCTGAGAAGAGGCTAGAAAGGATGATGAAAATAAAATAAAAAATATTTCAAATGAGCTAATCCTTCCTTCCCACATGCATAAATCATGGCTTGAGGAGGGCTGTGAGGTCCAGAAACATTTACGCCTTTACACTGAAGCTGGAATCTGCAACTGTAAACATTCATTCATTCATCTTCATTAACTGCTTTATCGTGACCAGAGCCTGAATATGCAGTGGAAGACACTGGGGAGGTACAGGGAGAGGATAAATGGTAGAGGAGAAGATAGTAGGCATGAAAGAGGTACAAAAAGATGCAGAGGGCAGGCAGTAGGAAGAGGACAACAGAGATAATGGGAAAAAATGAGGAAGAAAGTAGAGAGGAAGAGATGAAAGATTTCAAATAATTTGATAGCCACTCTTAACTGACCATGTTCTCAAACATGTCCTCTCCCAGAGAGATCCTGGACCATACATAGTATTGGGACCATACAAGACTCCTCATTCTCTTGTACTCCATCAATGACATCCCTATTCTACTAGAGCGTGAGCATGGCCAGAAATAAGCAGATTTGAGGCAGTTTGTATCGGTTTGGGAAAATGTACAATTCCACCATGGAATGTCCAATTCCAATGTCCATTCAGCACCAGTTTGCGAGTGAATTGAAACCAATCCATGTTTCTTAATAGTGTTTCTTCTGCCACATTCTCTCTTTCTGAATCCTGTTAAAGAGTTCCTCTCTCACTGGAGATGTATATAAAAGTACATAAAAGTCACCCTTATTACAGCACAAGACTTCCACAGGCCAAGGAGAAAGTTTGTAGGAACATTTAGGTAAATTCATATCAAACATTCATTCATGCATTTTTTTGTGATGAGGATGAAATTCTCTGACTTCACAGAAACGAATGTTTATTGTTCCTGTTTGACATTTTGTGTTAATCTCTTTTTAGTCACGTAAGTATTATGCAAACATTATGCAAAAAAAAAAAAAAAATCAATTCTGTATGCACCAAAAGCGGCAAACCAGAAAGAACTGCAAAATATATTAACATTTAAAATATTATATATTATTTCTGGTAGCATTTTATTTCTATAGTCTGCTTTAAACACTCTAAAAACCATGTAGACTGTTCAAGTTCAAGTTCAAGTTCAGTTTATTTGTACAGTGTTTTTAACAATGGACATTGTCCCAAAGCAGCTTTACAGAAGTATATAAATTCAGGACACAGATTTTAAATTTATGAATTTATCCCCAATGAGCAAGCCAGCGGCGACGGTGGCAAGGAAAAACTCTCTGAGACGATATGAGGAAGACACCTTGAGAGGAACCAGTCTTTGTCATCCATGTACCAGGATATCAACTGATTCTCAACAGTATGTCAAAAAATAGTAATCAATAGATAGGACTAGGGATGAGCTGATATTCTATAGATGATCTATTAAACATCAAAACATATAAACTATGTTCATACTTTTACAAACTAAATAATATAAAAGTACAAGCTAATAGTCTATAGTGTGTATAGAATATCTACTAAAAGTCCAACAACCATAAATTCTTGACATGTATACACAGTACTGTGCAAAAGTTTTAGGCACCCTATTTTTTTTTTAGCAAAAACTTTGTTATAGATTTTTTATTTTATGACTTCTACATTATCAAGTCAGTACAAAAAGCATTGGTATTAGTTTTCTAGCACAAAATTAAATATTACATGAAAATGTTTCTATGTCATTAAAGAAAGTAGCATATTATGTAAGAGACACTGGATGCTGGGTTTTGCTGCAAAAATAAGAAGCAAGTGCAACAGACAAAGTCTCCAGAAGAACTGTGGCTGGTTCTGCAAAATGCTCAATAAAACTTACCAGCTCATTTCCTTATAAAACTGCACAAATTGTACCGGAGACTACTATTTTTATTTATTTTTATTTTTTTTGGTCAAATCAAATATTGACTTTGTTTCATTTACTACTGTTTACTGCTCTTTGTGGTATTTTTTTAAAAATGTAGAAACATTTAATTTCATTATTTTGAAAGCATCTTTGCTCTACAGCATTTATTTATGTGCCTAAAACATTTGCAGTACTGTATATATATATATATATATATATATATATATATATATATATATATATATATATATATATATATATATATATATACTGTATATTGATGTCAGTGATAAAGTGTTACCCCATTTTAATTTCTGATAACCCGTTTTAGTCGTTCAATTTAATTCAATTTGAATAGCACTTTTAAAAATAGACTTTATGACAGCAACTTTACAGAAATCTGGATGTAGATTTAGATCCATAATGAGCAATCCAGGGTTGACAGGGGCAAAGAGAAAACGCCCTGAGACAACATGAGGAAGAAACCTTGGGAGGAACCCATCGTCTTTTTGGTGAATCATTACATAATATAGGTATAGAACAGAAAAGACAAATAGTACAAATAGATGTGTGTTGAGAGGATGTTTATAGTGAATAAATGTACTCGGATGAACACAGGCCAGTCTTTATGATTACAGCAGCAGTTCTTAAGTGGAAATCTATAGTATCTATGTGGGATTATAAACATTGTACATACAATAGCAAAAACAGATGTAGGTAATAAAAAGATGACTGAGGTTGTCTGAGGTTGTACCAACATTATTTGTGTTTATAAAGAAATCTATGTTTAATTTTGCACTAGCATTACACCGATCTGTAGATGCAGTATGTTTTTGGTGGCTCTATTTGTTGTTTTTCTAGGGCATTGATTTCAGTTTGGAGAAATGTGTAAAAGTGATTGAGAAAAACTGTGTAAAGAAAATACCTCAGCAGGATCTTTCCTCTCGATTCCACTCAGCACTTTGGAGTGTGTTTGTCTACATCCACATCGCATGCAATGTTCTGTAACACTGCTGGAAAAATCTTCTGCCTCTCATCTTCAAATCGTGGCTGATGGCATGGTCAGCTAGTGTATGATTAATTTCATTTGAGACTGTCTCCTTGTTCTCTATATATAATTCAGTCTCTCTTCTCACTTCTTTCTTTCTCTCTGTTAAATTCAACCATAGCCACTGTACAGCCTGCTTTTGTTACTGGTCTTATTCATGTGTGTGTGTTGATGCTCAGTTCCTAATGGTAACAGGTATACTTATTTCATACATTAAGTCATAGCATACTGTATGTAAAAATATGCCATACATATACAGTGTCTTCCATAAGTATTCACCCCCCCTTGAACTTTTCCATATTTTGTAGTGTTACAACCTAGAATTCCTAAGTGGAATTAACTGGGATTATGTCATGAATCTACACAAAATTGCCCATAATATTGAAGAGTCCAATCAACTAATTGTATGACTGCTAACTTAGGGGTTTCACATCAAAAATATATTATTTCCTTTCACTTCAGTATTATAGGCATCATGTCAATGCCGGAATCAGAGTTGAACTCCACATTAAAGCAACATTTGGTTACTTACTGTACCATCTGGGAAATGACATAAATAATGAGAATTCTAAGTTAATATTTGATAAATTAGTCTTATTACAGTAAGGGTTTGTAGGGTGTTAAATATTAAGTCAAAATAACATGATTACTGTATGTGCAATGTAGAATCTCATTATTAATAACTCAAAAAAATGACATAATATATTTAAATAACAAGTTATTCATACAAAATAATGACACAGCACTTCAGCTTTCATTTTGATGACTTGTGGTTCAGGATCTCTTTAAGCTTCAGGTTGTAACACTGCAAAATTTGGAAAAAAGTTCAAGGAGGTGAATACACACACACACACACACACACACACACACACACACACACACACACACACACAAAAAAAAAAAAAAAAACTCATTGAATTTACTTAACTCAAATGTGTACATCAGTTGTGGATCAGTTCCACATGATCCAATTGGCATTAATTACATTAACACAGTTTGTTTTTGTACATCCAACATGACTTGATCATGTATTTTCAAAACCCTGAATAAAATGTTTGCCACAGCCACATAACCACTGCTCTATTCTACTAAACCTCTTTTAATCACATTAATTTAATTCTATAGTTATAGTTCCCAGCAATGCCAATGTCCTTGTGAAATTTCATAATGTATTTGGTTTATGTTGATACTACATGAATTGATCACTCTCACTCTACAACTCTAGAAACTTGTTTAAATTAAGTTTAGTATAAGCAGTGAAATCATGTTTTGATAAGAAATGTAATATTTTTATGCAAACTATGCATTATATTTTCTCTTAAATCTGACCGACCACATATTCTTTTTTTGTTATGTCCAGTGTACATATGCTAGGCACCATATTATACCGTCTCTGCTTCTTTGCATTAAACTGTCTATAGAAAATGTCGTTTTGACTTTTAATAGAGAAAGAATCAGAAGTGTACAGTAAAATTCTATAATGTAAAACTCTGTAGCTCTATAGTGTGTGTCCTGGTGAGCTTAATGGTTTTTCACTGGATTGGTCCTTAAAACATGGAAGCAGTGTTTATCTTGAAATTTAGGTTTAGAGCTAGAGCACAATGCAAAGTATTGTGCAAAAAAGTGTGTAAGGAGTATGCAATATATAATTCCAGTGAAATATGTTTAGAATTTCGTGACAATGGCTGAAGGAAAAGAAAGCCTTAGTTATTGAGAAATGTGTGCCAGGGTGCAACAATATTGTGTAAGCATTGAGTAAAACACTGACAGATAATGCCTACTGTATGTGATTAACCCAGCCTGTAGTAATAACAAACAAATATTACATAACTTCGTTTTAACTGCCAACAACAACTAAAATTATTTTGTGACACTTAAGTGTAGGTGGTCGCAAGTATGAATGTAAATAAAACAGTTATCTGGCACAATAAACAGTCATTTATTTATTATTCATATGTTTTTTATCTTATATTGTAGCTGTTTGCTTCATGCATTCAATTTTAGTTAAGGTGGTCCCAGAGCCTATCCCGGTAATTCTGGATGTGGGTCCATCACAGGACACCATGAACACATGTTCACATCTAGGGGCAATTTATCACCTACAGGCATGTTTTGGGAGGTGGGAGGAAATCAGAGAGCCTGGAGGAAATCCACATAGACACAATGAGCACATTTAACCCACAGACATAACCGAAGCTCATGATCAAATGATGACTTGTTACCTGCTTCTCCATGATTCTTCTCCACTTCTCCTGTGATTTGAGTTACAGCCCTCGCTATTGTTAGCTGTGGCCACAAAAAAAAAAAAAAACTAATCAACACCTTCTGACCAATCAGAATCAAGAATAGTGTTATGATATAATGTCTAATATTTGATCCCCCTAAAATCAAGTGTTAGCAATAATTGAAATGTATGTACATGAAGCCATATTTATGTGGTTGCATATTTGCGATATTGAAACATTTATAATAATAATAATAATAATAATAATAATAATTATTATTATTATTATTATTATTATTATTATTATTATTATTATTATTATTATTATTATATTGTCTTTTATATTTCTTGCTTTATCCAAAGTGTAAACAACAATTATTTATGATAGCTACCATTTCTATTTTTTCCTCTGAATAGAATAAGCCATTTAGCAAAGGAGAACATGAGGCCAAGCCTGAGTTCAAACAGTAATTCAAACTTTCTGCATCACAGTCTCTTGATGAGGCAGACTACAACTACAGACATAGATGCAATTGCCAATTTATCACATAAGCACGGTGCTGAAAACGCAGTGAAAGACCTACCTCCCCCAGGAGGGCTGCCAGCGGAGGTCTGTGCTTATGTAGAGCCTTTAGACTCCCGCAGGTAATCACTCTGTACCAGTTGGCTGCTTAATTTACAATCATCATTTAGAAATGAAGTTTCAGGTGCTTAATTATTATGCATGACATTTAAATATAAACCACTTAATTTCTCGGTTTAATTACCTCAAAAACTAATTTCACATTTGTTGCTCTCGGAACAATATTGCTTGGGAGGCTGGGAAAAAGACAACTTGGTGTGCATTGTTTGCTTTGCAATCCTATTACAAACAATATGTGGTCCTGTTGTTTTATTGTCTTTTGCAACTATTTCGCATTGTAACTTTTTCCTGACACCTGGAGCATGGAGGCAAAAAAGAAAGAGCCTGGAGAAACGACAAGCCCTAAAGCTGAGTTAGTACACATAAGTTCATTTCATATTATCTTGGTGCATAACTATCACCACTATATATACAAGTGCTCAAATGCACCTGCTACATAGAGTGAGGATATGAGAATATTTTTCTTGTGGCCTCAGAAGTAAAAAGATATCACGATCATTTGAATTTATGTGCTTTTGAATAATATCCAATCTATTTTAGGATATATTAGACATAACATACTTTTTCTCAAGAAGAAGGAAGAATAAAATCTACTGCTCTCATTGATATGTTCAAAGTTCAACAAAGTCATACTTCAGTTCATGTTTTTCTCCTACTGGAGCTGAAGTTTCTACCAAAGCTGGAGCAATTGATTAATCTATGATCTATGTAATATTCCTTAAGCTATTCACCAGTGCCCTGTGATATTGCTGAACTTTGATGGCGCAGACGCATTACGAGTTATTTTCAGAGCCTGCATCCAATTAATTCCCAGCTTCTTGCATCTTCTGCTGATTTGGAAATCAAAGCTAATCTCTCCACTTGCTCCTGCCATTTGATGTTAATGAACTTGGCATTTCGTGTCCTGTTGCATGGTGGAGGCAATATCCCTGCTTGCTTCCTGCACTGTCTGGCCCCTCAACATGCAACTCATCCACTGATGAAAACAAGGATCAGGCATCAAATAATCCATCAGACTCCTCTTTCTGGGGTCTCAAATATAGTATCAAATAAATTGCTACAATGAGAACGAGTGAAGCTAGATATCTGAATGTGTTGTGGGAATTATGGGATACATGCTTCAAGATTTACCTCTATTCATCCCAAAATGCTCAAAGCTTTATAGCTCTTTATAAGTTTTTCTGCTGGAGCATATCATACACCTGAGTGATTTCCACTTTATGCTTTTCTGCCTGTGGGATGGAGCTGTTTGCAGTGTAATTTTACATTACACTGAGGTCATCTGTCCCTGAATATGAAGCCCAATTCGAGGGTGCTGGCCTTTGCTTGGTTGTGAATGCAGACAAGCAAAGTGGAGAACATGGATCACATGACTGGCAGTGGAAAATCAAGCCAAGAAGCCGTGTTGGGCCATGTGCGACACGCTGGCCTGGGGGTACGGCTTACTGTGAAGCTATTGAAGTGCTGTTGCAGATTTTATGAGCTCATTACAGCCCATACTGAACACACACCAGGCTCCCACAATGCAGTGGGGCAGAAAGTAAAGGATTGAATGGCTTTGCACATAACTTTGACTCACAGTCCCTCACCTTGGTGCTCCAGGAAGCATACATTCAGCACTGAAAGTAGATGTGCAGGGAATGGTGAAAATTTATAGAAAAGTCACACATTTATTTCGTGATATTCTACACATGTTGTTTCACACATTTTCACATGTAAACGTTTCATATGCAGTGCATTGGTTTTTAGTTCCACACGATTCATTTATTTATTTATTAATTTATTGATTAAAATGTATTGATTTTTTACATGTAGGACATGTGGTTTTATTTTTCACGTCATGTATTATTTCCATGATTTCACGTGTTTACTTGAATTAATTCAAATATATTAGCAATATACTAAACTCCTATTAGATGTTTATTTCAGTGCTTTCCATCTTTTCATTCATACATCATATTAGCCTTTTTATTTTTCATTTCTAAATTGTCTCTTACATTTAGATTACATCATTTTACAATTGACAGCAAAGGGAAAAAAAAACATTATCTTCTTCAGTCTGAATTTTCTATCTGTGATTTATTTATTTTATTTTATTTTTTTTTGCTTAAAGGCAAATGCTTGTGTGTAAAGGAGGTGTTCTACTGTAGATGCTACTGAAAAAGCCAGTCTGTCTAATAAAAATCTGTCTCTGAGGCATGAACTACACACAGGTAATTTGAATAATGTGAATGGAGAGCTCAGGGAATCAACTTAAGCAGCTACATAACCCGAGTCTGAATATGTCGAACTTTCTCCCATGTAAATATTGATGACATTTTCAGACTTAAGTCACCAGCTCAGAATATATCCCAATTAGATTAAAGGTTATTAAGCTACTGTATAGCTGATCAGAAATGGGAGGACACACAAAAAATGAGCAGTGGGAAGAGGTGGAAAAGTTCTCATGTATAGGAGATAACATGTTTAATGACCATGTATGTCTTGAGTTTTATTTATTTATTCATTCATTTATGTATGTTTTGGCAGAGTTGACAGAGATGTGCTGTGGAGTTTAGGGGAAGAGGAACCAGGGCTACCAGAGTCACAGTTTTTATGCCAAATTGGACTAATTCCGGAACAAGGGAAATCAATCAAATATTTGAAAGAAAATAATCTAAATGAATAAATTTGAGAATCATCAGAGTTGAATTTTGAAAGTATGTTTGTGAATAACAAGGTTGATGGGAAGCATATATGTGTTAAATAGAAGGAGAGCCAAAACTGAGCCTTGTGTAATACATTAAGGAACTAGCAAAGTGTGGCATTTAAATTTACTGATGTAAATGATGTTCTCCCTGTCAGTGATATATGTCATATCAGAATGATGCCAAGGCCATGTCACAGAACATAGCTGGGAAAGTAAAATTTAATGATAAACTATCTACAAAAACAAAAATAATGATTTGCTTCTCAAAATCATCAACTAGTGGGCATTTTATTAAAAAAAAAAAAAAAAAAAAAAAAAAAAGCCAGAAGGAACTGTTAAAAAATAATAAACTCCCTTAGCATTGGAAATGTACCTAAATCTTTTATACTAACAATTATCAAACCACATATTAAAAATAAACCCTGACATTGACCCTTGTTAGCTGAAAAACTATTGGCCAATATAAAATCTCCCATTTAACAGTGGCAATGCATTAGATCAGCAGCTAAGCCCCTGGGAATCACTTAGATGATGAAACAGCGATGTGATGAAACAGTGATGAAACAGTGGTGAAACAGTGCTGGTTAAAGTAATAAATGACCCACTACCGAATGTCAATCAGAGTTGCATCTATTTGCTTTCATTACTTGAGTGCATACATCACAGTTTCTTTTAGATATACTAAAAATTTTATTAGGGTTAATGAACCTGGTTTAGGTCTTGCCTAACTGACTAGTATCAATTTGTAAATGTTGGTTGTTTCTTTAGTATTAGTTGTTGAAGACTTTAATATTTTCTCAGTAATCTCCCAGAGTTATCAACTTTGATCTAATTGGCAACTGAATGCTTAGAGTCAACGCTCCGCTATATTCTAGATAATGTAGCTCCACTTAAAAGAAAAATAATTAGAGAAAAAGAACTAGTACCTTGGTATAATGATCACACATGCACCACTCGAAAATTAGAACATAAATGGCATCAAAATTATTTGGTAGTATTTCAAACAGCATGAAAGGAGAACCTCCTGAGCCATAGAAAATCTCTTAGAGCTGATAGATCAATGAATCTCTCCACCCTAATAGAAGATAACAAAAAATAATCTTAGATTCTTATTTAATATTGTAGCAATATTAACTAGGAATAAGACCACCACAGAAGCATGCAACATATGACAACATATTTGTTCAGTCAAGCCTTTCATTAATAGTTTTTTTTTCTTAGGTAAAGGAGCAGATCTGGAGGGTTCATGGGCATAGAATGTTTTGGTTAACTGGGATGTTTGGATGCTATCACCGCACCCCACCCTACTTCTGTTCGGAGTTCTGATCACTTGAAAGCCACTCGCTGGTGCTGAGGACGGCCCCACATGGAAAGCCTAAAGCCTCAATGAGAGTACTGTGGACGGTACCACTTAAAAACCATGAAGATGGCTTAGGATTGCAATTGCTGTGAGATGTTGCATTTGTAATATATATCACAATAAAAGAAAAAGACAGTTTGTAGAAAAGATACATTTTGGAAGTGTCTACAGGCTCAACTACTGAAACAGCACAACAACACAATATGTTCTCCAGTGTCAAGCTAATAGTATTGCTTAGAAAGCTTTCTCCAAATAAATAAGAATAACCGTGGCAAATACAGAACAGAAGATCACTGTATAGCTTATGATTTTAAATGACACACCATTGCTTTGCAATATGCCTGGCAATTGAATTGCCAGCCACTCTGTTTTGCTACATGGCACAGAAGACATGGCAGACATCATGTGCTTTGGAGTAAGTGTGTGTTGGCTATCTTCCTCCTGAATTAACTGCAGTGTTGTGCCACAGGGGAGAGACCTGTTATGCACTGGAACTGGCAATGATACAATTACATTACAAAAGCAATTGAAGCTTCTGGTTCTATTGTAATCAAAATAATGAAAGTATATTTTAAACAAATATATAATGGCACCAAGCCATAAAGAAGTACTCATTAATGAGATTCCAGATGGTAGTGCACATGGCCAATGCAGCATTTTACAATTTAAGTCTGTAGCCATAGAGGCCAAGTTTGTTCTACTAAGCTCCACTCTGATGGGTATGTGGACAATGAAAATTTTGTGTGTTATAAAATTAGTGTATTAAAGTCATCAGTTGTGAATTACTGATGTTAGTTTTAGTCCTCTATGTTTTTTTTTCTGAAATTGTTGTAAATCTGACAGAGAGAGAGAGAGAGAGAGAGAGAGAGAGAGAGAGAGAGAGAGAGAGAGAAAGAAAGAAAGAAATTGATGTGCTTGACACCATAACCTACAGTGTGCTAAGCTTTAAATCTAACAGAAACATTTCAGTTCACTGAACGATTACACTAGTCAAGTCAAGGACTGGATGATGTTCACTGTGTGACCCTGTACCTGCTGTAGATCGTCAGAGCAAAAGCACTGGTTTCAGGAGTTAAGGCTCACTCACTGAATATGTGCAGGGAAGAAAATTCCCTGCACAATCCTATTTTATAACTGGAGCTCTGAGGTATGTAGCAGATGACGTTACCGATTAGAGAGATCAAAGCCATGGTCAGACAAATATGATCTGACACAGGATGATGACAGTTTGAAATATTTGAAAATCGTCTGATCTGTCTGACCATGTACAAAACTGAGTAAAAGATGATTACCATAAATAGGTTCCCACCAGTGAGATCTCATTTAAGATAAAGCATTTTGGGTTTCAGCAAAAGCTTCTTGTGAATAAATTCAGCAATCATCAATTTTCTTCCAAAGTATGGGGCAAATATTTTCAGAGATATGATGTGCAAGACGTAGCATTTAAAACATTCATTGAATTTGCACTCACTGTCTCAGTGATGATGTAGAGAATGTGAGTGATAGAATAAGGTTTTCAGATATGTTTTAGTAAGATACAGTGGGAGGAATGCATATCCATGCATGTGTAATATGTAAACCAATTTGCAGATGAGGCACAAACCCCCGTCCCCCAAATCTCTCAAGATACAAGTTAAACATGCATTAAAGACTCCATTGTGCACTGACTCCCAGAATTAACTTCCCTTGGCTGTATGAACATTTGAGTTACTGTCTGTCTTCAAACAAAAATGGAAGACCCTCTCACTATGCACCTAACCAAACCCACTGTACTCACTTTAGACCTTAATGGTATTCTTAGAGCCTAACAAATTTGTAGTAGCATGTGAATGTGTTTTTGATAGAGACTTACAAATCAGTTCTATAAATCACTCTGGATAAGTGTGCCTGCCAAATTCATATACACTCCCTACATACTACTGTCCAGTTTCAGTGAACCTGTGCCCACTGCCTCAGATTCCTGTTCTTGGCTCAGACCAGTCTGGCCATTCTCCTTTGACCTTTCTCATCAAGAAAGTATTTCTGCCCTCAGAACTGCAACTCACTAGATGTTTTTTTTTCTTCCCATAACCATTCTGTGTAAACCTTCTAGACTATTGTACAGCAAAGTCCCTGGAGATCGTCAGTTTCTGAAATAATCAAACTAGCCTGTCTGGCACCAACATCCATGCCATGGTCAATGAGATCACATTTTCATGTGATCATTCTGATATTTGATGATGTTTGACATGAACTGAAGCTCTTGATCTGTATCTGTGGGATTTTATGCATTGCACTGTTGCCAGATATTGGCTCATTACATAATTGTATGAATAAGGAGGTGTACCGGTATTGTTATTAAATTGGCCTGTAAGTGTAAGTAAATTTGAATGTAAAATGAAAATCTGTGTTGAGTCAACATTACACACATACACCATGCCTGTGGATTGAGTTGTAAACTGTGTCAAATCTATTGGGATACTGTGTTTGAGGACCTGTCTTACTCAGTACAGGATCAGTTCAATCATTCTCATTTTAGAGGCTTAGACATAGGAATACAAATTAATCATTTTGTTGAAATGGAAATATTTGGAAGACAGACAAAACAGGGAAAAGGGAAAGGATGATACAAAGCGCAGTGATTTCTAAGCAGTTAAACAGATGCTGAGAGGTCACTCTGAGGACTATGTTGCCCTCAGTCTGTGTGTTTTAGGAGATAGTGGGAACACAAGAGGCTAGTTTGGTGAAGTAAACGATTTCTGACACATACTGCACCCCACAGCACTTTAGTCACCAAAAACAACACATAGCTGTGGCTAACACATTTTCTGGGCCATACTAGGCTCCTAAACCCTGACATTATTAGGCACCCTCCCAATATATAATGCCACTGTCAGAACAGCAGTAGCAATGAGTAGTCATAAGCAGACTTCTCAAAATGTGAGCTGTACCGACTCCACTCCTCCGATTCCCATTTGGTGAGGTATTTTCAATGTTCTTCTTGTAGTCAGGACCAAGCTTGAAAGAAGGCATCTGTTTTACCACTGTTGAGACTAAGTTTAGCATAGCAGTTTTACAGAGAAGAGATTGCTCAGCGCTGTTACCAATGGCTGTGGGGAGGAATTTTCAATTTCCTCAGTGCACAGAGACATATCAGTCTAAGTGCACTCTCCCTCCTACTCTCTGCACCATTGCCAACCTATAATTTGGGCTCTCCTTCAGATTGCCACTCTGATACTGACTCAAATGAGCCTTCAGGGGGTGAAAGCTGCCATAAGATTTCATTAGCATAAAGCAGGGTTCGTGAGGTCACAAATAATAATATTGTATTGAAGCCTCAAATAAAGAGGTAAAAAAATGTACAAATCAATAAAGTGTTTAGCATGGCTTTCTTCATTTGATTTAAACGAATACGTATGGCGGTGCACTGGGTAGCTCTCCAGGGTCCTCATTTGATACTGATTTAGTCTGAGTTTTGCATTACTGTCTGCCATGTTTTCTGTTTTAAGTTATTGTCTGAGTTTTTCATATATTGTGTCCATGTTTACAGGTTTTCTCCGGGTGTTCCCGGTTTCCTCCCAACACCCCAAAACATGCTGGTTGCTGAAGTGGCTATGCAAAATTGCCTCTAGGTGTGAATGTTTGTGTGGGTGTGGTTGTTTGGTGCCCTGTAATGGACTGGCATCCCATCCAGTGAGTAGTCTGAATCCACCATGACCCAGACCAGGATAAAGTGATTACTGAAGATGAATGAATGCTCTCAGGAATACCATAATCAACATATCATGACACACTGTGATTCCTACTATTTAATGCACCAATTGCAAAATAAGCCAGCATCAGTCAGCTCTTTGTTGCTAAAAATGGAGATAAGAGTAGTTATTAGAAACATCTATATCAAAATCAGTATTGATGTGTTCTGACAAAAGCAAGATGAACAGTATGCTCAAATGATAAACGATTCAGCTTCAGTGGTTTCATCATTAATTATGGCCTAATTAAAAGGAGACCCGCAGGCCTGTGTTGGCTCAGGTCTGGATGTCACAAGCCCTCATTGAGGTGTCACGCTACTGATCTGACACACAGCATGCGTGTGTTTCCAGGCCTTTAGCTTTCCCTTGGTCTTAATTGCCTGTGCACTGTGAGTAATTATGCTGGACCAATGGAGTGCTGAAGGCAGTGGGCTCACCTCCAGTCTAACTCAAACAAACTCCTCTACTTAGCAGCTTTTTCAAGCTAAAGTACCAATATGCACCTACATGGGACGGTAAATCACGCTCCTCAAGGCCATCCACCATTCGAATAGACCTTTAATTATTCAGCACGCTGCAGGATACAGAGTATGAGGCTCATTTAGGAGTATATAATGGATTAAATATTAAGTGTTATAAAACTTATGGTGTAATAACTGTTACCAGCCATGACTGCACATCTGGAATAAATGTTTCAGAAGACAAATCGTTTCACAGTGAGTGTAGGTAAAATATTAATGTGCACTTTTGCTGGTTTAACTTTTTTTAGTTAATACTTTGACTCATTACATTTGCACAGAGAAAGTGTGATCACTGTTATGAGCACTGTATGAGCCCATCACCCCTATTCTGATCTCTTTGCATGATCTCTTTGTCTGCTGGTCAGATTTAGAATTGATTTTAAAATTTTACTATTTGTTTTTAAATCATTGAACAACCAAGTGCCTGTTTATCTATCTGACATGCTGAGCCCACACAATTCATCCAGATTGCTTAGATCTGGGGATCTTGGGTTGCTTTTTGTCCCCAGGTCCAGATTAAAGCATAGAGGCGATCGAGCTTTTGCGTTTTTAAATAAACTTTATTGAATAATTTCAAAACTCATTACGAACAATTATTTACATTAACAAAATAAATAAAGTTCTTCATTTACATTCACACAATGCATATGTAAATTTACATATATAAGAAGGTCAATAGCCAGCCCTAAGCCCTGAAATAACTAACCGGTATCCATTAGAACGGTGTCATCTCTTTCAGTGATGATGAGGATGTGGTTTGATATCATTTGATTGAATGAGAATATTTATTTATTTATTTAAATTTTATTTTATTTATTTATTTATTTGGGGGGCATTGTGGCTTAGTGGTTAGCACGTTTGCCTCGCACCTGCAGGGTTGGGGGTTTGAACCGCCCTGTGTCTGCAGTGTTTGCATGTTCTCCCTGTGTTTGGGGGTTTCCTCCAGGTACTCCGGTTTCCTCCCCTAGTCCAAAGACATGCATTGTAGGCTGATTGCCATCTCTAAATTGTTCATAGTGTATGAATGGGTGTGTGAATGTGTGTGTGACTGTGCTCTGCGGATGGGTTGGCACCCCATCCAGGTTGTCGTCCGCCTTGTGCCCCGAGTTCCCTGGGATAGGCTCAAAGTTCCCCCATGCCCATGTGTAGGATAAGTAGTATGGAAAATGGGTGGATGGATGGATTTATTTATTTGTTTCTTTCTTCTTTCTTTTGTTTATTTCATTTATCTTTTTTCAATACAAATCCAGCACTGGGAATTGTTATGAATTTTGAAGTGTGATACTTTTACTGTATTTACACTTGAGGTTACCTGATTATATTTCCAGGAAAAATATACCTTCATTTAGACCTCGCGAATTTTCAATTTCTTGCAGTTGGAGTCATAAGAAAAGGTGCAAATAGTACAAAATTGGTAATACTGCATGGCTGCACTCTACTGTTTTTATCTCCTTCTGTCTCTGTTTTTAAGCATGCATCTACACATTCAGCTTTTAATCTATTCGAATCTATCCCTGATGTGTTTCTTGATGTAGTTTGTTTAAGCAGGTCAGAATACAGCAATCACACTCAGGTGCAAACCAAAATAAGAGAGAATGTGAGTGAGGTGATTTCTGTCCGGTTTGAAGTGAACTCTAGGACAGTTAGATTGCAACAATAAAGTGATTTGATCCAACTGTAGGCAGTGGACCAAACATGCTGTGTATTTTAGGTTTCAGGCAGCATTTGTAGGGTTGTTTGTTTAATTATGTGCAATATGAAACTAAAAAAAAGCTCTGATTTGGACTCAGCAAACAGACTTACAGGAATGAATATGCACTTTAAATTCATTGCTTGTAACATGCTGGCAATGTTAGATGATAGCATTACATGATTCCTAATCTTAATTAGCTAGCTAGCCTACCAGTGCACATAATGAATTTGTAACGAGTGTTAGCTTGCCAGCTAGTACTGATGTCTCTATTAGCTTTAGCTGTTAGCTGTTAGCTAGCTTTTACTGACCAAAGTCTTTTTCAACAGAAAACTTAGCCTGCCTTTATCTTACTTTTTAGTTATTGTAACTGTTTTTTTTTTCTTTTTGTTTTTTTAAATCATATGATTTTCCCTTTCTTGGAAGCATGTTGCCATAAATGAAAACAAAATCATATTAAGGTGGGGCAATGGAGATAAGGTAGCCAAGGAATCTTGCTAGCTAGTACCTAGCTATGTTTGTATATAAGCCAATCAAATGAGAATCTTTTTAAAAGGTGTAAACAATTAAGATTTGAGACTGATATAACTGACTAAAATTACTCTTTATATTTCACTAAAAATAGATTTCACCATTCATACCCTAAATTTAACTGATTCATACCTATGAACAAAGTCATCCAAACATTACGAATTTGTGATACCAATTAAAAAAAAATTAAAAATCCTGTATTTAATTGCTTTACATGATTTTTTGCACAATATCCTATGTTTGTCAGGCACGCATAGGGTTTGAATGAAAGTGTAATGTTTGCTAAATGAAGCAGACTAAACCAAAAGGACAAATAAATAAAAAAATTAATAAATAAAAAAATACATAAATAATCAAAGTTGGCAAAGTGTCTGAGAAGACTAAGACAAAGATTTTGAGAAGATGAACTGAAACTGTGGGTTATTTATGGGGGTATGTGCTAATTGGGAACATGTTGTGATTATAAGTCCAGTGAACTAGAACGATTTAGCGGATCCTGTGACTGGGTTTGTAGAATGTTGTTAGGCTTTTTATAAAATTAGCACAGTAACGTAAACACAATATTTGGTGTAACTAAGCATAAAGTTGTGTATTAAATCAAAATGTTTGCATCGCTGTTTGACACATAATTTTTGACAACTTATCATTTCAGATGCTATAATCACACCAGAATAAGGGTTTAGTCACTAGACATGATAAACAGGAATAAGAAGTAAAAATGAAGACATGAAAGCATCCATACTGTACATGCTCAGTTTAGTTTAATTATCGGCTCATTAAGGCTTGGCCAGTCTAATAAATGAACTCAAATGAGGGATATCAATGCTTTATTTATGGAAGCAGCTGCTGTCAGCTACTTCTGCGATAAAATCCTTCCTGTCTCTATCTGCCTTTCCCACATCCTTTGTCCCCAGAGCATCACTCCAAACTCGCATTACACAGCACACACTTGACTTATTTCCCTTTGATGAAACTCACAGCCATTGACAGCCATTTAGGCTTTTGATTTATTGAAATCCAGTGTAGGCCAGTGCTGAGTCACTGCCTTTTCAGTGAAAGGAAAATTAGATTTTTTTTTTTTTTTTTATATATACAAAAGCTGCTTGTCTGTCCATCAGAACACCTAACGTCATCAGATTGTGATGCACTTCCATCAGATCTGAGAACAAAAACACAAAAGTGGACAGAAATGATCACAGGACACAAACACGATTGAACATAAAGTGTGATATGTAGCTCCACATTCAACAACATTAGCAAAACATTTAGTTGCTGGAAGACTGAACAAAAACAACATCAATTAAGCAAGCACATTTGACAACTTGATAAGTAGGCTGCTTTTATATTCTGCATTTATTTAAGCAAAACCTGAAAGAGAAAACAATAATATATTCTACATGGATCTGAAAAGCACAAGGCATTTGGCTTTGAATGTATTCAAATTTCTCACTTTGTAGAATGTTTTTGAGCCGAATTCTCAATCAGATGTCTTTTCTCTCGCAAGACATGACGGATGGGGAGTGAGTGAACATAGGTGTTTGTTGCCTGGTTATCTTCCCCATCAACATGCAGAGGCCTCGTCTGTCTCGGTGTGGCTTAATTGAATTTGGACGAGTACAAAGCATCTGATTTAGCACACGCTCGGTAACAGATGGAAACAAGATAGCACTTACAGTAATTAAAACATTAGAATGAGCAGGGCTTGTGAATGGCCTTCATTACCCTGCTGTTACCTCACATCTAAATAAGCACATCTGATGCTCCAATCAATGTGGATTTTGGTGCAATCAGTTGATTTGCTCTGCTGTGAATATACACATGAGGAAAACATGGCAGGGGGCTGAAATTCAAAGGATGGCTAGATATATTTATTTGTAAACCTTACAGTTATCTGCATATCAGCAGCTGAGTGGTTTTTTTTTTTCAGATCCATTTCACTGCTTTCTTTTAATTGTATATCAATATTGACAATAGTTAAAAAATAAAGGGTAACTATGTAACTTTCTATGAAGCCATATTAATAAATTGTTATATAACATGAGCAGCAGGGTGGTGCAGTGTGGTAATGTTGCCACTTCACAGCTCCAGGGTCCCTCTGCTGATCCTGAGCTCAGGTTATTCTCTTTATCGGTGGTGGTTAGTGGTTTTTAAAATCGAGGAAGCACAACTGCTTCATAACATGAAAATAACTTTTCAAGAAATTAATAAAAATATACAATGAAAAAGAAGAAAAACACTTAAAACTAAACTAAAAACTGTGAACTCAGTGGTGGTCTTCAAATAAACATCATTCTTAGTTAACAGTTTACCAAGTTTCGTTTTCATTAATCATGGTTTATGAATGTGCCGCCAGAGTTTTCATTTACACTTTCAGAGTTTTCGTTTGCGCTTCGCAAGTTTATGTTCACCATTCTGGCACAAATCTCACATGTGGGCGTGGCTTAATAGTGATTTACTCTCACTGGCTGGTGAGATTTGGACTGACAGCTTGAGTGTCCAGCTGAGGAGGTGGTTGATGATGATGATGATGATGATGATGATGACGACAATGACGACCATGATTAGCGAAAAGGAAGCTTAGAAAACTGTTAATTTCAGAAATTTCAAGAAATTTCATTTCTTGAAATGTTACGTTCAATACTTTTGCCAAAAATTTAATTCCATACACATAAAGACTGCAATATCAAGCTAAAAATCACACTAACTAGCTAAGTTTCACTAAAAAAAAAGGCACATAAACATAGACTTATATTTTAAAAAATCTGAAACAAAAAAAACGCTAATAATCTAAATAATACATTAATAAATGAACAAAAAACATGCCAATAGCATTGATGATCATGCCTCTGCTGCCAACAAGACTAGTCATTTCAGACATTTGACCTTTGAATTCACCCTGTTTGAATCAATTCCAAAATCTATTCAGTTCATCTGCTGGCTACAGTGTTAATTCAATATATATACTACAAACATTCAACCACTCATTCTTGAGATATTGCACTTACTATAATCTCAGATAGGTGGGTGGACGGAGAACACAAAAACATATTGCCTCCACCACCTAGTTGCCCCCACCCCATGGAAGTGTCACACCACCCTGACATTGATTATTTTCCTATAACAACATGCAGTATTACTTACTTAGAAATGCTTACAAGGTATCATTAGAGCTTACAAAGAATTATAGACATAGCTATAATAATTTAGGAAAACAGGCTTCATAGTGTTAGAGTCTCTCTCTCACTACGCTGCTAGCAGAGGCTAGCGGAGTAGCGCACTTCCACGCTCCGCGTTACCGAGAAAAATAGTGCGAGCATTATTATTAAAGACCCGCTGGACTTTTCATGTATAGATCCTCTCTCTGTGTGTATTTCCATGTGCTTGTGTTTTGGTTTGCGTCATGTCTCCGCCTCCTTTATGTTTATTGGGTCCTTGGCTTGTGTCATGTCTCTGCCCCGTTCGCTCATTGGTTTTCTGTTTATTGATTTATCATTAATCTCAGGTGTTATGTGTTTGTGTATTTAAACCCCGTTCTGTTTCCGCTTCCTTGCGGAGTATTAAAGTAGAATAAGAATAGATGTAGCTTTAGATTGAGTATGTCCTGTAAGCCGACTTCTTTCTTGTTTTCTCTCGCCCCTAGTTCATGGTTCCCAGACCATTGTGCTATGTTCGTAGTTCGTTATCCTTAGCTCGTAGTTCGTGGTTCCCATACCACAGCTTAGCGTCGTGTTCGCTCCTTTTTGTTTTCTTTTCATCTAAGTGTTTTTCTCCCTTTTGACATCACCAACAGTTTGGATTACTGCCTCATTTGTGAAAGACTATATCATTTTGGATTACTGCTTTTCATTCGATGGATTATGGTTTGTTTTTGTTGTTCCTTTATTTGTGAATGAAGTGTTCCTAATAAACTGACATTGCCCCTGCGCATGCATCCTGACTCCCCTTCCTCCAGTTTACATAACACATAGAAAATGTAGCCAAATTAAGGATGCTCCCAGGAATGAAAATTCAATAATTATTGGAAATTCCACTCTTCAAATGTGCAACTACAAAAAAAAGTGTACTTCATAACACAGAATGCATGGAAACCAAGCACTCTGTCAAGCTATTCACTTTTTGTGTGTATGAGCTTGAGAGTGAGCATGAGCGTAAGGTCATGCACCTGTTTGTCAGATTATACATTAGAAATTAAATGTGTCAGAGCAATGAATCAGACAAAGAGGACTCTGTGACAGGTCACAGTCATGCAAAGAGATAGAGACAGCTTTTGCCGTCTTCCCAGACACTCAGCATGACATTTTCCTTGAAGGGAATTCAAAGCAGGGGGATGACAGGTTTGCCTTTTTTTGCAGTACCACACCTCTTATGCCTGCCAGTTACAAGCTGTGCCTATTCATGCACAATCATAACTATTTCCCCTGTTTTTTTTTGTTTTTTTTTCAAACATAAGTTCAGGAGGAAAAACAGAAAATGATCCATTATTTCATTATTTATTGAGCAGGAAGAAATGGCGGGTTGTTTTTAGAAGGATATGAAGGGACATGGACTGCTCTCTACCTGCTAGACCTCTCGGCAGACAGCACAGGGAAGCACTTTTGATTTATTCTCTCTGACGACAGGCCTCAGCATGCAACTGATTCACACTGATACTTATACATTCCATGCACACAAGTCACACTGAGGCCAGAACATGACGCAAGAGAATTTTAAAGCTTCCTCTTTACAGTCCGTCCCGTTCTGGCCTAGAGATGCCTTGAATTTGCTGTTGGAAGTTTTACAGGGTGTCTGGTGAAAATGTATTGCCTGCCTTGCTGAGTGAAATGTGCTGTGCAAACAATCGAAGTGGAGATTTATTCAGGTCTCAGTCTACACAGAGAGGAAATGGAATTATTGATATGGACACACTGGTATGTGTGGAAAAGTGTGTTTTTTGTCAACACAGGCCTCACACTTACATATTTGTAACAATTTGCACAATTCAACTTGTATGACAAGGTTAAGGTTGGGGTTGGGGCATAGAGTACCTTTATTTATGACTTTGTTTTTATGAAATGGAAGGGAATTACTACAATGCTCTTGTTCATGTTATGTGTGCATGTATGTAGTATGTACAATTCACAACTAAGTCATCTATATACCACCATCCAAGCTACCTAGCTAAATTTAGGTTAGCAGAACATTTTCTAAACATTACTGTTCTGGGAAATTTTGGTTCTAAGCACATTCAATCTGATTAACATTTTTGGAAGGCATTTTGCTAAGTCAAGTCAAGTGACTTTTATTGTCATTTCAACCATATACAGTGGGGGGAAAAAGTATTTGATCCCCTGCTGATTTTGTACGTTTGCCCACTGACAAAGAAATGATCAGTCTATGATTTTAATGGTAGGTGTATTTTAACAGTGAGAGACAGAATAACAACACAAAAATCCAGAAAAACACATTTCAAAAAATTTATAAATTGATTTGCATTTTAATGAGGGAAATAAGTATTTGACCCCTTCGACTGAGTACTTGGTGGCAAAACCCTTGTTGACAATAACAGAGGTCAGAAGTTTCTTGTAGTTGGCCACCAGGTTTGCACACATCTCAGGAGGGATTTTGTCCCACTCCTCTTTGCAGATCCTCTCCAAGTCATTAAGGTCATTTTCAATGCCCTGGATGAGGGAAGGAGGTTCTCACCCAAGATTTGACGGTACATGGCCCCGTCCTTCATCCTTTTGATGTGGTGCAGTTGTCCTGTCCCCTTAGCAGAAAAACACCCCCAAAGCATAATGTTCCCACCTCCATGTTTGACGGTGGGGATGGTGTTATGACTTGGGGTCAAAGGCAGCATTCCTCCTCCTCCAAACATGGCAAGTTGAGTTGATGCCAAAGAGATCTGACCACACCTGGCCACAACACTTTCACCCAGTTCTCCTCTGAATCATTCAGGCAAACTTCAGATAGGCCTGTACATGTGCTTTCTTGAGCAGGGGGACCTTGCGGGCGCTGCAGGATTTCAGTTCTTCACGGTGTAGTGTGATACCAATTGTTTTCTTGGTGACTATGGTCCCAGCTGCCTTGAGATCATTAACAACATCCTCCTGTGTAGCTCTGGGCTGATTCATCACCGTTCTCATGATCATTGAAACTCCACGAGGTGAGATCTTGCATGGAGCCCCAGACCGAGGGAGACTGACAGTTTCTTCCATTTGCCAATAATCACACCAACTGTTGTCACCTTCTCACCAAGCTGCTTGGCGATGGTCTTGTAGCCCATTCCAGCCTTGTGTAGGTCTACAATCTTGTCCCTGACATCCTTGGACAGCTCTTTGGTCTTGACCATGATGGAGAGTTTGGAATCTGATTGATTGATTGCTTCTGTGGACAGGTGTCTTTTTACAGGTAACAAACTGAGATTAGGAGCACTCCCTTTAAGAGAGAGCTGAGAGCCAGAAATCTTGCTGATTGATAGGGGATCAAATACTTATTTCCCTCATTAAAATGCAAATCAATTTATAACTTTTTTGAAATGCATTTTTCTGGATTTTTTTGTTGTTATTCTGTCTCTCACTGTTAAAATACATGTACCATTAAAATTATAGACTGATCATTTCTTTGTCAGTGGGCAAACATACAAAATCAGCAGGGGATCAAATACTTTTTTCCCCCACTGTACAGCTGGTACAGTACACAGTGAAATGAAACAACGTTCCTCCAGGACCATGGTGCTACATAAAACAACACACTAACCACATGAGACAACATAGAATTATATAAGACCTATACATTTTTACATAAAGTGCATGTGCAAACAACACAAGACAGTACAGTAACTACTAAAACAGGAACAATAGGCACAGTAAGTGACAGTGTAGCACCGACCAGTACACAGTTCTAGTGTGGAAACGTCCGATATAACAGTAGTGCAAAAGATAGGTGCAGAGTAACAATATAGTTTAAAATGCTGTGAATGTAAACATAACATGCTATGACTTAGTATTCAGCAGACTAGCTTATACCAAATATGGACATAGCAGTTATTGCGGTAGCAGCCAGATACAGTGTATAATAGTGACAAGAAATGAAATATGATGTTTTTATAAATACAGTAGCAGCAAAAAAAGTAATACAGTCAATACAAAAGTGTGCAATATATTGCAGTGGAAGTGGGATGGTGTTCAGTTCAGAGTGCGTGCATACATGCATGTCAGTCCAGTCTCTGAGTATTGAGGAGTCTGATGGCTTGGGGGAAGAAGCTGTTGCACAGTCTGGCCGCGAGGGCCCGAATGCTTCGGTAAAGCTTTTTCCAGGTGGCAGGAGAGTGAAGAGTTTGTGTGGGGTCATCCACAATGCTGGTGGCTTTGCGAATGCAACGTGTGGTGTAAATGTCTATGGTGGAGGGAATTTCCCCTATGCATGGAGACTTTTGGGACACCCTATAGAAACACAACCACTGAATTTTCTATAATTTTTCTTTTTGTCTAACTGGGGAAATTCTACTAACATTGTGAAGCAAAACATTATTTCAGCATGTTTTTTTTTATAACTGGCAGGAACGTTGCATTTGTACTTGCATGAATGTAGCCTTCTTAGAACCTGTTGAATACTATACTGAATGTTCCAATAACGCTCACTGTTAGCTGGTATAGTGATCTTTACAGAACTGAGATATTGTTACTAATCATGGTGCATTAGTATGACTGTGATCAGGAAATGAAAAATATATATTAAACACAGCCTGTTATCAAATCTGCCATTTTTGTTTGCAAACATCCATGCAGTAAAATAATGATTATAAAAGTAATAGTACAATTTAAACAATAAATTTCATGTGCATTCACAGTGTGACTTTATGTCCTTGTTTATATTATGTACAAATCAGGAATAAGACACTTGGAAAACTTGGGAAATTTATATTTCCCCCATTTTGTGCAGCTCTGTCTCAACCCAAGCCAACACCTTTGGGTCCAACACATCCAGCAGGCCTTAGAATCTCTTGATGGCTGATGGTGTTTGGATTTCAGCCTTCACTAACTCTCCATTCTCGCCATGAGAATAACACTTGGCTGAAGGCTGAGCAGAAACACACCACCTGCGGCTCTGGCAGCAGCCAAGCTGTGTTTATCTGTGGGTGTACCAACATGGCACCTCCTTTGCATGTATTATGATCTGCACAGATGACTCATCTCCGAGGGTCAGGACGAGGGCACCACCATTTCACTTATATGTGAATCTTCAGGACAACTTAGACTCCACTGAGCTTTACTCTTCATTAACTCCACACAAAAGGCTCTTGCTGTGTTGTGCACATAGACATTATGTATTAGCAGTGACTTTTCTTGGCAGTCGCTGTCGGGGCAGTATGAATCACAATGTTCTCTCAATCTCATTTGTCTGACATTTTAAATATTAATAAAGCCAATGGAGAGATTAAAAAAACAGTTGAAGACTTTGAGGAATATGGCAAATTGTAGACATACAGTACAGTATGTACCAACGGAACTTTGAAACTATTCGGTTTATCTATATTTCACAGACCCCAGAGACTGAACATTCCATGAAAAATGAGGACTCTTGCATTTTGATTTCTTATTACAAGCTTTCAGTTTGTCCCTGCTGTTATACATCCATCTCGAGTCAATATACAGACATTTCCCTTTCTCTGCAGCATTAAAGGATACCTATGATGCCAGTGATGGCACTAGACAAACTTCTCTCACAATCCTCTGGGATATAAAGATCTAGACACCAAATAGTCTGCAGTTGGAATATAACACTCACTGTGAGAAAATCAAGATGTTAAAATTGAAGATTTTTTTTTTTATTCTTCACACAAACACTGTACTGTATAACCCCAACCTGCACGGTCTGCACTCTTATTGGATAAAACACTTGTGACACTCACAGACTAATGCATAGTAAGTAGTTGCCACAAATCGCCCCCTCTCAGCTCACTGGCACTATTTAAGTTTTGCCTTGTGTTTTTGTTTGGTCTTGTCTCACCCCTAACCTGCCATTGGTCTGTTACCTATTGTGTGCACCTTTTCAGTGTTTAGCTCTTGATTAGTTGTCAGTTTGTATGTATACCATGCTGTTTCATTGTGAAGTCTTATTGTGAATTTCTATCATTAATTGCAAGCCTTGTTTCCTAGTTCTGTGTTTTCTGTTTTTTACCCTCGCTCGCTATTCTGATTGTGATAACAGATTATCGTTGTTTAATGCTGTCTGTCTGTTTTTGACACCCACCATGGACACGGATTATTGGAATATTGGATTCGCCCAAATAAAGTACATAATTTTTTGAGCCTTCTCTCAACCCATGTTACAGTAGTGATGGCTGCTCACGATATTGAATTGTTACTACCTATCAGTAAATCTGGGTTACTATTCAGAAACCATTATGGTTGAGCCTTAAAGCCCTGGGTCCTCATCATAGGTACAAAAATATTGCACATACACACAGGAACACATTCACCATTCGTGATTACTATTTTTATAAATCAAATGTTTCAAGTCCGTAATCATCTCTTCCACATAGAGAGCACAGTAAATAGAAAAGCTGTGGGTGCTTTTAGCCTGCTTTTTCATCCATGCCACACAAACATTTTTGTGTAATTTGAGTCATTTTCTCTTTGTGTAATTCATACTTTGATGGGAAAATGTTTAGTCTAATTACTTCCAAAGGTATTCTGAAGAATTGATGATCGAGAAAGTAATTCACCACAGTCATGTTTATCAAGGTAAGAACTGTATTGCATGTGCACCTTCTCGATCAATGCTGATGAGGTGTTGTGGACGTGTCAATGAAGTGGGCTTAAATAAATTAGTTCCAATGCACATGAAATCTAGGGGGTTTTCACTGTGTGTAATCACCTGGCATGACTGTCACTGAATATACAATCTATGAAATCTGAGAAATCAGCCCCAGCATCATCTTCATACATTTGGTATATTTTTATTTACGATCTCTGGTGATGATATTGGATTTGGTTCCAAAGTATTTTAAAATAGTCCCCATTAAACAATTTCGAAACATCAAATAAGTCAACATGGATGCCAAAAAGCTTCAAGCTTTTGAACAAAAGGGCAAAATGAGCTTTATTTTATGCTTTTTTTTTTTAGTCTATTGATGCCAGCTGTACACGCACAAATCATCCTAAGCAGGTTTAGGCACCTAATAGAGGAACAGCTCTCAGTGGCTTGTATCCAGCTTGTATCGCGTTATTAATATATAATGTATTTTACATATCCTCTTGATGTTGCTGTGCTTATTATCCTTGCAAAATGTTAATTTTGTTTGGATTAAGTCAATAATACTTTATTGACTTTATTAGGATACTTACATTGCACCTTTGTAACACATTCATAAGCACTGAATAAATATCTCATTAAGCAGAGGATTTATATAAGACTTATTTCAAGGCATGTGAAGTGGCATTAGAGATTTTATGTATTGTGACTGACTTTACAAGAAAAACAAGCAAGAATTATTGTGGGCAAAATTATTATCTTCCATTTTAGTTTTTTTTTTAAGATCAGGGCTATAAAGCATTCAATCCACTGATATATCATATATCATATAATCATATACATATATATATATATTAATTCCATTCTATTTGATTAGCTGACATACTGCATGATGTAAAATCGTAAAATCTTTCATTTCACCTCAAATCTAATTTCTCCAACATAACGTAAAGTTTTACACAACAATTATCTTTATACTACAGTTAGTTCCAGTCCACTAATCTGATTGGTTGAGCTGTGTCCCAAGAGTGCTTATATTTAGTATAACCGCACTGGGACATTTCACTCCACTCGTCTGTGTTCGCTACATAAAATTCCACTTCCTAGTTTGAAACCGTTACTACCGTAGGAAGAAGGAACACCAATTTTCACCTTTAACAGGAATGTACAAATCACTGTGAGCTAGATAGCCGACATGCTATAAAGTGGGTGTGGCTTCTTCCGGATACTTTTCCGCTAGCGGAGCAAAAACAGACAGAATATTTGCCCCTGTTGTGTCTGAAATGTCACTTACTTGATATTAATTTCTTGTTTATGGAACTGTTGTGTGAAAGCAATATTACACATGCAATTGTGTGGTTATATTGAATATCAGCGCAGCTGTGATTACCTACGTTACTTAGACTGTTGCCTTGTGATATTCAGTGTAACCACACTATAGTTCGTGCCATATTGCTTAAATATGTTATGAATACCCACTGCAAGTATTTTTTTTTAATGAAGCACAACTGTTAAGTTTAACCTCATCTGAGAAAATCATGCAAATTGGAACAAGTTAGAGTAATGTGGTTGAATTGTGTTTTTTTTTTATATGAATGAAATAAAAAAAAGGCACAAAGCCTATCACAGCACCTAATCTTAACTTTTGAATTCTTTCATAAGACTTTTTGCCAATGCAAATTGCTACAATGTTGCACATGTAACAACATCCATATAGCCTTTGGATTCATTCATAGATATTTCAGATTTGAAACAGCAAGCTCTTTTCAGATGCTGCTATTTACATTCCACATGTCTCCATTTTTCCCCACCCTCTGAAAGAAGGGAGTAATTATTCCTTTCCTGGCCATAGGATGAGAGCTCTCCACCGTTGAACAGCCGGGATGTGGAGCCTATTTGTGTGATTGATTGCGAGTTGTTCCTAATGACAAAATAATAAAGGTGTGTTCTGCATCAGCAGTGCTGCAGCGATACCTGACAAGCGGTGCCAGCCACAAAGATTGAATTAATTACATTCCTCAATGCCAAAAGTAGTTCATATATCAACCACATCTCAAGCACACATTATTCTCGCAGAAGGTTTCTACAGTGTCTCTTTTAACCTTTGAAAAATTTAACTAGAGTGGATTAAATGCTTGCTTTTATCTCAGAGAAGAGAGTCTGTGTATTTGCTGTTACAGTTGAGGACCTCAAGTGCTACTCCACAAACAGTAGACCTAAACTCCAAACAGAAATATGATTATATACTATCATATATGTATGATAGCCACCCAATCACTGCAACATGTTTTCATTAATTCCAGCAGAAATAAAGTATAAATTAACCTAGTCAAATACAATCATAGACTACAAGCATATGAGCAGAAGCTCTGGATGAAATTTTTTAGTTTAATATCTGGAAATAATCTATTTAAGTGAGAGGAAGAAAAAATGAAGGAGCACTCTGACACCACTGGAGGTTATTACAGGTAGCAGTTGAAGAGGTATATTTAGAGAGGCTGAATGTTTCCTCATCTATTCATGCTGAGGCACTGTTGCTGAACATGGCTGTGGTGAAATTATAATGTGATGTTGATAGCAGAGAAACACTTTGACGGCTGGTTGAAAGGATATGTCTGGTCTTCTCAATGCCTGTCAGTTTGAGGATAAACAAATCAACGATAAAGAGGTCACAACCGTGCATACGTGCTGTCACATCGCTGCAGAGATTACACGATGCACAGGGATGACACATCACAAATATCCCTGGTTTTATTCCTACATTATTTCTAGCGCACATATATAGATGTAATTAATCTAATAGTAACATTGTAACATTTATTAACATATAATTATCTAATGATAACATTTTAAAACGGAAACAATATTGCCATAAACAAATGCTTGGGTTGCTTTTAGTCTAAGTGCTGTGTTATAACTCGTAGTGGTAGCTTTCTCCCTAATCCAAGTATGAAATATAAAAAGAAATCTGGAACACATTACCATTAAACATTAATCAGGCTTTAAAGTTGAAGAAAAAAAAAACAAAACAGCCAACAGCCTTTTATTACTAGTCTTCATTGGCACACCAATTTTATATTATTTACTTTTCAATTGTATATTATTTTACATATTTTTATATTACTGCTTTTTATATTATATCCATTATTGTAATTGTTTTAGTTTTACACACACACACACACACACACACACAAAACCTTTTGTTTATTTTTTTACATTATCCTCTAAAACACTTTGAGCTACATTTGAAACATTTGAAAGATTTTATAACAACAACAGCAATAATAATAATAACACTATTATTATTACTATTATTATTATTATTATTATTATTATTATTACTATTATTATTATTATTATTATTATTATTATTATTTAAGCAATATCACACTGGAAATCGTACTGTTATATTCAATATCAACATGACTGTACAACAGCACAATTTTTTATAAACAAGAAATTAATATTGAGTAACTGACATTTCAGACACAATATGGGCAGTTTTTATGTCTTTTAAAAAAATTTTTGCTCCGTCATTGAAAATAAATACCAGAGAAGCCACAGCTGGAGAGAGCATTGTGTGCAACGTACAGACCGACTGACAGCCCATGGTAATTGTAGTAATGGTTTCAATGGAACAAACTATTGCTATAATTGATATTTCATGTAGTGATCACAGACAAGCGGAGTGATACGAACAGTGAAATGTCCCAGTGCTGTAATAGTAACGCCACTCTTGGAATGACACTTGTCCAATCAAATCAGTGGACTGGAACTGTTGTATAATATTAAATACATAAGTGAAGCTGCTAATGCATTTTATATTCACATAGCAGATCATTTCAGCAGTTTAGTCAAAGTCATACCATTGTGGCTCTCCACTTCTCCTCATGACCCAGTCCCAGTACTGTGGAGAGTCGCACAAGCTGCAACAGTAATGGCCTCATTTGGCTGCTCACACCGGAGAGATGAGTCGCTCGGACCCCTGAGGCAGAAGCAAAGCATTCATGGAGGAGGCAGGATTAGCGCATTACTGCAGCCCTCTTAAATAATGCTAATGGGATCTAAATTATGACAAGTTGCAGCAAATTTCTGCTGAGAACAGCGTGTGCTTTTGTCATTGCATTAGAAACAAGCACGCCTCCATGGGGAATCTAAAACATGCTGAGAGAATGAAATAAACAGATAGAAGGAAGGAGGGAAAGAAAGATAATCAGATTTGTATAAGTGTGTACTGTATATACTGTAAAAAGATTTCAATAAGAAGATGAGGGTTTTTTTTAATCACACAATAATATTCAGATAGGAATAAATAAACAATTCTGAATGTGCATGTGACAAAGACAAAAAAATTGGATACACATGAATGTTTAATAAGTCCTAATAAACATATGGAGAAGAAAGGGTTACAGGCTTTGATCAAGAACCTGACAGTGCCAGTCTGGCAGTACTGGGGCTTCAGCTCATGACCTTGAAGATCTCTAACCCAGAGTGTTTAACCGCTGAGCCACCATGTGGTGCAGAGTGAGGTTTGTTAAGTGTCTTCAGGTAGGTGGGGTCCATTTTTGGCAGGCATCAGTGCAGCACAGCAAAGAGGTGATGTGGGAGAACTTTAAAAGTTTTAAAACAAGGTGTGCAGCTGCATTCTGGATCAGTTGCAGATCTGATAGCACGCAAGGGAAAACCTGCCAGGAGTGAGTTTCAGTAGTCCAATCTTGAGATGACAAGGGTCTGAAAAGTACCCGAGTGTCCTCAGTGGAGAGAAATGGCAAGCTCCTCTTGATGTTGTAAAGGAGAAACATATGTGACAGAGCGAGATTAGGAATATCAGAAGAGAATGATAATTTGAGGTCCAGAACTAGCCCAAGATTGTGTGCATTGTCAGATGGTGTGATCCAAGAGTTTTCCAGAGAGATCCAGATAATCTATCATCATACAACTAGTCTGGCTAATTAGTTCAAAAGCAATTTTCTTCTCATTGTACTTGGCCAGTTAAGGTCTAATTTGCATTAAATTACACAAACTTCTGACACACCAAATAACTTACTGATTTGTTGCAACTGTCCAGGAGAAATGTAGCTAATTTTGTGTCCATCATCATCGCCTTCACAATCACCAATTGTTTCCATTTTGGAAACGCAGCTCTCAGATTTACTTTTGTTTAATTCCTACAATAACAAACTGACAGAAAGGAAAGACACAACCAAGGAGTCCATCACAGAATTGCATTTTTGTCAGGCTATGACATTGTTTCAACAATTGTGTTTCCAAGATATGTCCATGTTATTCATAATAGTAGAAACTTGGGATTTATGTGTACCCATACTGGTATGGAATATCCATCTGATACCATGCCGCCTGATACCATCTAGGGTATGCTCACACATACTCATGTAAATGTTCTAAAACCAACATCCAGTAGCCTAACACTTAATACCATGTGAATACAGAGTTATGCCAATGAAAATATGACATAAAATTACAGAAGTCTGGACATATTTCACAATGTTCACATATCTCACAAAGCAAAGCAGACTGCAACAAGTACTCTGCAAAACATATCAAGAGGAGGAACTACAGCTTTTTCCTATAACACAAGTAACCCAATAAAACATTTTATGGTATTTAAATAGTAGTTTTAATAGAGAGCGCCAGGCTGGCTGATCTTACAAATGAATGTAAGATACAAACTGTACAGAAGGTATTTCCTGAGCATGTAGCAGTGAAGTGAGCATGTGGATAAATTGTTGAGTGTAGGAGTGCTTAAGTTCTGTGAGCACTGAGCACTAAGAGTCGGTAACCAGTGTACACATTTTGCTCCTGATTCAAGGTGCAATTCATGGCTTGTATTTTTAATGACTATGCTCACAGATACTACTTTGTGCACTCAGTTTGGCTGTTCTGTTTAAACACCATAAGATAAACATGGCATAATACTCTGCACGAGGAGTCCATTCCAGCACACAGCAGCACCCAACCTAAACACAGCAAAATATAATGTATGGTGCATTATATTTTGCTGTGTTTAGGTTGGGTTCAAGTTCAAGTTCAGTTTATTTGTATAGCGATTTTAACAATGGGCATTGTCCCAAAGCAGCTTTACAGAAATATATAAATTCAGGACATAGATTTTTATGAATTTATCCCCAATGAGCAAGCCAGAGGCAAAGGTGGCAAGGAAAAACTCCCTGAGACGATATGAGGAAGAAACCTTGAGAGGAACCAGACTCAAAAGGGAACCCATCCTCATCTGGGTAACACCGGATAGTGCAATTATAAATAAATAAATCCCTTCTATAAATGTACCAGTACTACATGGTCAAATAGCAGTTGTGAAACCATGAAAATTCAATACAGTTTTTATATGAAGTCTGTTTGTTGAACTTCACCACTGTTCACTGATGGAGACTTGAGTGCCAAACTGTTTGTGGCAAATACAGTCCTAGCCATCATAGCATAACTGTTCATATGAATTGAGGTCCAAAGCCATCTTTATGGTTTTTAAGTGGTACCATCCTCAGTAATCTCAATGATCTTTAGGGTGCACCGTTTGGGGCCATCCTCAACAGCAGCATGTGACTTCCAATTGATGAGATCTCCAACCAGAAGTAGGGCATCAGGATGGATCAGGCAGGTCCAGAGAGCAGAAGGGGTTGGGATCACTGACATCTCAGGAGTATCATGTGTAGCTCGACAGAAGGGGAGAGGGAGAAAGAGAGAGAGGGAGAGGGAGAGAGAGAGAACTAGGTATGCTTATTGTCCTGTAATGGTTAAGGATAGTGTACTTTGCATGAGTGAAAGCAGGTACTCCGGCAAGACTAGCTATGACAGCATAACTAAAAGGGAGAGCCAGAAGGTAACACAGACATGAGGGCTCCCTGGGACATACGGCGGCCAGCCACCCCACCATCAACAAACCTGGGTGAACACGTGAAAGCGGGGGAGCGACAGCATCCAAACATCCCAGTTCACCACAACACACTATTCCTGTGAGACCTCTAGATCTGCTCCTTTACCTAAGGAAAAAACGATTCACGAAAGACTTGACTAAACAAATATGTTTTCAGCCTGGACTTAAACACTGAGACTGTGTCTGAGTCCCGAACACTAATTGGAAGGCTGTTCCATAACTGTGGGGCTTTGTAAGAGAAAGCTCTTCTCCCTGCTGTAGCCTACACTATTCGAGGTACCGACAAATAGCTGCACCTTTTGATCTAAGTAGGCGTGGCGGATCATAAAAGACCAAAGTTCGCTTGGGTACTGTGGAGCGAAGCCATTTAGCGCTTTATAAGTCAATAGTAATATTTTATAATCAATGCGAAATTTCACTGGGAGCCAGTGCAGTGTGGATAAGATAGGGGTGATATGATCATATCTTCTGGTTCTAGTAAGGACTCTTGCAGCTGCATTCTAGACTAACTGGAATTTGTTTATGCTCCTACTGGAACATCCAGACAGTAAGGCATTACAATAATCCAACCTAGAGGTGATGAAAGCATGGACTATTTTTTCTGCATCATGTAGTGACAATATATTTCTTATCTTAGCAATATTTCTGAGGTGAAAGAAGGCTATCCTAGTAAAATGATCTATGTGGGCATCAAAAGAAAGACTGGAGTTAATAATCACACCAAGGTCTTTTAGTGCTGCACATGATGAAACAGAAAGGCCATCCAGAGTTACTATGTAATCAGAAAACTTACTTCTAGCTGCATGTGGTCCTAGTATAAGTACTTCTGTCTTGTCAGAATTTAGTAAGAGGAAGTTAATAAGCATCCACTGTTCTTTACACATTCCTCGACTTTATTAAACTGGTGTCTGTCATCTGGCTTTGCTGTATGTCATCAGCATAACAGTGGAAGCTAATTCCATGTTTATGAATAATTTGACCCAGAGGTAGCATATATAAAGAAAAAAGCAGTGGGCCTAAAACAGAACCTTGCGGAACACCAAACTTTACCTCAGTATGCATAGAGAATTCACCATTTATATCTACGAACTGATAACGATCAGTCAAATAAGACCTGAGCCAGGAGAGGGCCGTTCCCTTAATGCCAACAACATTTTCTAGTCTATCAAGGAGAATAGTATGATCAATTGTATCAAATTGTTGGGTGCTGCTGTGTGCTGGAATGGACTGCATACCTTGTTTATTAGATGTCTCTGATTGCTTAGTACCTAGTAGATTACTCATTTTGGCATCAGCATTGATATTGATGAGTACCAAAAACATGTACTCATACTCATATTGATCTGGAAAAAAAAGATATTGATGCTTCCCTAGTAGAAACAATAAAAATATTGACTAGTGCATCTTTAAATTCTTCTAAGCAAACTATAACCTGGCCTTTCTGGTATACCATGGTCCCCACTCCAGCATATTATACTGATTAGATAATGTGAAACAATGCATGCCTTATTAGTAAGATGGGTCTCTATGGGCATTTCACACTAAGACCACAGAATTACAATGAGAGAAAAAGACCAGTTGAGATGGAATATCAGTGATGGCTTTTGTGAAATTGAATAGTATGTGCTAATTGCATCTTGCTTAAGAATTAAAATAACTAATGCATAAATGATGAGCAGGGCAAAGGAGTTTGCAGACTTTTCTTACTGATCTCAATCCAAGGATTGAAAATTTGAACTCAGGACATAATTTTTAAGAAATTTCCTCCAAACTGCTTGGACACAGTGATGACTTAGCAAATAACTAGCTTGCTATAAATGCCTTTGGTAATTTGTCAGTCTCTCTTCCAAGTTGGGTGAGCACATTAGGCTTCAGGTTGCTAAATGAATGTAAAATTCTAGCTTTCTGTTTCTGATATGGAATGAAGTCAAAGGTTTAATTTGTTAACCTCTTATTTGTTCATTCAAAACCTCCAGTTATTGAATGCTTATAAGCATTAAACACATCCAGAGAGCTGATTTGACTGAGATAAAGTACACATAGACAAAACAAACTCGTTTTAAGTAAGGATTTCCATTTTCTAATGATCCTATGGCCAATGTTGCCCAAAGAGAAAATGTCTCCTTCCACTAATAATCGTTATCATTAAGATGTTAGGTAACATTTTGTTGATCAGCATATTTGCACTTCTGTTCTGTCTTTAAATAACTTTCTTGTTGGACTTTTTAAAACCTAGAGGGAAAGAATTGATGAAAACCTCCATGTAGGTGTTGTGTGTTTTGAAAATCAGACTTTAAAAAACCTAAGCTGTGGTTCCTTCCTTTTATCTGCTGTAACACTAAAGTGCATATTTATAAATGACAGTAGGAAAGTACTAATGAAAGTAATGTCAAGATCTCATACTTAATGGAGGCACTGAAATCCAGTGAATCATGAGTAAAATTCGCCCAACGTCAAAAACCTTCTTCATAAAGACAGAATATGTTATCTGCTATAGGGGGAATGATAGCACTTAGATTTAACAAAGGTACGTAACAGGTATACACTGTATATCACCATGTCTTTTTCTAACCTTCTTTCTAACTGTCCAGTTTCAGTGATCCTGTGCCCACTGTATCTTCCTGTTTCTGGCTGACAGGAGTGGACCCTGATGTGATCTTCTTCTGGTGTAGCCCATCTGCCTCAAGGTTTGCTGTGGTATACATTCTGAGATGCTTTTCTGCTCACCGTGGTTGTAAAGAGTGGTTCCACCCTCTGACCTGCTGCTCACTGTGTGTTTTTTGTTTTTCACATCATTGTGTGTAAACTCTAGAGATTGTTGTGTGTGAAAATCCAAGGAGATCAGCAGTTCCTGAATTACTCAAACCAGCCTCTCTGGTATCAACAACCATGCCACAGTTAAAACCACGGAGATCACGTTTTTTATCCATTCTGATGTTTGATGACATTAACTGAAATGAGTTGGTCTGATTAACTGGTGTGTATTAGCCAGTTATTTGCTAAAATTATGCAAAATATTAACTTATAACTTTGATAAATTATTAATAACAGACTTTGGTTATGTTGCTACTCAAATAGTTCAAAATGCCCAGAAAAAGGGGAATTTATTTTCAGAGGACCATTATGTCTTTTTTGAGGATAAGATTTACATGTACGAAAATATTCTTTGCATTTGTAGTTTGCATCTTTCTGAGCTCCTGCTCAGCCCCTTCTGAGCAGGAGTATACAAACAGAATAAAGAAACAAGGAAACAAACGTGATCAGAAGCCAAAAAAGGAGAGGTAAGAAAAAAAGAGGGAAAAACAGACAGAGGGATGTAGTAAAACAATGGTGAAGGGGTTATAGTAATTTATCCATAATAATTAACAGTAAACTAAAGTACTGAGTAAATGATAAGTGAGGCATTAGTTAATTGTTATGTAATAGACAAAGTATTGACATTTCATCCAAATGCATTCATTCAGAGATTTTGAGAAAACAGAAATGAGCCAGTAGACAAATTTAGGAAACAGACCTGCAGTCAAGGTTATCACAGCCTTTTTATTTATTTATTTATTTATTTATTTATTTATTTATTTATTTATTTATTTATTTTTTTGTGGTTTCAACAATTACTCATACTGAAATCAAGGCTGAATAACATTGCAGGATGGACAAGCTCTGTCTGATTGTTGTTGAATTTTGTGAGCTGGCTAAATCAGACCTTCTTCATTAAATATAATTGTTGCCTTTTTAATGTATATGAATAAATAAAACTGACCTTTGGTATGAAACTTTAAAAAAAACAAAAAGAAAACTCAAAATTCAAGCAACAAGATAAATACAAAAGAGTCTGAATTTCCTATATATGGAGTAGCTCAAAGGTCTTCATGCTTCTTTACATATATATTACAATATGCACGCCATAAGGATTGCATAATAAACCGTTAATAAATGTCTTTGGCTTTTCTTAACTAATTATTTTATGTCTTACTTTATAATTGTAAATTTGACTACACATTTCACTTAACCTTGCTATTTTATTCAGGTACAAAATTAAAATGAAAATAAATAATGAAAACTGAACTAAAATGATAGAAATTCAGTTCAGATTTGTAAATGAGCATAACCATAGCCTCATAACCACGAGCATTTTAATAATCATATTTATATGTCAGAGAAAAAGTTCATGGTCATTTTAAGTTGATGAAATGAAATTTTAGCCTCTGTCACCTATCTTCTTATTCTGTCTTATTTACACGAAACCTGTGCACACACCAGCAGGATTCCCAGGCATGGAAGGGCTTTTGCAGATCTATTTTCATCAAATATTATTTATATTACACAGATTGGGGATTCTAAAATAAATGTCGTGATGATATTGCAGTAAAATCCAAGGATCTGGCCTGGCTCAATGGAACAGGACTCTGAAACAACTACAGGTTGGTAAGATAGCACTTGTGTGTGAAGCGTGTTCAATTAACACAGTGTGATCACTACCATACAGTACAATCAGTAATGCTATTTGTGGGAATCACAAAGTGATCCCTTAAATAACACTTCACAAATGTGTTAGTGTTCGTTCAGCGTAATTAAGCATTACTTCTGGGAAATCAAAGTAACACTCACATTATACAGTACATTCTTGTGCTAATTTAGCATTGATAATTTGAAAACACTCTATATGATTTGTGGAAATTAAAATAATACAAATGCATTACTGCTGAATAAGTGTTAGTTAATGAAATAAGTAAGGAATGAAACACTTGGGAGCATGCTGTTATAGAAAGATAAGCAACAACGTGGTGGTGTGATGAAGCAGAGTTACTGTTACCACCACATAGTTTATTATTTTCCTATAAAAGCACATCCCAAAGTGTTTAATTCCTGTTATATCACAACAATTTGTATGTTTTTTTGTTTTTTTTTATTCATGAGACTCTTTTTGCTGCCAATATTGCTGCTACATTAATTGCTGCTACACTTCACAATTGTTTACAGCCCATTGTTGCAATAGCTTTCTGAACATTGTTCTGTTGTCCTTGTTCATCTATTGTCCTGTGTTCATTGTTCTGTGTATTTATTGTTCTGTTTATTTATTGTCCTGCAGTCTTCTCACACTGAGATTTGCACTTTATGTAGTCTTGTTTACTGTACTATTGTATTGTTATGTGTTGCACCATGGTCCTGGAGAAAAGACATTTGGCTCTGTTGTCCATCCATCTATTATCCATAATAGGCGAGCCTGGAGCCTATCCCAGGGAACTTGGGGCACAAGGCAGGGGACACAGTGGGCTGGGTGCCAACCTATCGCAGGGCACAATCGCACACATTACGGACAATTTGGAATGCCAATCAACCTACAATACATGTCTTTGAACTGGGGGATTCAAACCCGCAACCCCAGAGGTGCGTGCTAATCACTAAGCCACCTTGTGCCCCAGGTTCCAATGTATACTAGCTATATAGAGGAAAGACAATAAAACCCCACTTGACTTGATGTTGTAGAACATCCATGAACTCAGCTCCTGTTATCAATTTATACTGTATATACACATTATAACAGCTATAATTTTCACTTATAAATGATAACATTTATCATGTCATATTGGAATGAGTGCATTAATATAAACCTGTGATTGCCCTGCATCAAGAACTACAATCAGAGATGCTGTTACATAAAACTATTCAACACCTTCCGAGCATTCCTATTCAGGAATTCAACAGCATTGTGGTATAAAGTCATATATTTGTTTTTGTGACTATTATGAATGTTAATAACTTAAGTAAATGTAACTAAAACATCCCTAAATGTCTCCCTACATATTTACAATATTTAAGTTAAAATAATCCCCAAGAATATTACTATCTGAAACTTTTACCACCCATTCCAGTTATGAATACATGAATAATAATTTCAGTACATCTGGCTATATTTTAGGTGCAACTACTTTGAACTTCAACATTTCATAATTGTACTGCTCTCTAATGAACATTAGATGAAAAAATGCTTTAAAAAGACCTAATGTTTGTGGCATAATTGCAACTTAATGAGTAAAGCAGCTGCTTACAATGCTCCTACACAGCTCCTACAATTCTTCTTGAGTCCTTTAAAAAGCACTTTACCAACCTTGACAGATATTTTCTGAAGATCAAATTAACCAGAGGTTCTCTTCTCACAAATATCACAAGATAGATTGGATGTGGAGAAGGTGGATTGTTAATCCTTCCTCACAGGGAGGAGCTAGCTTTTCTGCTTTATCTGCCATATGTTGTTTGAGATCACTTTGTCTGCTCAGCAGCTTCCTGGCGTCACTTTGCTACGTTTGCTAGCTTTCCCCTCCTCCTGCTGCTGAAGAAGCGCTGTGTACTTTTCTGGAGCAGCAATTGCCAACTCTGCAATTGCTGCAGTCTGGACAATTGTATTTCTGTCAGCTGTCAACTTTTGGAGAGCGTCCAACATGGGCTTGCTCTTCCAATAGAAGACTATGTGTTGAAGATCTTCTGTTGTAGAAGGCTTTCCTATAGAAGACTATGCTGTAAAAGAGCTTCCTATAGAAACCTATGTGTAGAAGTTCATCTGCTGTAGAAGGCTTTCCCATAGAAGACTATGTTATAAAAGAGCTTCCTATAGAAGACTATGTGTAGAAGATCTTCAGTTGTAGAAGGCTTTCCCATAGAAGACTACAGTATGTTGTAAAAGACCTTCATATAGAAGGCTATGTTGTGGAAGACCATCATATAGAAGACTATATTGCCGCACCACTTTGTAAGGTTCAGTGTAAGATTGGCAGTAACCTTAGCTCCACGAAATAATGAAATATGTCTGTACTTTAAAGGTCTACCCTGGAATGTAGGAAAGCCACTATGGTGTGAAACCATCATAAAAGAAATATAAAAAGAAATATGCTTTCCTGATGTTTAGCCTTTTCTTCTGATATTTCTCTCCACTGAAGGATCAGAGCTATCAGATTATGAGACTGCTTTGGTCTCAGAGTCATATTTGTAAGGCAGTTTGGGAAAACCCCTCAATGTTGCTGTGGCTTAATTCTGGAAATCAGCCAAAAATTATGAAATTATGAAAGATTTTGACCAAAATTGAGTTTTTCTGACAGTAATATACTTTGACATTTTAACTTAAGATGATTTAAATGCTGTATATTTAATCAAAATGATGTGCAAATTGTTTTATTTATGTAGTTTTTGGACCTTGATTTCGCTGTCTGCCTGAAAATATCACTTCATGTAAGGAGTCAGTTTAACAAACACAGCAGAATCAGTCTGCATAAAGATGTTTAAAACCTTGCTAGGTAAGTATGACTTTCCTACACAGTAAATAAATGTCATGCTTTGGTCAAGTTGTTGGCTAGCTTTGTGCCATAGAGAAACAGACATAAGCATAATCATTTTAGTTTGTAATCAGATACCAGCTGTCAAAATATACACAATGCTCCTACATCATCAAAAAAAACAAAAGAAACATACTTACACACTCTATACAGATGATGGCATTTTAAAATGTTTAAATGACCAAATGAATTGATGTTAACAAAAATAATTTTAGCCAACATAACTTAATCAGTGTCTTTTCTCCACTGATGTTAGTGTGAATAGAGATCAGTGGTGTTTAAATACCTCTTGTAATCCCTGCTGTAGTCTTCTTGGGCCGGATTCAGAGTAGGCGACATAAGTTAATATTATACGTCAATATTTTATGCAGGGAAAGTTACACACATGCTTAAGTCTATTTTCTGGGTGCCCCATTCAGATTATGCAAATCACACCTCTGAGATTGCTTGTTGAACATCCCATTCCAGATTTAGTCCTCCCTTTGCTGTTGTTATAACCTCCACTCTTCTGGGAAGGCTTTCCACTAGATATTGGAGTGTGGCTGTGATCATTCAGCCACAATAGCATTATTGAGGTCAGGCACTGATGTTGGGTGAGGAGGTCTGGAGTTCAATCAACGTTCCAGTTCATCCCAAAGGTTTTCAGTAGGGTTGAGGTCAGGGCTCTGTGCAGGACACTTGACCTCTTCCACTCCAACCTAAACAAACCATGTCTTCATGGAGCTCACTCTGTGCACAGGGGCATTGTCATGCTGGAACAGGTTTGGACCCCTTAGTTAGAGTGAAGGATGAAAACTTTCAGATAGTCCATGGTCAGAATGGTCAATAACTAAGACGCATCTCTGTTTTAGGCAGACTCCTGTGTACTAAACTTCTGTATAGCACTTAAGTCTGTAGTTAGTCTGAGGTCTGAATAGTGATGTGCACAATTTCTGTTTTAAATCCTCACTGCACTTACAACTCAACTCTGAATACAGACCATTGAGACAGTTTCCCTGAAAAATAACATTGTGGTGATTTAATATTACCCTGAAATTTCATTACATCGTTTCTGAGTGTATTTACATTACCTAAATCATAAATTATTGGATGAAAAGGTCAGACAGTGGCTCTGGGCTTAATATTGCTCCTCGGCAGCGTAGATCTCACACAAGAAAAAAGCATTTAGATTTAGAGACTGAATAGTGGATAATGCTTAAATCTACTGATAATTCTGAGACCAGAATAAACTCTACAGTATATGGAAAAATCCTTTATGGATTGCTGTATTTGAGTCTGTGAAACGTTAGTCTCCCACGCCTACCTTCATGCAAAAAATATGAACATACACCAATCAGCCATAACATTAAAACAACCTGCCTAATATTGTGTAGCTCCCCCTTGTGCCAGCAAAACAGCTCTGACCCATTGAAGCATGGACTCTGAGATGTTAGCAGCAGATCCTTTAAGTCCTGTAAGTTGCGAGGTGGGGCCTCTGTGATTCGGACTTGTTTGTCCAGCTCATTTGTGGGATCTGAGGGATTGGACCAGATGGGCTAGCTTTCACTCCCCATGCCCATCAATGAGCCTTGGGCACCTATGACCCTGTTGGCGGTTCACCAGTTGTCCTTCCTTGGACCACTTTTGGTAGGTACTAACCACTGCATACTGGAAACACCCCACAAGACCTGCCGTTTTGGAGATGCTCTGACCCAGTCGTCTAGCTATCACAATTTGGTTCTTGTCAAAGTCACTCAGATCCTTACGCTTGCCCATTTTTCCTGCTTCCAACACATCAACTTAGAGAACTGACTGTTCACTTGCTGCCTAATATATCCCACCCCTTGAGATAATCAATGTTATTCATGTCACCTGTCAGTGGTTTTAATGTTATGGCTGAGTGGTGTATTTTGGACTTTTATGTAGATGCCCCTGCAAACAATAACTTGAAATGGTTACCATTTTAAAAAAAAGTTCCTGAAAGGACATTATTTATGGTATTGCAATATGTGGAATTGTAGTTATAAATGTTTCAGTGTTGATGTACAGAACTTTCTAGTGAGCATGGCTGTGATGTTAATTACCAGTAATGCAGCTTAGCTTGCAGCTAACATTAACATTAAAGATTCCTATAGTAAGGTAACTTAGCCATCATTTTCTCACATTTGCCCTAGAAGGAGTTTTGACTTTCTGGATGATTCAGCTTTCTTATTCTCTACAGTCTGCCTAGATATGGAGTTTTTTCGAGGCTGGCCCATTTCCTTTGTTAACTTACAATTTGATGTTGCATACCATTCTTATGTGTGTGTGTGTGTGTGTGTGTGTGTGTGTGTGTGTGTGTGTGTGTGTGTGCTGTTGTAACCACATTATAATGCAATGTGTGTGAGGGGAAAAATCCCTCTAAAAAGCACTGAACAGTAATTTCTCGTTACGTCGTGGTGTCGTCAGCGGTCTGGTCGGTGAGAGGCGTCTCGGAAGACCAATCGGAATGCTGAGTGGAATGAAGGCAGGAGGCTTGAAAAGCAGGCGACGGCTCTCGCTGGGTCCCTAGGCCGATGTAAACATGACCTGATCTCCCCAATGTTGATTGGCTCCGGAGACCCTCCGCCGACCCAGTCCTTTGAAGCGTGCCAAGAAGCAAGAGATACGAGAGATAGAGCGAAGCAAACGACGACGCCAAACTCTTGTGTTCTTACGATTTTAACACTTCCTGGGCTAGTCCAGCCCAGAGTGCTTCCTCCAATCAATACTGTCTTTGGGCAGGGTGTTAGCCAGATTCTCCACGTATTATGCTAATCAGCCCCTTGTCCCTGCGGATGAGTGGTTCCACACTCTTCAATGATGAGTGGATTATTAAACTTTGTCCTGAAACTTTGCATGTACATATCAGAAAATCTACATAAATTTCCTTATTCTTATGATTTAGGAAATCACTCAATGAACACATACCTACCAAACAAGACATGTTTGACTATACTTAAAGTACATTACTAATATTTAAAACACAATGATCCTCCTAGAGCTACTACACAAATACATGCAAAATTGAACAATTAGTGGCAACTTAATGGTGATACACATGAAGAAAATAGAACAACACATGGTAGGAAATAGGTGATTTCAGTTGTTCAAAGATGTATTAATTCCCACAGTCGTTGCCTGGTAGGCGCCGATTGTGGAATGTGTGAGTCCTCGTGTATATTTGTGGAATTGTGGAATGTGTACTCTTGGTGAAAAGGTCTCTCCTTTCTTCCAGAATTTATTGGCCTTAATGGTATGAGTCTTTGGACTTATCTGTTGCGTAAGCAAACTGGTCTGGCCTAAAAGGCCTAAATCACTGCATTTGAGAGCAGTTTCTGTGGTCGAGAGGGTTCAACCCTGGGTCAGGGAGGCCTTTAACGCTTGCCGTGTTGGTTGAGATAAGGCAGATGCACACGCTGGATTTAAGTGGCTCCTTGGTGTCTGGGTGTGGATTCCATGTTTTATGGCTCCCTGAGTGGAGACATTTTGGTCCAGAGTTTCTTGTGGGTTTTCTGGCTGAGAAGGCCCATTGTTTTATTTCTTCTGGTTATAATTGTGTGAATTATATGATGCTGCTTGTGTTGAGGCATTACATAAGCACGCTTTGGTTTCTTTGCAACATCCATCCATCTATTTTCCATACCAATTATCCTACACAGGGTCACAGGGGAGCCTGGAGAAAATCCCAGGGAACTCAGGACACAGGACATAGGACACCCTGGACAAGGTTCTCTGCAACATGACAAACTACTTTTTTTTTATCTTATGAACTTCAAGGAAGAGAGAAAAAAGAGCGGTTGGTGAGAGAACGGCTGTTTATTAGTGATAATAGGAACCAACTTGTCTTACGGGTGTTCCATAACATTAAACATAACTATAACTGTTTAAAAAAATGGTTAAAAACAAGATCTGTCTTTCAGTAATACATTGAAAATTGTAGTCATTTGCAAAATGCTTGGTGCACTTTTAGACGTAATGTTATTGGTAAACAGCTTCAGGGTGGTGACAGTGTTTGCTGACAGTTATTATCCTACAGCAGCACATCCTGCCATGTTTAAATCCATCCATCCATCCATCCATTTTCTGTAATGCTTATTCTACACAGGGTCAAGAGGGAGCCTGGAGCCTATGCCAGGGAACTCAGGGCATGAGGTGGGGGACACCCTGCAAACGGTGTCAACCCATTGCAGGCACGTTTTAATCCTTCCTTAAAAGGTTCCTCTGGTATTAAATGCTGTGCATGTAATCCAGCACAAATTCTAATATTGTACCACAAAGATTAAAAAATTTAATTAAAAAATTTTAAATTAAAAATTCTTAAATCTTAATTCACATAAGTGTTATATTTTGTCATTTTACCTTTCAATAGGAAAGAAAATTTACGTTAATGTTGTAAAATGTGCAGATAATTGATCAATGGCTTCATGCTTGCTAAGTAGCATCTCTACAAGCATGTGGCACTTTGATTTATTGTGCTTCATTAAGTTGTCCCGCTTGAAAATAAATGTTCCATTCGCATACGGATTCTTCCCAGATAATATCTCGCCTGCCTCCCAACACCGCAAGCAAAACATCAACTTCAGGCCATGTTCATAAATTAGCCAGGGGAAATCCCTTAGCCACTGCTCATGATTATATCTGCAAGACATGATGCTAACACAAGTGCTAACCTTCTGTGATTTATGAGGCTTGTTTTTTTTTGTTTTTTTTGTCTTCTGTGATTGTCAGTGTACTGAAGTGTTGTAAAAACATGTTATTAGAAGAGGTTCGCACATGGGCTCTGACTGCATCAAATTGATATTAAAGCCAGATGTAACTGCATGAAGCACACAAACTCTCTTTGAAAGGTGGCCAGAAATATAAAAATGTGCAGAAGCTCAATAACATCATGACTTTGCTTGGCAGATGGAAGCACCAGGTTGCTGGCAATCACATGGAGCAATTTTTGTCATAAGGGAAAAGTAGGGTAAATACAGTAACACCAAATTCCCCCTTAAGACATAAATCACCTTGCACATTTCCTGTAGTTTAGGACACTTAAGTCAATATTGGTAAAGACATGCTGTCTGCAAATCAGAGCTGCAAGACACAAAGCTGCTGTAATTGATTTCAAAAACAAAACAAAAAACACTTCAGCTAAACTGTCTATACATCCTCATAGCCATCAATTTAAAAACACATTTTCTGGACTCTGCAATCAGGAAATAAACATGGTCTGGCTGTTTTATCCAAAGAGGAAGTGTTTCTCCTACATTGCCAATCTTTTTCATGGCGGCTGATATAAGCCCAGGCTATAAATGTGATGAAGTGATGGAATATAATATTCAGTAAGCCTAGGATTATGCCGTAGTTAACAATATATCTTTGCTAATTTATATCTTTTCCCTGGACATATTTTTGGCTTTTAGTATCTCTCTCTCTCTCTCTCTCTCTCTCTCTCTCTCTCTCTCTCTCTCTCTCTCTCTCTCTCTATACTATGTGATTAGGATTTTCCACAAGAGAACCAGATCCGGCACAGGGATTGGCAGGTCGGGAATAATGTGATCACTTTAGAGGAATATAAAAGAGAGACTTTCAACACATTTGGGCCCATCATGTTAGTCACCTTAACAGCCAACACCCACTTTTGTATATCCCAGCTTTATGCCAGCTTTATTCTTTGTTGAGGTTTTTGCTCCATGCCCCTTTTTGTACTTGATTTTTTACAGCTCTTGAACTTTACAGTATGCTTTATGCTAGCATTGTGAGTTGTGTAGTATTTACAGTAAGCGCTATGCTCACCTGCACTTGACATTTATCACCCTTTATTCAGCTTCATTATGTATACACCTGTATCAATCAGCCACCGCACAACGCATAAAATTATGCACATACAGGTTAACAGCTTCAGTTAATGTTAACCTCAAACATCACAGTAGGGGAAATGTGATCTCAGTGACTTTGATCATGGCATGGTTGTTGGATTTTCATGCACAATGGTTTCTAGAGTTTACACAGAAAAACAGTCAAAACAATCCAGTGAGTGGCAGTTCTGTGGGTGTAAATGTCTTGTCAATAAGAGAGGAGAATGGAAAAATTGGTTCAAGCTGACAGTTAATACTTAATACCAACCAAGCATCATTTGGATGCCACAGTCTATCTGAATATTCTTGCTGACCACGTGCATCTCTTTCAATTTTTATTTGTATTGTCACAAAGCAGCTTTACCGAAGTACATAAATTCTGGATATAAATTTTACATTTCTAAATTTATCCCTAATGAGCAATCCAGAGGCGACTGTGGCAAGGGAAAACTCCCTGAGACGACATGTGGAAGAAGCCGTGAGAGGAACTGGACTCAAAAGGGAGCCCATCTTCAACTGGGTGACACCGGATTTATGGCCACAATTTTCCCATTTTATAACAGCTACATCCAGCATGACAATGCACCATATCACAAAGCACACATAGTCTCAAACTGTTTCCATTAACATTTACAGCATTTGTCAGACAACCTTATCCAGAGCGACTTACATTTATTTCATTTATACACCTGAGCAGTTGGGGGTTAAAGGCCTTGCTCAGGGGTCCAACAGTGATGGCTTGGCAGTGCTGGAGTTTGAACTCATGACTTTCTGATCAGTAGCCCAATGTCTTAACCACAAATCTACCACTGCCCACATGACAATGAGTAGAGTGTATTTCTGATCTGAATCCAATACAGCACCTTTAGGATGTGGTAGAACGGGAGATTGGCAGCGTGAATGTGCAGAGAAATTTGTAGCAATTACATGATGCATTTATGTCAACATGGACAAGAACATCAAAGGAACGTTTCAACTCCTTGTGGAATCCATGCCATGAAGAATTGAGGCTTTTTTTTTTTTTTTTTTTTGCTGTAATCAATATTTGTGCCCTTTATAGGTGCCTGGAAACAGTTTTTCCAGTTTCCAGGGGGATTTCATTTCTTTTGGAAATTGGGCCATGTCTCCTGGTTTTGGTTTATATAGAAAGAAAGGGAAGATATTGTAGTTTTATTTGGTTTTGTTTGGAATAGGAAAGGTATCTTGGCTTCATTATTTTGGCATTACTTGCCCTGATGCGAATTCTCTAGCAGCAAGCTTCATTTTCTATATGTTTGATACATTTGCATTAAAACCTGGTGTCTAATGTCTTTGATTTATGTTAAGACTCTCGCTTCCCACTGACACAACACCCGATGTTAACTTATAGATGAAAAAAGGGTTGTAGCAGTCTTGTAAAAGCAACAGCAAAGAAGGCAAATATTGAAACTGTGACTTTATACTGTTTCCCTTTGAGTCTGGTTCCTCTCCATATCTTTTGTTTTTCCTTGTCACTGTCACCTCTGGCTTGTTCATTAGGGACCTAAATCTACATCCAGGTTTCTGTAAAGTTGCACTGTAACAATGTCTATTTTTAAAAGTGCTATACAAATAAAATTGAAATAAAAAAGAAAAGGTTCCACTGACACCCATAACAGCTTATACTACAAAACAACAAAGCTTACAATAATGAAGAGTGCAGCAGAAAAGAAAGTGGACCAGACTAGCAGGAAAAAATGTGTGAAAACTGAATATTTGGCTTCTGCTTGACAGGATTATTTTGCTTGGTGTAATCATCAAAATTTAAAATCAGGAACATGCTGTAATGAAATCTTCCCTAATTCATGTGAACTTTTGGAATTTTGTGTAATTTGTATCCATGGATTGAATAAACATTAGTGCAGATGGATTTAGTTAACATTAAAACAAATACCATTTAATACATGTACTGTATAAACTTAATACATGTATAAACCTGAAATAATGTATACTGTAAATATATGTATCAACTTAATTTATTTAATGGTGATGTTCATGGTTTGTTCATCTTATTATTGCAGTAAATAATGTTTATTATTAAAATCCATTAGATCCATTTAAACATGTCTACTAAACACACATTGTTGAGTATAATACCAATTATGTTTGTCAATTCTAGTTCACGCTTTAGACACAATTTCCACCAACAGCATTGTGAGAGCTGGCAGTTTAAATCCTGCGGTAAAATAATGCTTTATAATATCAAATAATCTATAGTACCTTGTGTACAATTTTGACATACTGTTTATTGTGCTGTTATGGGATTTTTTTGGATGCAACAGAAGGTGAAGTGACCATTAAAACATTGTCCATGATTTTGTTTAATCATAATTAGTCATGCTTAACCATAATTCCTGAACCAGCTATTGACAATTACCTTGTCACTACAATACTGCAGTGTTGATGTTATTTCTGCATATAGACAGCAGCGATCACAGAGGGCACATGTTTATTAAGGCTTATTCTGACACTAGCAGACAGTGATGCACTGCATTGTTTTTTTTTTTGTTTGTTTTTGTTGTTTTTTTTGCTTGTTTGTTTGTTTGTTTTTTGGTTTCTTTGCAGAATGGAATGATTGATCAGTCAAATATGGCAAAACATCTCATAGAACAGATGTCAGATTTTTGTTCTCTGTCTAGCTGTATAGTTTGTATGGATACTGTATATCGCACTAGCCAGTTGCTACTAGGGAAACTATGGTAAGGAGAGCTTTTGTTAGATTTTGAAGATTTTTAGAGCCAACATGAAAATAGAAAATGCTCCAGATTTACCCCAACCCTGACCTTTCTTAAGATGATGATTGTGGGCAGTTTCAAAATAACTGGTAGAAAAAAAGAAAGTGGGTCTACAGGATGATGGGTGTTTTCTGACGATATAAACGGTGATCTTTCAGCATATGTGTCCTGGAAACATTATAATCAGTGATGAATGGCGAGCCTTCAGGTGTATATTCATGAGTTCTTTGAGAATTCTTTGCTTCTCTGTCAACCACAGTCAGTGGCTTTTTTGTAACAAACAACCAAACACAACACCAGGAGAGATCATGGGCCATATACAACACAATAATATGGTGACTAAGAAGAAGCAGGGCAGGAGCCCCACTAAAAGTTCTCCTCTTTGTAATTTATTGTGATGCAAATAAACATGCATGACATGTCTTAATTATATTTAAATGATTAATTACTGTATATTTCACCTTGATAAATTTAGTAGCAAGACTGATGTAAACATGAATGGTTTGCTGTTCATTATTGTCCATAAGAATTAACATTTTGAAATAGTGAAAACAGCAACTGGATGGCACGGTGGCATAGTGGTTAGCATATTTGGCTTGTACCAGGGTTAGGGGTTAGAATCCTGCCTCCGCCCTGTGTGCGCAGAGTTTGCATGTTTTCCCTGTCTTCTGGTTTCTTCCCCCACTCCAAAGACATGCATTGTAGACTGATTGGCATTTCCAAATTGTCCATCTTATGTGAATGTGTGTGTGCGATTGTGCCCTGTGATGGGTTGGCACCTGGTCCAGGGTGTCCCACGCCTGATGCCCTGAGTCCCCTGGGATAGGCTTCAGGCTCCCCGCAACCTTGTCTAGGATAAGCAGTGTGGAAAATAGATGGATAGATGGATGGATGGAAAACAGCAACTGTATTTACATTAACAAGAAACTTAACAGCCCTGTAATTGATTGGTGTCCCATTCAGGGTGTATTCCTGCCTCATGTCCAGGATAAAACAAGAGTGAGTGACATCACCTAACGTTTTCTAATCAGGAACAAATCATGATTAACAAGTGGTTGTAAAATTCTAATTTTTATTCAATTCAATTAAGTAATGAAGCTTATTCATTGATAAAATGTTCGTTAATAATGTTTGTTAGTGTGTTTTAAAGAATATGGGTTATTAAGGGAAATAGTTAAATACTATACATGTAGAAGTATTTCTAAATAAGCACAATTATGGGCAGTTTTAATTGCTAATAATATACAATAAGATTTTTAATAGGGTCAAGGGATAACACTTCTGAAGGAATCTGTGTAGTCGGCTTCCAATAATCTTCATAACGTTTATTATTACATTAAACATTAATAACACTTAAGAAAAAGTCCCACAGTGAGTGAGGTTAAGAAACATGAACCAGTTAAGTTAAAAATCACAACCTGTACCAAAAACTAATCATTTGCTACAAATCAAAGAAATCCAGTTGCACCATGGAAATAGTAATTGGACCATCACTGTTTTATATATGTTTATGATACACAGAATATTTTGTCTTAATCTAATGGTTTTAGTAGACAGTTTGTGGCAAATTGCCTTGTTGAATAACTTTTTTTTTTAATCTTAATTAAGCGTTAATTGCTAGTGTATTAAAATGTTTTTGATTTCTAATGAGTTCTATTAAAATTATTAAACTATTATTTATTAAATGTATTAGCATCAAAAGTATCTTCTGCTAAGTAAAGATGAGGGGTTTCGATGGGTTTACTTTTTGTGTGCTGTTATAGGAAAATAATAAACAAAAGGGTGCTGAGACATGGCCCTCATGAAGCAGAGTTTCCATTATTATTCAGAGGTTGTTTATTTTCCATCCTGATGTTTCTTATTCATCCTTTCCTCTATTATTATTTTTTATTAAAGAATGTCACATCATACTTTTTAACTTGCAGTTATAATTAATGATTGCAAGACATATCCTTGTTATCATGTTTTTATGTTATAAAAGCTATAATCAGTCTTTCCTTTACTGGCCTTTCTTTTTTGCTCCCTCTTGAAGTGAATAAGACAAAAAAAAAATGTTTTTTCTTGTCAAGCCTCCTTCTGGCTTGAAGAATTTCTCACTGTGGAAAACTTAGTAACTGTTACAAGATACTGACACTGGAAACTCCTTACATAAAGGTGTTTCAGACAAAGGCTTTACCATATCATGTTGTACAATCTAAAAAACAAAGCTATAACTATTTAAAGTATGACTTTTCTTAATATGAAATGTATTGCTACATAATGCTTAATAGTTACATAATGCCTAATTGTGTTTTATATATATATATATATATATATGTGCGTTGTTTTTTTTTTTTTTAAGGAAACAGACATGTTTTATGGTTCTAGATCATGTCAGGTTGTGCACAATTCATGAATTAAAAAGAAAAAAAAAATCTTGTTTGTAACTTTCTACCAAAGTGCAATTACTTTTCCCCATCTCTAAAAATCCTCAGATTTTTAAAATACGTCTCCATACACACAAATGCAAAAAATATTATTATTATGTCATGTTTAATCTTGTCCTCCACAGACAATCAGCTATCATCATGTTACGGAAGAAAAATGTGTGGTTTCTGATTTTATGCGTCATTCCATTCCTTACATTATGTAATGAGTATTGTTTATTCATACATAATAGTAGTCTTATAACAGTTGATTTATATAATCTACCATTGTAAAGTGTTACTGAAAAAGAATGCACAGTTGAATGATGCTGATTATTTTTATTTTTTAATCATGTTTCTATTCCCCCACCGTATCATTTAATATGAGTAGAGAGAGAAAGCAGGAAGAAACGTGGGCTAGTCCTAGCTGCTCATATAGAGCTAATTACACAGCCTTCACCTACAACATGCTTTGAAGGTGAACACTGTGCAGGCTGAATGAGAGTGTGTCCAGCAGCAGTCGCTCAAACACGCTACACATGTCTGAGAAGCCACAGGGGAAATGTCGGAATGCCTGTCTACACCCACACCTTCTTCTACACTCACAAATGCACACATTTATTTTCAATCTCTTTCAGCATTTCTCTGAAGTCTTCTGATCTTAGACATTTGTGTCCTCTTTGAAGTGCATTCCTGATAATTTACTAATATTTCTCTAAACCTTGTGATGTTAATCAGCGATTAGACAAATTGCAGCTCAGTCTGGTCTTAGACGTTTTTGGCAGCAGGTAAAAATTTATTAACGTGATTTTTTTCAGTGAAATATTTTATCATTTTATCATGGTCAGGGTAGAGGTTGCTCTAGGGATTATACTGGGAATATTGGGCTTGAGGTGGGAATACAACCTGTATGGGATGCTAGTCCATCACAGGGCACCACACACACATACACACATTCAGATACTCAGTCACATCTACGGGCAATTTAGAGTAGTCCAGCATGGGTATGGGAGAACCCAGAGTAAACCCAGAGAAACAGGAAGAGAAAACAGGGATCAAACTGGAGACCCTGGAGCTGGGAACTATATTTTCCGTTGAATTGGAGAATAAAGTAATGCACACCCCTTATACATTGAGTAAATAATAATTTAATAATTCAGCTTATTGGTTTGTATTCACCTTAAACATTGCACCATAAAACCCATTAAATGGTTGAGTGAGCATTACTTTCTACACGCTTTCTATTAGTTAGGATTATATTAACTTTACAGTGCTTTTAGGAAACTCATCCCTGATTTATTAAAACAATTTTCTAGAGATCTTTGGCAATAAAGCATTTGAGCAACGGCAGGTGCATAAAAGTGATTTCAAAGCAATTAGGATGCCAGTGTGACATGAAAGTAATGTCATGTATTTAAAGTTATACAGCTGACAACTGTTATTGCATTCTGTTTTTGACTGTTTGCTTCAGGATCAAAGTAAAAGACTTTCATTTCCATTAATTAAGTGTGTGGGCTTTGCATTAGTTACAGGTTCTCATTTATATGGCATATGTGTAACTTTTGCAAAACCTCCCATCATATCAGTCACCTCTGGATGTAGAAAATACCACAGACAATTACTATTAATTACTTAATTTTCCCTCCTTGCTTTAGTAATATATATATATGTGTATATATATAATATATATATATGTATGTATATATATATATATATATATATATATATATATATATATATATATATATATATATATATATATATATATATATATATATAAACAGTTCACACATGAGTGCCACCTCCATTGAGCTTGTGTGCAGTTTATCTTTGCTGTAATTAAATCGCCATTCGTAAGCTTGCATGCAATAGGGGGAACTGAGCCACTGAAGGAGAAAACAAACCCAATTAACTCTGATATTTATTTGACTGTGTATTTATTCACTCATGTAGTCATCTTCATGCCATTTCACACAGCAGTTGATATCTATGTTTATCTTTCATCTCTTACATTTGAAGAAACTAGGTCAGGGGAAGGACATGCTGGCATGCTGGAAAGGCCAGAGGCTTTTAGATTGATGTTCTCCTGTATGTTTCTGGACTTGACTGTACTCTGGATGTCTCCTACTCTGTGGATCAGTGCAGGCAGTTGAAGTACACACAGTTATAGTAAAATAAAAAGAAAAGGCCAGGCTTGTATAATATAATCGTCAAGGGCAAACAACAGTCCTATTTCCTGCAATTACAAATTGGTGCCACATGCATTTACAATATTATTTGCATACTTTAAGCCTATATAATGCATTTTATCACTATCTAGTCTGAGTAGTGAACTGTAACATATTAGTAATGCACCTGGATGCAAATTTAACATATACAAATACAGATATGAATAGGAGGTACAGTATAGGGTTCATAGGGAATCTGGTTAAGACTAGAGGTTTGCATCAGGACTGGAAACACACAGAAAAGTTGCACATAAAAGCTGGAGGTTTATACATTATGGGGTGCGAGCGAGCAATAGGATAATCTCTCTCTCTCTCTCTCTCTCTCTCTCTCTCTCTCTCTCTCTCTCTATCTCTCTCTCTCTCTCTCTCTCTTTTTCTGTCGAGCTACACATGATACTCCTGAGATGCCAGTGATCCCGACCCCTTCTGCTCTCCGGACCTGCCTGATCCATCCCGATGCCCTACTTCTGGTTGGAGTTCTAATCAATTGGAAGTCACATGCTGCTGTTGAGGATGGCCCCACATGATGCAGCCTAAAGATCACTGAGATTACTGAGCATGGTACCACTTAAAAACCATAAAGATGGCTTTGGACCTCAATTCATATGAACAGTTATGCTATGATGGCTACGACTACAATTGCCACAAACAGTTTTGCACTCAAGTCTCCATCAGAGAACAGTGGAGAAGTTCAACTAAACAGTCTTCATGAAAAACACTGTAATGAATTTTCCTGGTTACACAACTGCTATTTGACCATGTAGTATTAGCACATTTATAGAAGGGGTTTATTTATTTATAATCGCACTATCCGGTGTCACCCAGATGAGGATGGGTTCCCTTTTGAGTCTGGTTCCTCTCAAGGTTTCTTCTTCATATCGTCTCAGGGAGTTTTTCCTTGCCGTCGCCTCTGGCTTGCTCATTGGGGATAAATTCATACATTTAAAATCTATATCCTGAGTATATATATTTCTGTAAAGCTGCTTTGGGACAATGACCATTGTTAAAAGCTGTAGCAAATCAGATTTAAAAATGAAACATTTAAATATATTCTCCACCAATTTATGTAACGCATTAAAAGATGTTTAACAAGTTTAAATGTATTCTCCACCAATTTATGTAAGGAATTAGCTCGAATGGTGTGAAATATATCTATATATCAAATCACCGCATGTTGTGACCAGTTATAAATATACATCAGCCATGAAAGGGAATTAATGTACGTGCACATATACATATAGATAATTAACTACAATGGATTATAATTAATTATGACTATGTATGTGGTCTAGATCAACTTTTAGGATTAGCTGTAGTCTAGTTTTAGAATTATGAACTCTAAAGAGGGAGTTTATCCTTCTGGCCTGGAAGGATTCTCTGTTTCGGGTAGCAAGACTCGCAATGAAGAAGGGACTCTATCACGTGACCAAAACAGAGACAATCAAGCGTGGTGATAATAGATTTTAATAACTAAGTGTAATTATGGATACACACAACTAACTCTAAGCAAACAATACATATGTACATCTATATACAAGAAAAGAAAAGGTATAGAAAGAAAGTAATGAAATAGAAGGGGGTAGCAGACAAAAACATCAATTAATTAGCCGTTTTCAAAACCAGCAACGAACTTAAATCTCCTGTAACAGGGGTACAACTTTAACGCATATATAGATCAATTAGACTATACTTGCACAGCTTAGGTGTCGTCGGTTTCAAAGTTTTGCGTGCAGTCGAGTAGGAGTTCGCTGGTTCGTTGTTTGAAAAGGCGTGGGCCGTGTTGCATCTTTTGTCCGGGAGAAAGAGTGTGGCTCCCTCGTCCCGGGGCACGTGGCCCCGGGGGAGGGAAACCGGAAAGGGTAAGACTGAAGACTGAAGAGAGTGAGAGAGAGTATCTGAATGCGTGTTGTTGTTTTAAAGACAACACCAACGCACACGCCTCTCTGGGCTATTGGCCAATCAGGAAGTTGGATTCATTGGCGGGAGGGACTTCCTGTGTGTTCTCCTAGAGTCGGTTGCCCATCTGGGGCGGCGCCAGTTTAAACTGTATTATATATGTGATTAAGAAAAAGCATGAAATAATGTATCCCATTGTAATGTGATATGCATAATCAGTCAGAGCATCGAGAGACGATTAACTACATACCAAATTCAATGGACTTTTGGAATATTACAGGTAAAACATGGTTACAGACATTTAAAATGATATCCTAAATTAAACTATCTAAAATCATTATAGCTGGGTTACATACACACAGTACATGCAAATAAAACATCAAACTATTTGGACATCGAATAATTACATATAATTACATGTTACATTCAAGAGAGATTCTACCATTGTGTGTGTAGGTAAGCTCATGTGTGTGCGCATGTGTGTGCGCGCGTGCGCGTGTAGGTAAGCTTTGTGTGTGTGTGTGTGTGTGTGTGTGTGTGTGTGTGTCTGAAGAGGGGGGTCGTGTCCCCCCTCCGTAGCATTCCGATGGCATCTGGCAGCAGAAGAAGGGGGTTACTGATATGAATTCACAGCTCAAAGAAACAGAGAAACTTCTTTGCTAAGTCCAGGCTAATTCAGAAATCAGTTTGATAGTCAGACATTACAAAGCGCTATACAAATAAAATTGAATTGAATTGAATTGAATATGAAGCTCGCAGGGCAAAGAAGGACCATGCTGATTAATATGAATGTGCAGCACTATGTAATGCATTTGCAGCATCCTTAGTAACTGTCTGGTCAGGGTTGCAGTGGTTTAAATTAGGCTACTTGTTTGTTTATATTTTGGAAATAGAACCAACTAAATTTGCTAGAAAAAAAATCTATTTTTTTAGTTTAACGAACTGTCAGAAGTCACACACCATGCCATTTCTACCACCAAGTTGTTTTATCCCCCAGTGTTTCCAGGTGCACAGTGAAGGGTTCATAAAAAAAAGGTAAAAAAAAAAAAAAAAGAAAGAAAGAAAAAACTCCTGGTTTAGGCCACACCCACTTTGAGTTTGCATACGAATACAAATATAGATACAGATATGATTATTTGAAGCACTAAACAGATAGCGATATAGATAGCACTAAACAGATAGCGATATAGATAGCAATATATAATACCAGTAGAACTTACCTTTCTTTCATAAAGACTATCTTTAGAATATATTTATTCTATATTAATCACTTTACTTCATTGTCCTCTGATTCAGCACACACTAACTTCCAATAGCTATTAAAGTCAGTATAAAAGAAAAAAAAATGTTTGGAAATAAAACATCAAAATGAAAATAAATTTAACATATTTTACTGCAAAATCGGTGAAAACATAGAATGAAATAATGTGACTGAATAACCAGAATGATAAAATATGTTATGAACTAATAAATTTGTGGAAGTTTGTTGTCTATATGGTTATGTGATCTGAATGAACTGCCAAGCTTTGAGACCAAACAACTAGACATAATGGATAAGGGCATCTGATCAAGTGTTTAATGCTCTTAATTACATACAGTACTGTGCAAAAGTTTTAGGCACATGCAAAGAAATGCTGTAGATCAAAATAATGAAATTAAAAGTTTCTACATTAAAAATGCCATAAAGAGCAGTAAACAGTAGTAAATGAAACAAAGTAAAAAATAAAAATAAAATAAAAATAAAAAGTCTTCATACGATTAGTGCAGTTTTATAAGGAAATGAGCTGGTAAGTTTTATTGAGCATCTTGCAGAACCAGACACAGTTCTTCTGGAGACTTTGACTTTCACACTTGCTTCTTATTTTTGCAGCAATTGTGTGTGTGTGTGTGTGTGTGTGTGTGTGTGTGTGTGTGTGTGTGTGTGTGTGTGTGTGTGTGTGTGTGTGTGTGTGTGTGTGTGTGAACAAGTCCACAGAAAAGTCACAAACTTTTATTCACATAGATGTTTATATAACACTCACATATATTGCACCATCCTTTCAGAAAACATTGAGAGAGATGCCATAATGTAACATTTATCACTCTGAGTAATGAACACTAATGCTTTCTTTATGAATTTTCAATGAATTTTCAAATGAATGTGCTTGACAATCCTGCTGAAATGAATCACTAGCGGAAATGCAGGCCCATGGTGTATTGTGTACAAGGCAAATTTTGAAAAAATAACTAGTATGCATTTAATAAGCTCCAAATCCCTGTTGACTTCTAAACAGTTTTTGAGACAATGTGATAAAGTGTGTGTGTGTGTGTAAGAGAGGGGGAGAGAGAGAGAGAGAGAGAGAGAGAGAGAGAGAGAGAGAGAGAGAGAGAGAGAGAGAGAGATAAGGATCTGGAATGTCTCTTGAAGATTTTACTTTCCCTGAGTATTTGTGTCAATGGGAGTTTTCCCAGGGGACGCTGGCCTAATTTCCCAATGTAGGTTAATTTGAATAGCCCACTTATGCTGTAGTATGTTGAAATAATTAGTGTTACAATTCAAAAGTAGCTTTTCCAGCTCTGATCATCTTACCTAGCATCTTCACACATGTCTCAATATCTGTATGTGTACAGCCAAATGCACTGACTAAACAGAACAGCTGGATTGCTGGCGGATGTATCAGGTATCTGGTGCCACTGTGGGGTGTTTAAGAGATCCATATGGCCAGGTTGGCAGAGACAAGCAATTTTGTCCTGTTTCTCTAACAAAATACTTCAGTCATTATCAATCTTAATTAGCACGTTATGAGTCAAGAGAATGCAGTCATTTGGCACATTAATTTGAGTGATGGAAAGGAGCAAAGGCCACTATAGTTCATAGTTACCACTATAAGTCGTAACTATGAACTTTCATCTACTGTCATCGCAGTAGCTGTATATGGGTCAACAGCAAGACTTTTATTCAAAAATGCCTATGTGCAGAAAAAGTATTACAAAGTGAAAAAAAAATACATACTGTAAGAGAAAAAAAAATGTGTTCCAAAGTGCAAAATTGTCATTCAGTATAATACAATAGATTTTATTACGAATCCAACAACAGAAGTGAAATAAAAAATAGAAACTAATCCCAATACATTGATATACATTACTGTGCAAAAGAAATGCTGTAGAGCAAAGATGCCTTAAAAAAGATGAAGTTAAATGTTTCTAAGAGCAGTAAACAGTAGTAAATGAAACAAAGTCAATATTTGGTGTGACAAAAAAAATAAAAATAAAAATAGTAGTCTCCGGTACAATTAGTGCAGGTTTATAAGGAAATGAGCTGGTAAGTTTTATTGAGCATCTTGCAGAACCAGACACAGTTCTTCTGGAGACTTTGACTTTCGCACTCGCTTCTTATTTTTGCAGCAAAACCCAGCAGCCTTCATTGTGTTTTTTGTCTGAAAAGTGTCTCTTACATAATATGCTGCTTTTTTTAATGACATACAAGCATTTTTCTGTAACATTTAATTTTGAGCTAGAAACATTCAAAAACGGGGCGACACGTTTGCCTCACAACTCCAGGGTTGGGTGTTCGAATCCTGCCTCTGCCCTGTGTGAGTGGAGCTTGTATGTTCTCCCTATGCTTCAGGGTTTTTTTGGCTTATTGGCATCTCTAAATTGTGCGTAGTGTGTGAATGAGTGTGTGTTCGATTGTGCCCTGCGATGGGTTGGCACCCAGTCCAGGGTGTCGCCGCCTTGTGCCCCTCGGATAGTCCTTGATGGACACCGACGGTGATGGCAAAGGGCGGCGACGTGCCGAATGGGCATCTGACGGTGCTGGTGACGTTCCGGTACAGAAGCTTCACCCAGTCGACGTATGCTTCAGGGACAGAGTGCTATCGGAGCGAGTGCCAGATGAGGTCATGGGGGACGCGGTCGAAAGTCTTCTCCAGGTCCAAGAATGCCATGTGCACTGGCTTGTTCTTCTCCCTATGCTTCTCCAGGAGCAGGCGGACAGCGTGAATGGCGTCGGTGGTCCCACTTCCCTTGACAAATCCGCACTGGTTCAGTTTCTGCTCGAAGATCTCCATAGCATGGCACAGGAGGCAGATTGGGCGATAGTTGGAGCACTCGGCTCCATCGCTTTTCCCTTTCCAGATTGACACCGTTGTGCTGGTTGTCCAGGCGGCGGGGGGTTGTCCTTGCTCGACGATGCAGTTGAACAGGGCCGCGAGAGTGGCGGAACCCTGTCGTCCAAGCAGTTTCCACACCTCGGCCGGGATGTCGTCGGGGGGTGTGCAGTGAACTGGGATGATTTGTTTAAAACTGGGTTTCCCAACCAGGGGTTTGTGAGCTCCTAGTGACTCATGGTGACATGGCAGGGCTATAGAGACTATAATGCAAAACTCATTGTCAAATTAAATTGAATTTTAATAATATATTTTTATAAGTGCAGGACTAATAAAAAAATCCAATTAAAAAATGCTGTAAAATATTCTAACAGTTATCGTAACCTTGTAAAGTAAAAATTGACAGCAGTTGATTGAATTACTTATGGGTGATATCATGATGAGATAATACAGTAGTTCTTACTACGTGAGAGTTAAACATACAGTGTTAACATACTTAAAGGGCTAGTATTCAATCTTCATTGCTATAAACATCTCCATCTTTAGAACTCTTTAAAATCACTTTAAATGGATAGACATCACAAAAGGACAAACATCCAAGCACAACTCAGACAACTAAATTTCCGAAAATGTTCTGTAAGTACAGCGAGAGAAATTGAAATTTACATTCATGGACAGTGAAAAGGACAAAACCCTTCCCAAGTGTGTGATGTGTTTGGAGAATCTTTCTGAAATGAAAGTATGAAGGCAGTTTTCTAAAACAGACTTTTGGAAACAAAACATAAAAACTTGGCCTTAAAACAAGTCGAATATTTCAAGGCAAGATTGCACAGACAACATATCAACAAAAGCTGTAAATGAGTAAAATAAAATCCTTTGACAAGCAAAGTTTCTATTAATGCTAGTGTGCTTAAAATCTCAGGGGATACTTGAGGCAAATAAATGAAGCTGAAGGCATTCAGACCTGGTTTATTATGATCCCTAACACGGTCTACAGAGTATTATGTCTTTCATATGAGCAAAATAGCTCGCCTTGTTTCTTTGCATAAAATGAACGTGCAATTAGAGGAGAAAATCAATTTATTTATTAAAAATCACTTTAGGAACAGAGAATGTGTAGGCAAATGAACACAACCCAGGGTCGTGTGTTAAGTTTTGTCTATCAAGTGGTGTAATGGGTAGAGTCTCATAGATCCAGGGTCTCTAATCCGTTTCAGATGTTCTCCTTGTGTCTGTCTGGGTTTTATCCTCCAGGTTCTCCGGTTTCCTCCCATCTCCAAAAATATGTAGGTGGATTGCCTATGCTAAATTGCTTCCTGGGTGTGAATGTATGTGAACAAAGTGCCATGTGGATTGGTGTCCCATCTCTGGTGTATTCCCACCTGGCCCCCAGAGTTCTCCGGATAAGTACCAGTTTTACTGCAACTCCCGAGCCTGTGGGCACAAGCATCTAATGCTTCAGCACACACCTGCTCACAGAGGCTCTTTGTCTAGCCTAAATCCACACCTCCATTACAAATGTTAACCTTTTCTAACATATGCAATATTATGTTTAGCATTGACCTGGGTAGAGTGGACAAATGAATATTCGGATCTAATCCACTCACTCAATTTACTGTAGTGTACCATTGCCAGGAATGAAAGGTGAACTGCACACACACGCACACGCACACACACACACACACACACACACACACACACACACACACACACACACACACACACCTTAAAAATGTATTTTTGTTCAGTTCAAATATTGCAGCATTAATTCTATGCAGTGTGTTCCATGCTTGAGCTACAGTATGTTAGCTGGAATTCCTGTGTGAATCCTCATAACTGAATAATTGGAGCTCATTAACATCAGGAGGTCAATAGACACTGTTGACATTCCTCTTGTCATCTCCTGGATGTGCAATGTCACGCTACTCACTGAAGAGTCATTAACCAGGATGACATGTTCCGGCATGTCCAAATCATAGAGCAACATGCTGTGAAATAAACATGGCATCTTGCCTGGGGCTCCTCCATGAGACAACGTTTGTAAATAACAATGTGATGGAAATAAACAGAGGTGTTGTTGTGTCTGGGCTGTAACATGGGAAGGTGCATACTACAGCTCACATGATCTTCAGCACATGACCTTATCACATGGCCTCCAGTCAAGCTCACAATCACCTGATTATTATGCAATACTTTTTTATTTTAAATATCCTGGACTCCTGCTCCAGGATTGTGTCTGTGATGAGTCCAAGCCTTTGTTATTTCCCTGTTTTTATTAGTTTTATTCATAACCTGTGTTGGTTGATTGTCTGATCATTTACTTGCTTCACATTTCTGAGCCCGTTGCTTCACAGGTTTTAATGAAAGCAGAAAAAAAAGAGTTTCCACATAGAATCCAAACTGTGTGCATTGCTTTGATTCAACTTTAAATAGACTGCCTGTATGCTGTGATGTTATGTGAAGTTCCTAGTTCCATAGAGTTCCTAGTTGTCATGAAGAAAGTATATTATTAGCTTTGTAGGGACTTTGGCTATCTAACAAGTAAGCAACAAAGCACAATGAGACATGCTGTTAGAGGAAGATTATTAACGATGGCGTGTGTTACTGTTTCCAGTAACACACGATCAAACATTTGATCCTCTTTGAAACAGTGCCTATTAATAAAGGTGTTACACTCTAAAAAATGACACATAATATTGACATTTTGTAGTAAGTTTCACAATTTAAATTAACAACAAACAGATCAGTCACATGGAAAAGTAAGTACACCCCTAAATTTTCACACCTTCAAATCCATATAATTAGAATCAGGTGTTGAAGATTGGGTGCCAGTGATTAGAACCTGCTTAGGGAGTGCAGGTGGAACCTGTCTTATTTAAACCTCTCACATATCTAGTGTCTGGTGTTCCCTTTGTTATTGAGGTGTGTGGTGTCATCATGCCAAGATCTAAAGAGTTCTGTAAGGCCTTCAAAAAAAAAGGTTGTGGATGCCTATGAGTTTGGCAAGGGATTTAAAAAGATCTCCAAATTATTTGAAATACATCACTCCACTGTAAGGAAATTAATCTACAAATGGCACAGATTTCAAATGACTGCCAATTAGTCCAGGACTGGCTATCCCAGCAAATTCAGCCCAAGAGCAGACCGTCTGATGCAAAAAGAAGTCTCCAAAAACCCCAAAATTTCATCACAGGATTTGCTAGTAAGTCTTGCAACTGATGGTGTCAAAGTTCCTGCTTCTACAATCAAAAAGAGATTGCACAAATTTGACCTGCATGGGAGGCGTGCCAGGTAAAAGCCTTAAGGGTAACCCTAAGAGGAAACAAATCCCTGAGGCAAGGGATTTCCTTAAGAGAGTTGCAACAAACGTCTTAACTGTCAGCCTCACCTAAGTGTTTATACTCAGCATTTTGCGATAGTTTCTGGCAAAGCACGGCAATAGGGAAACGGTTGTTATAGTTACGAAATCTCCCACAATAAACAGAATATAACGGACCATAAAACAAGTTTAACCTATCCTACTACAACCGTACTACAATATTTCAGTTATGGAATATAGTAACAGTACTGAAAACAAGAAACGTAAACCAAACTGGATCGAAGACAAAAAGGCATTCTTTTAGAAGAATACGGGAAAAGAAAAAAACACCCTCCAAAGCCGCTTTAACCCATCAGTCACTCATGTGCACAAGACTACAGCCTGGCATGAGATAACGGAAAAAATAAACTCAAGAAATATTGCTGTCGAGTGCACAGTAGAAGAAGTAATGAAAAAATAGGAAAACATACTTGTGAGTTCCAGAAAAGGAATAAATAACCATAAAAAGGAATTGGGAAAAACTGGTGAGTTAGCTACATTGAAGCTAAATTGATTTACGTGACTGGATATTTTGTATCAAAAAGAATAGCATGCTTGGTTTGATACAGTTCAACAAACATTTTCTTGTGTAAAGGAGGAGGGCATATATATGTATATACACTCCAGTGTTTTTATTACTAACCTTGTAGCTAGGTGAAGTGTCCCCAAAACAATTGTAGAAACTCTGTGACTAGAGAAAAAAATAGCATATTAAACCTGTGATTTCCCAGAGGAGCTATTAGAGAAAATTAATCAATAATCAGATTTAACAATTTAACAGCATGGTGATATAAATTAAAACGTATTGCTGGGGCATTTATTTGTGGTTTGTGTGTGTGTGTGTGTGTGTGTGTGTGTGTGTGTGTGTGTGTGTGTGTGTGTGTGTGTGTGTGTGTGTGTGTGTGTGTATTTAAGGCTGCAAGTAGATGACCAGTGTCAGCTGGGTGTAAGAGAATTTTTTTTTTCTTTCTTTCTTTTCTTTTTTTTTTTCCAGATTTCCTGATTGCATTGGGGACCAATCTCTCTAAAATAAAACAATAAAATTTCTTCACCTGCTTCTTTGGTCTGTTGCCATGGTGACCGTATGCCTCCTCTATAAAAGAAGAGCAGAGAGACAGAGAAAGAGTGAGTGAGAGATGAGCACTCAAAATCACACCAAAGGACACTTCTGATGTCACAGGGAAGTAAAAAGACAACGCTGCAGGAAACTGAAGAGAGCTTTGTGAGTCTATACGGTAAAGGGGATAACACTAAAGACAACTTGCAGTGCACGCCATGGATCATATAACAGAAAAATAATGCTTCATACTTTACACATTAAAACAGATTTCCAGGCCATTAGATCCAAGAAAAGGTTAAAACACCTTTTAGTAAAAGGCATTAAAAGACATATATTGTTTTAGCCACATCCAATTAACTCCCACTTTGTCCCAGTTGAACCAATTTCATGCTCCTCTGATCTGACAAAACACTTAAATGCGTGAGAGTCATTGAGCTTTAGCATCTGCTGAAAACCCGTGACCAGGAATCCATCACCGGTGCCGGGTTTGCACGCGGTGGCTCACACTCTCTGTGAATCTCTGAATTCCAGCAAGCACCATATGGTCCTGGAGATAATAGAGACAAGAATAAAGCCAGAATGCAAGGACACAGAGAGGATGGGGAGCAGAGAGGATGCTGTGGCCTCAGACACGTTCTCCTTTCGAGATTTATCTGTTAGCGACTCCAGCATGAGCTGCCAATTAACAACCAACCTTCATCTGTTCTCTACCAAAAATAAATGCACAGTAGGACTGTTATCAAATTTGTCCACTAATGGAAAGGGCAGAATTGTTTCAACTGCTGCTGTCAGTCATTAACATGGGTGGGCTTTCTGTGGAGTACATACAGGACATCGCTAATGAATTCTGATAGCCCAAACATTTCAAAATCCCATCAGGTACCATAGTAGCTGAGAAGACCAAAATGAGCATGTTTAGACCAAAACAGGGCTGATAGAGTATAACTCCAGTTAGCTAGTAGTTATTTTTATTATACAGTATTATTCTGTATAGAAGTTGATTACAGTGCAGTAAATGAAATATTTAAATCTTAAACATTGAATAATAATTAGGTAAACGGGGTCAGTACAGAGTGCCAGTATAAACTAAGAGAATCAGAGAGACAGAGACATGGATTGGACTTGCTAGCAATAAGGCTACTGGGCAAGACTTGCTGGATCTTAAGTCCACGTCCCTCTGGATCTCGCTCACCAATTAACTTTGAATCCTTTTAATGAGAATGGAAAATCCTCTAAATTAGCAGCCAAAATAAAGATAGCTTCCTCCAATTGGATCTGACTGCATGCTAAAAAAAGGTTTTTAGAAAAGCAAACCACAAAATGAAACAGAATAATGCTTATAGGGATAGGTATATTAAAATTGTAAATGATAGATTAGCCAGTGTTGCTAGCTATTGCAGTACATCAACACATCCGCCATATTGGAAAGGACCGTAAGGGAGTGTGTGTCTATAGAGAAATGTAGACCTGTGCTGATGAAATTGAATGTAATTCACTTTATATCCAACCAGTTTTACAGAAGATTCTTTGTTATAGATGCCATATTGGACATAATGTAAATGTAAAACATGCACTGATGCATCAATTAAGCCTAATTACTAAAGGATTTAATCTAAATCTGTCATACATTCCCCCTTTGCATCATGGTTCCCTGGCAACAGTGTGCTCAAGTTCGTGTTTCTGTTTGGGTCCTGTTTCTGTCCTATTTCATCATTTGCTTGTTACCTGACTATGTGCACCTACTTTGTGTTAGTTCTTAAATAGTTTCCCTACTTATACCTTTTTGTGTCTTTGTTTCTTCAACTGAAGAGGAGAGTCCACCAGCATGGACCTTCAAATTTGAAGGATCTGGAGAGATTCTGTATGGAGGAATGGTCTCAGATCCCTTGTCATGTATTCTCCAACCTCATCAGGCTTTATAGGAGAAGACTCAGAGCTGTTATCTCAGCAAAGGGAGGTAGCACAAAGTATTGACTAAAAGGGTGCCAATAATTGTTGCACACCTATATTTAACATATATATATATATAATGTGATAAACCTGTGCTTCGTTTGCAATTGTTTGATATCCATGAGAGCAGAGTATTTTTGTGATTTTTTTAACAAAAGATCAAAAGGTTAAACAATAAAGACAATTTTTCACAGCCTTCTTTGCTCATATTTACCAAGGGTGCCAATATTAGTGGAGGGCACTGTATATTTATAATATATAGAGAAATAATTAAAACCACATGTGTGTGGTCAGGGCATGGTTGCTGGTGCCAGATGGGCTGGTTTGAGTATTTCAGAAACTGAAGAAATAACTTCAGAAATCTTCTGGGATTTTCCACATGCAACAGTGTCTATAGAGAATGGTGTGAAAATAAAAAACACCCTGTGTGCAGAGGGTCTGCAGGCTGAAACATCTTGCTGATGAGAGAGATCAGAGGAGAATGACCCGAAAGTTTGAGCTGACAGGAAGTCTGTGGTAACTCAAATAATCACTCTTTAAATTGTAATACGTAGAAAAGCATCTCAGAATCCACAACATGTCATACCTTGAGGTGGATGGGCTACAACAGCAGGCTACGTAAGGTTACACTCCTGTCAGCCAAGAACAGGAATCTCAGAACAGGTCTATCATGGGCACAGACTCACCCAAACTAGACAGTTGAAAAAGACCAGGTGTTTTTTTTTCTTCTCATGTTCAACTATTTGTCTGCGTCTGTGCCAATGATAGCTTCAAATTCCTGTTCTTGGCTAATAGTCTTCTGCTGTTATAACCCATCCACCTCAATGTGTAATGTTTTGTGCATTCTGAGATGCTTTTCTGTTCAGCACAGTTGTAAAGTGTGATTATATGAGTTACTGAATCTTTCCTAGAAGCTCAAACCAATCTGGCCATTTTCATTTTCATCTCTTATCAACAAAGCATTCCCACCCACTCTTTTTACTCTGTCCATTATTATTTCAGTGAAATGCTAAAGAGTATGTATGTTGTAAATCCTAGATGGCTTGACAAGATTGTCTTAGGTCAATGAGGCTTTCATGTCGATGCCTGCAGGTAATAAAACAATACAGCTGATGAGGTAGAGGAGGGAACGTGGTTGTAGATGTCATTACAGTTCGACATATGCCGAACAGAGCAGGAAAAATAAGTAAATAACAGAGCAATTTTGGAGTAATTTCCAGCTTATTGAAACAATAACAGTCATTAATTGGCTTGTTTGTGTGTGATTCCTCTTTGTGATGGACATGATTGGTGCTTATCTGTTATGGAGATATTCAGCTGAAGGACATTAGCTCATAGATACTGCAATTAAAGTCATTGATGGTGAACATCATAGCATTCAGCATAACAACAGATGTGGGCAGCATACCTCATTTTGGGGACCTTTGCCTATTTTGTCATGTAGTTACCATGGAAATGTGATACTTGTATTCATTTTTTTTTGTTTTTTTGTTTACCTTAAGTTCTCATAACCAATTATTTTTCTCATCAGAATGCAATATTCCGAGTTATTTTCAGAAACGCTTCATGTCAGTGGCAGAGCACAATTAATTCAATATGCAAAGGGTCTGATTTCTCCAACCGGCTCTCTCTCTCTCTTTTTTTTTTGTAATTAATTGGAAGCAGGATGGCTTTTGTATGACAGCACTATGACACAGACACAAAAGGAATTGGGATGCTGAAAAGCACCAGGAAGGGGAATTAGTGGGCGTTTATATGCAGAAAAAGGGAACGATGGTTAGCGTGTGATCAAATGTGGCGATGGCGCATCGACCTACTGATGCCTGCTTTTGTTTACTGCACTCGACAGCACATCAAACCAGGCAGTGCCTGAACTGCAGCAGAAGCATATGTTCACCGACGAGTAACAGAAGCTGAAAATATGAAACACCTGTAATTGGGTCTCCTCTGACAACATAATGCGATCGAGCAAACTTCTGTCCTCTGTGAGAGGATGTAGATATTTATACATGCATTCATTAGCATTTCCAGACATTGCATTGTGCATCAGGATTATTGTGTTGCAGCCTGGGGAAACCGTTCTGACATTTTCTACTATTCTGAAAACGTTTTCCCCCCAAATATGCTTCTCTTTTGCATGTATTGTCAATTGCAATTTGTTAAAAAGGAGGGGAAAGTTAGCATTTCATTCATTCATTTATTCATCTTTATTCTGGTCAGGGTCATGGTGAATCCGGAGCACTGGGAACGCTGGGAACACTGGACACGTGATGGGAATACACCCTGGATGGGATGCCAGTCCATTACACAGCACCACACACATTCACACACTCACTCACACTTTGGATCAATTTAGCGCAGATAATCCACCTGGGACAGTGGGAGGAAACCAGAGAACCCAGAGGAAACCCACACAGACACAGGGAAAACATGCAACATTCCACACAGACAGTAATACAAGTTCAGGATCGAACCAGTCACCTTGGAGATGTGAGGCTAAAGTAAAGATGTCAAAGTATATTATTGGCAGAAAACACATTTTTTTGGTCAATTTGCTGAATTTTTGTCATTTTTGGATTTTCCAGAATTCATTTGCAACAAATATCCAACAGGTTTTTGCAGACGTCTACACATAATGATTTACTATTCAAACTGTTTTTTTTTTCCAAGTTCCAAGTTCACTGTTCACTTCCACACCAGGTTTGACTGCTGTCATGTGCACATTATATTCATATCTGTGTATTAAAGTCCATAGCAAGAGGCAAAGCTTTTCACAAGTTCTCTGAGGAGGGCGAGTCTAAACATGGGCTTGTGTGTGTGTAGATAAATTTACAGAGCACAGCTCTCAGTCATAATCCTTAATCCTGGCAATCGTGTCAGGTAAAGAACCTAAATCCCTTTAAGTGTGACATCAATAGTGATAAGACCAAAAGCATGCTAATAATCAAACGTCCTTCTGCACGGGAATCCTGGATGGAGAGACACAGAAGAACCTGTAGAGTACTCAAAAACTGTTACATTTTCATGTACCACATGTGTGACACAGCAGGGTTTTTTTTTTTTTTTTTGGTATTTTTGTTATTTGTTAAAGCTGGGAAGCCAGGACCTTTTAGTAAAGTGCCAGCTCGGCGCGTGTGTAGTACTGACCCTCATCACAAATAATGAGAAGCACTAAATGCTTCGCTTTCAGCTGCTATTCTGGAACAATTCATTCTGCTCTCTCTGGGTCAGATGTACCTACTTGTCAAGGTCAGATCTTAACAAGGGCTGTTTTTGTGTGTGTGTGTGTGTGTGTGTGTGTGTGTGTGTGTGTGTGTGTGTGTGTGTGTGCGTGGGTGGTTGGGTGGGTGTTTGTGTGCAGCTTGGCTCCTGCTTGAGACAGACTGAATGAAGGACTGACTGAAGGCTAGCAAGCGTTTCCCCCCCCCCCTTTTTTTTTTCACCCCTGAGAAACAATGCTGCTGAAGAGGGTGTGTAGGATTTATATAATCTCCTGGACCAATTCCAACCTCACTGACACGTCAATTGTGCCTTGTTCTTGTATAGTCTTGAGAATTTATAACAATACACCGATCCTGTAATTCAACTGCAAATTGGAAGTGGAAGATCATGCGTTATGACTTAATTGCACAAAGATGTTCTGCATTTTAGGATAAAAACCCATCTTTCATCTGCTGTTAATGCCTAAGATGAAAGAAGAAGAATTTAGACCAGTGTGTTGAAAAAATTATTTCTGAGCCCATTGGATGGTTTGGAAATCATAATGACTCAAAATACCTCTGAGGTTTTCATTAATATTTAGAAACTGAAAACTGGGAGATGGCTAATGTGCAAATATTAACCAGAGAAATGATTTGCTTTTCACAGCAGAATATCATCATGCTCATGTAAGTGCTCTTGTAATTAGTTTGGTTATCCAGTATTCCACTATGAGCTTTAAAAATTTCTACAGAAACAGGGTTTTCCTTAGTTTTATTGAAATGTGATGCTTATCAACAGCATAATATAAACTGACGGAAACTTTTTTTTTACCATTAGATTCAGTATGAAGTGTTATATGCCTTGAGGCAGTATCTAATTTAGGCACTATGTGGTGCGTAGTGGATATCTGTGCATACTGTGGGACAGAACAATTGAACAGAGCAGAACTGTGGTAGAAAATTCTGTAACACTGATTAATTAATTTATTTCCAGTAACTGCTTTATCCTGGTCAGGGTCACAGTGGATCTTAGGAGCACTGGGCATGAGACGGGAATACACTCCACATGAGCCTCCAGTCCATCGAAGAATCATGTTACATATTCAAATGTAATTCGTGTGCAGCACACACATGTATAAGCAGATGGAGCTTATATATATATATATATATATATATATATATATATATATATATATATATATATATATATATATATATATATATATATATATATATATATATATATATATATATATATATATATATATATATATATATATATATATATATATATATATATAAAACGTTAAAATGTTAAAATGTGCCACTAATATTGGCACCCTTGGTAAATATGAGCAAAGAAGGCTGTGAAAAATTGTCTTTATTGTCTATATTTAACAAAGATTTTTTATACACATGTGCTTTGTTTGAAATTGTTTGATATCCATGAGAGCAGAGTATTTTTGTGAATTTTTTGAACAAGAGATCAAAAGGTTAAACAATAAAGACAATTTTTCACAGCCTTCTTTGCTCATATTTACCAAGGGTGCCAATATTAGTAGAGGCACTGTAAGCTGTATATTAATAATTTGTAACAAATTCTTTGAAAAAGTCCATTTAAAGATTCTATGTAATAAAATTGCAATGACAAACAAATAACAATATTAGTACATCAGTAAATAAAAGCAACACATTAAGTAGAAAGAAGATATACCATTTATTTATTCATTTTCAGTACACATTTTATCCTGGTCAGGGTCAAGATGGATAAACACTCTGGATGGGACACACTTCCATTGCAAGGTAGAATATATTATAGATCATATGAATTATAAATTCTGAATCTTCAAGCTTCAAGCCAATTTTTATAACTGTGAAAGTTTCGATCCATCCTGCTGTTTCATAGCATTTCACCTTACTATATACTGTAGATTAGTTAATAATGCTGGTATATATTAATTATATACATACATAGCTAGATATACAGCCCTGCATATAAACTGCACAAATGTCCAAAGAAAGCTGTGTGTATTGCTAAATTTACCTATATACATTTGTAATCTGACCTCACAACTAGTAATGCGAATTCCAGTTATTTTCAGTGACTCAGCTCCCAAATGACTCATTGCCATTCTTTAATAAATAATTTGAAATCAAACAAGTCTTCCAATTAACAAAATAACATTACTATGCTTTGCATTGTGTATATATACCTACAGTATATATTTTACTAATTGTAACTGAACGTCTGCAACTTGCAAACACTTGCAAACAGCAGTGCAGCCGGTCCTCTCTGTCATACTGCTTCAAACACATCTGCGAGTCAAACACATGACTTCCAAGCAACTCAGATGTTGAAAAGCAGTTTCCATGGCAGCATTTTGATTCAATTACACTGCAAGAGTAAGGACATTACCTGCATCTACATAAAAAAGGGGAAAATGGCTGATATTTACTAGTCGGCTCTCAAGGTTTACTTACAAGAGCTGATTCGTTTGAAAATGGCATCACTACTCATAATGTAGACACCACAAATAGACAATGTTACAGTTGACACACCTTTAGCCTTGGCGTAATGTTCAACAGGGCGTTCATTGCTGTTTATATATTCAGTGAATCTCTGTGGCCGTTTGTGCAAAATTTATTCATCAAATGGTTTTAATAAATGACTGAAATTCTGAAATATTTTAGTTAATAATAGTCATTAATTTCACAATTTGGACTGCAGCACTGAAGACAGAATCACAAGGTCAGAAAGACATTTTTTTTGCATTTCTCTCTTCTTTCTTATGACAGCAGTCGTCCATTTCTCTCATTGTGCTCCTGTTCTGCAGCCTGATCACACTCCATGTCCCTGACATAATGCTAATGCGTTCCCATTTTAGTCACGGACTCTGTGTTGACTTAACATCTGTCAGTTGTAAATGCTCGGGCATGTCTTTGAAAATACCACACTGTGATGTTTGGAAAAAAAAAGGGAAAAAAGGGGAAAAGGGGGGGGGGGGGTGATAAAATGTCAAAAGCTACACTGCACACACTGCAATATTACCCACAAATCCTCCATCACTTTTAATAAGTCATCTGCGGCTATAAATATCAAAACACCAGGAAGTTCCTGAAGACTCGCTGTTGTGTTGCATGATTTGCTGTCATGTTCTGTGACTCTACCTGTCTCTGCTCAGAAGGAAAGCAGAGTTATTTAGGCCTTGTATGTCCTTTAGATTTAATCTCATATGAGTGCCACATGGCTCTGATCGACCTACTTAGACCACCACAGCACAAATATTAATTAAGAAAGAACTCCTGCTTAATGGCAGTAGATTAAGGCAGGATGACATAAATTAAACAGTGTGTTCGTGTGTGGCTCCTCTCTCTGGTGGACATCTGAAAACTTGTAACAGTCCATGAGCTGGGAATGTCTTTTTATTTTCATTGGGGTTCTCTTTGGGATTCTTTCCTACTCGGAAACTGTGATAATATGCTCCAAAAAAGCTCACTGACACCAAAAGAAATAAAACAAGAGTTAATCTAAGAGCTGCAGATGCAGAAACCTGCTGAGAGAAGGGAAAGAAATTAAAGGCTGAATTAATTACATTTCTCCTGGACTGGTAATGCAATTTGTAATTGTCCAAACTAGCAAACAGTTTGGATCAATGTCCACAACCACACATCAGTAAGCAACATGGTGTGTTAGTATTGCGTGAGGAATAAAACACCTTTGGGTGTGTTGTTACTGGACAACAATCAAGATTCAAGATTCAAGATTTTTATTTGTCACATACATAATTATATACAGTGTAAACTTGCAGTGAAATGGAAACCTGGCCTACTCCTCTTTAGACTGTGCATTAAACACTAAATTAAAATTGAAAAGATCAGAATGAATAGAAATAATAAGAAATAATAATAATAATAAAAATAAGATAAGAAATATGAAATATATGTACAGGAATGTGCAAAAAGGGGTATACAAAATAAACAAGGAATGTGCAAAAAATGAATACACAAAATATGCAGTATGTTACATGTCGTATCGATGCAAAGTACAACGTGCAGTGTGTGGAGTGTCAGTGGAGTGCAGAGTGCCTGTAGAGTCCTAAGGGACCTGTAAGGTGGACATAACCATCTATCAATCGATGACAGGGTTGCGTGACGTGGTTTGTGAATTAGTTGTTATTCTAGAAGAGTTAACATATTAGACGTTGTGGATTAATATTGTAGCCCACTAAACTGTGATTTCTGTTGAAGCTGCTGTTCAGCAGTGCTGTGGTTTAATGCTGCTTTCAGAGGTTTGGTGATTACAATGTTGTGCATGTTCAAAAAATGTTTTATTTCATTTATTTTTTGTATCATCAATGACAAAAAGTTTATTTTGCCGTACTGAAAGAACAGTTAGCATGCATGATTATCATTTAAATCTTACCTGCTGTAAGCATCATGTTCATATTAGGGGCGTATATTTTTGTTATTGACACTTCCCCGTCTTGGAAAGTCAGGGATTATAGAAAATAGATGAGTTCCTAAGTTGTACTTACGACATCGTGGTGGTGTTCATGTGCGTTCACCTCATAATTACAACATTTCTGATAGGTCTTTAAGGCAGCATGTGTTTTTGTACCACACTGATGAATTCACATTGATGTTGTTTTTATACTACAATTACATCAGAACTTGCATGTCTTCCTAATGTGTCACTATTTATCAAAGATGTGTAATTGTTGACATGGTTATCTGTAAGGAGACTTTTATTTAACATTTACGGAAGGATTCTCCAGTGTCAGTATGCCATTGTAACGGTAAGTACAGTGTTATGAAAAACTATTTGATTTCTTCTGTTTTTGTGTATATCTCATACCAAATAGTTTCAGAAATTAAAACAAAATCTAAGATAAAACAAAGGCAACCAGAGTAAACACAAAATACAGTTTTTAAATGATATTGTTATTTACTGGGCCTGTGTGAAAATGTATTTGCCCCCATAGTTACTAATAACCCAAATCTATGAAACTGCATTTATAATGGGGTTCAGCTGGACTAGACGCAACCAGGCCTGATTACTGCCAACCCTGTTCAATCAAATCAACACTTACCTGTAAATAGAACTTTTTCAACAGCATGGAGTTGGTTAAAAAGCTTTGCCCAGTAACACACTATACCAAAATTGAAAGAAATTCCAGAAATTATGAGGAAGAGGGGGATTGTAATACATCAGTCTGGGAAGGGTTACAAAGCTATTTCAAAGGCTCTGGGACTCCCAAGAACCACAGTGAGAGCCATTACCTCCAAATGGAAAAACTCAGCACAGTAGTGAACCTTCCCAGAAGTGGCCGACCTTCCAAAATTTCTCCAAGAGCACAGCAACTACTCATCCAGGAAGTCACAAAAGATCCAAGGACAACATCAAAGGACCTACAGGCTATCTTACATCAATAAAGGTCTCTGTTCATGGGTCCACTATCAGAAAGACACTGGGCAAAAATGGCATCCATGGCGAGGTGAAAACCACTGCTAACCCAGAAGTAGAACAAGAGTAATCTGAATTTTGCCTAAACACACTTCGATGATCTTCAAACCTTTTGGGAGAATGTTCTGTGGCTTGATGAGTCAAAAGGGGAACTGTTTGGAAGACAGGGGTCATGTTACATCTGACATAATCCAAACACAGAATTCCACAAAAAGAACATCATACCTGTGGTC
>CM042564.1:7786241-7921241 GCA_023630585.1 Cranoglanis bouderius
TGGTGGTGGCTCTAATAATGTTTTGGGGCTGTTTTTCTGCCAGAGGCCCTGGACATTTTGTTAGGATACATGCAGTGCTTAATTTGACACCGCCAAAATATAGCACACCTGTGTTCTGGAACCTTTTTATGTGGATCCGGCACCTCTACAGCTGGATTTTTTTAAGAACACAAACAATGACAGTGAGAAAACAGAGCGAAATACTAAAAAGGCAAGAGTCCAAGGGAGCAAGCGGCTGCAGGTCTCTTGAAGCAGTTTGGTGACCATTCCCATGACTAGCAGTGATAACGCTATAGCCTGATTGTGGCAGGTTTTTAGAAGAGCTTATGAGGCTAAATGTTGTTAACCTGCGCATGGCTTTGAAAGTGAGACTGACAGGAATTAAATAGAGTTAACAGCCCACGTGCAGTCATTCAGGCTTTTAGGAAGTACAGGGACTCAAATAGACAAAAAGTTCCAGAAGGACTGAGACAGTTGTTGGATTCTGTGAATACCACACCAATCTCCAGTGGAGCGTGAGCAGGGTTTGTCCAAAATCATCCTCATTTGTAGCTTGCAGTGTACAGCCGTGGCCAAAAGTTTTGAGAATGACACAAATATTAATTTTTACAAAGTCTGCTGCCTCAGTTTTTATGATGGCAATTTGCATATACTCCAGAATGTTATGAAGAGTGATCAGATGAATTGCAATTAATTTCAAAGTCCCTCTTTGCCATGAAAATGAAATTAATCCCAAAAAAACATGTCCACTGCATTTCAGCCCTTCCACAAAAGGACCAGCTGACATCATGTCAGTGATTCTCTTGTTAACACAGGTGAGAGTGTTAATGAGGACAAGGCTGGAGATCACTCTGTCATGCTGATTGAGTTAGAATAACAGACTGGAAGCTTTAAAAGGAGGGTGGTGCTTGAAATTATTGTTCTTCCTCTGTTAACTATGGTTACCTGCAAGGAAACACGTGCAGCCATCATTGCTTTGCACAAAAAGGGATTCACAGGCAAGGATATTGCTGCTAGTAAGATTGCACTTAAATCAACCATTTATCGGATCATCAAAACCTTCAAGGAGAGAGGTTCAACTGTTGTGAAGAAGGCTTCAGGGTGCCCAAGAAAGTCCAGCAAGCGCCAGGACCGTCTCCTAAAGTTGATTCAGCTGCAGGATTGGGGCACCACCAGTGCAGAGCTAGCTCAGGAATGGCAGCAGGCAGGTGTGAGTGCGTCTGCACGCACAGTAAGGCGAAGACTTTTGGAGGATGGCCTGGTGTCAAGAAGAGCAGCAAAGAAGCCACTTCTCTCCAGGAAAAACATCAGGGACAGACTTCTATTCTGCAAAAAGTACAGGGATTGGACTGCTGAGGACTGGGGTAATGTCATTTTCTCTGATGAATCCCCTTTCCGATTGTTTGGGGCATGTGGAAAAAAGCTTCTCCGGAGAAGAAAAGGTGAGCGCTACCATCAGTGCTGCGTCATGCCAACAGTAAAGCATCCTGAGACCACTCATGTGTGGGGTTGCTTCTCAGCCAAGGGAGTGGGCTCACTCACAATTTTGCCTAAGAACACAGCCATGGATAAAGAATGGTACAAAAACATCCTCAGAGAGCAACTTCTCCCAACCATCCAAGAACAGTTTGGTGATGAATAATGCCTTTTCCAGAATGATGGGGCACCTTGCCACAAGGCAAAAGTGATAACGAAGCGGCTCGGGGAACAAAACATTCAAATTTTGGGTCCATGGCCAGGAAACTCCCCAGACTTTAATCCCATTGAGAATTTGTGGTCAATCCTCAAGAGGCGGGTGGACAAACAAAAACCCACAAACTCTGACAAACTCCAAGCATTGATTATGCAAGAATGGGCTGCCATCAGTCAGGATGGGGCCCAGAAGTTGATTGACAGCATGCCAGGGCGAATTGCAGAGGTCTTGAAAAAGAAGGGTCAACATTGCAAATATTGACTCTTTGCATAAACTTCATGTAATTGTCAATAAAAGCCATTGACACTTATGAAATGCTTGTGATTATACTTCAGTAACAGTTAGTAACATCTGACAAAAAGATCTAAAAACACTGAAGCAGTCGACTTTGTGAAAATTAATATTTGTGTCATTCTCAAAACTTTTGGCCACGGGTGTACATCCCTTCTCATCCCCACCATCTTGTCTCTGATGTTTTTGAACATCGTCGGTCCACCGCTTACAAAGTTCAATCCCGAGCTATTTGTGCTTATGGATACATATGGGACACAGGGAAGAGTAGGAGGACACTGACATGACGGCCTTGTGGAATATTTTGTGTTAGGTAAGACACTTATTTCTCGATTATGTTGTGCAGTTAATGTTAGTTTATTGTAAGAAGGCCTACTGTATGAAATGTAGCTTTGTTTTCAAAGTGCTTTGGGCAAATGTGTTTTGTAGCTAGCTGAGGTGACAGCACATAAATTGATAGATTGTGCCATCCATAAATGTTTCTTTTTGTGCTGAGAATACTCACTGCTATAAGCTCGTTACGTCGTTGTACCAGTTTGAGTGATTACATAGGCCTACCTATCAGCACTGAATATCGTTGGCTATGTGAGATTCTAGAAGCACTTTTATGTGTCTGTAAGTTTGGGGACCGTGACCTTTCGCATGCCTCTCGACTTGCTGGATCACTACCCTCTTATTGTTCCGGGACCTGCAGATTTACAAATTAAGCACTGGATACATGGCATCATGGACTCTATCAAATATCAACAGATATTAAATGAAAACCTGACTTCGTCTGCCAAAGCAGGACAATGATCCAAAACATACATCAAAATCTACGCAAAAATGGTTTACTGACCACAAAATCACAGTCCTGCCATGGTCATCTCAGTCCCCTAACTAGAAACCCATAGAAAACCTGTGGAGTGAACTGAAGAGGAGAGTCCACCAGCGTGGACCTCAAAATTTGAAGGCTCTGGAGAGATTCTGTATGGAGGAATGGTCTCAGATCCCTTGCTATGTATTCTCCAACCTCATCAGGCATTATAGGAGAAGACTCAGAGCTGTTATCTTGGCAAAGGGAGGTAGCACTTTTTTTTTCTTTTTTTTTTTGCAATTGTTTGATATCCATGAGAGCAGAGTATTTTTGTAAATTAAAAAAAAAAAAAAACATTTTAGATTCCCAAACATTAGTTTTCTAGCACAAAATTAAATGTTACAGAAAAATGTTTGTATGTCATTAAAGAAAGCAGCATATTACGTAAGAGACACTTTTCAGACAAAAAACACAATGAAGGCTGCTGGGTTTTGTTGCAAAAATAAGAAGCGAGTGCAACAGTCAAAGTATCCAGAAGAACTGTGTCTGGTTCTGCAAGATGCTCAATAAAACTTACCAGCTGTCAAATTTCCTTATAAAACTGTACAAATTGTACCGGAGACTACTATTTTTATTTTTATTTTAATTTTTTTTGTCACATCAAATATTGCCTTTGTTTCATTTACTACTGTTTACTGCTCTTTACAGTATTTTTTTTTTTCTAAAATGTAGAAACATTTAATTTCATTATTTTGAAAGCATCTTTGCTCTACAGCATTTCTTTGCATGTGCCTAAAACTTTTGCACAGTACTGTAAGTGTAATGAACAATAAATATGAAGAATTTCATTTAAAAAAAAAAAAAAATTTAAAAAACAGGCAGCCAGTAGGGTGACCTCAGTTGGAAAGCGATATGAGAAAACTTTGGAAGGTTATGAACCAGTTTATAGAAGAATTGCTTAGAGACCTGAGCAAAAGAAAGGAAGCACAAAGACTGTTTTTTTTTTTTTAATACCAATCTGTCTTCTTTTACCAGCGCAGGTAAATGAACACAGAAAGTGCTCTTCTCTGTTTATTTCCTCATCTATTCAAAATCACCATAGCAACATTTACATGGTGCTTACTGTCTTATTCTGCAGTTTACCATAACAGCAGTTGTTCTGTACGGAAACTCTGTGCTGCCACGCATTAAATAAAGTCCTATCAATATCATGTTATTACATGAAAATACCATGTTATTATGTGGAAAATATCACGTTTTTATGAGAAAAACATCACATTATTACAAGACAAAACATCACGTTATTTTGCCAAATATTGCATTACTCAGACAAAATGTTTTGTTATTACTGAAATATCACATACAAGCTAAATATGTTATAAAAGCAACTTAACTGATCTTGTTTTTACAATATAGGTTCTGGTGAAATTTTACTTCATACTTTGCTTAGGACACAATGAGATTTTAATGTCACTGAGCATTGTTAATGGTATTGTCATTAATATAGAGTATGGACATTATGAAGGATTTTCAATTCACAACATTTATACAGACCAAAAATTGGTCAGTTCTCTTAGAGATTTCTTTATTCATTTACATTCTTACATTTATTCATTTAGCAGACGCTTTTATCCAAACTGACTTACAAATGAGGAAATACAAGCAAAGCGATATATCAAGCAGACAGCAATACAAGTATTGCTATCATACCAGATTTTTAATTTTTTTAAGTGATTTTTTTTTAAATTCCTAGCTGATCAACTTGAACAACATGGGAAACTTCATGATTACAAATTACAGCATGTTAAATGTCTACAGGTTGGGTATGTTGTTACACAAAATGCTGCCCTGCTTCTATTAAATACTTTGCATTGGCTTGGTTGAGCTAAGACACAGGAATTGCCTTTACACCCATCACTCATAATTCTGTGCTATTTCCTCCTAGCAGTGTAATATTTGGCAAAATAACATTTTTCCCATAATAATGCCATGCATTTCTCGTAATAATATGATCTTTTCTCATTATAATGTGATATTTTCATGTAATGACGTGCCATTTTTACATAATAATGTGATATTTTTCTTGTTATAACCAGTTATTGATTACATTTTTTTTTATTTCATGCATGTCAGCACAGAGCTTCCATAGTTCTGCATTACTACACAGTATGAGTTTATTTTTCAACCCATAAACAATTCCTCTACACATCAGTAACTCTTTGCCACTGTTATGAAAGCATTATGGTTGAGCCTCACAGCGGCGAGTCTAGACATAAAGCTATTACACATACACATAGGAACACTCTCATTGAAAGACAGATAGGCAACACAATTCGTGATGGATATTTTAAGTCAAGTGTTTCAAGTGCGTAATTATGGCGCGATTTTTTTGAAAAGCAGGCACGGTAAACAGAAAAGCTAGCTGTTTTGTTCAAAACCACATAAAACCTGAGGTTCTGTCATTTGTCCCTTTGTGTAATTTGTAATTTGACTGGACAAAGTATGCTTAGTCTTTTCACTTCTAATTCCTGCTACAAAGTCATTTTAAAAAACAAATGATCGAGTCCTGTTGTTCAAATAACATGATGTGTATGCCAAAAACCGACCCTTGTTGACATTTTTGTATGCTTTGAATTTTTTAAAAGAGAGATCAGACTTAGCTCTGTTAGCCCATTTATACCAAATAGCTCTGTATATATGCATGTCTAAATACAACCATTGTGCTATATCAAACATTTTAGACATGAGAATCTGTTGGGGAAAGCCATGTAGAAATCCTCTCACAGCTGTTTGGTACTTCCATCCTTTTTTTGTTCACATCTTGTTATGTAAGGTGTGACATTTTCTCTGCTTACACCATGTGTGTGAATTGGCATCAGGCCCATGCCTGATTATCTGGTGGTGTTAAAGTTTAATGTTTCATGGAGAAAATCACAGCTGGCTGGTAAGGTTTGGGAATCACTTGTGATGAAGTAAGGCATTCAGTCAATTCAAAAAGAGTTTAATCAGTGTTTAAAAAAAAAAAAATCAGCTCATTGATGCGCATTGTATTTCACTGTAGCAGTCTATTAAGAAGATAGGAAATTAGTGAGGTGTAATGATCATGTCTAGACAACTAGAGTGAACAATGTCCTCAAAATGACCCCATGAAATTAAAAAGGTTTTGCCCCATCTCTCCTCCTTTTTTGCTGTAAAGCTCTGATGGAGCTTTATGCTTTCTTTCCTCCGTGCCAGGGTCTGCTGGCTGCTGAAGGCCTTCTGTCACATGTTCTCTCTCTGCGGAGGTCAGAAGTCCGCCTAACACGTCATGAATGATTTATTCCAAGGTATTAATCTTCACTTCTCAATATGCAGTCGACTCGCTCAATTAGCAGTGAGGTTCTGCATACTGTCAAAGCGCAGAGGAATAGACATCTGAACCGCCGCTGCTCTCACACACAGCCATGTGCTGGGAACTATATAAAATAAATACATAAATAAATAAAAACATAAATAAATAAACAAAAGTGGTCAGTTCCTCTTCCCTTCAGTCTCTTCTTCAGGAGGTGAAATGCTGCTCAATTGGGTTTTTTATATATATATATATATATATATATATATATATATATATATATATATATATATATATATATATATATATATATATATATATTTCTTTTCTTCTGAACTATCAGGTTTTGTTTGGGGGAAGCTTTCCTCTTCTTTCTTTTATCATTTTCATCTTTTGGTTCTGTGCCATCAGCCTGCCTGGCGGAGAAGAAAAAAGGGATATGAATGTGCATGGCTTTCCCATTACTTAGGAGATGAGTAAATAATGACACTTAAGGTGCAGATTTAGGATACGTTCACACACATTTAGCAGGTCAAACAAGCAGTAATAGTGTCTTATCACCCAGCCAATACATTTTTAAGTTAATTAACATCTGACAAAGGATTTTCTGCATTTTTATTCCTGCATGATGCATAAAAACTACTGTAAATGCATTTTAATGATTGGGTGGAATTTCAAAACGCAAAGTAATTCACGTCTTCTGGAAGACAAAGGTGTGTTCTTACAATGTCAAGGAGGCTTTAACAATACACAGTACCCTCCAAAACTATTGGAATGGCTAGGCCAATTCATTTCTTTTTGCTGAAGACTGAAGACATTTGGGTTTGAGATCAAAAGATGGATACGAGACGAGAGTTTAGGATTTCAGCTTTTATTTCCTGGTATGTACATCTAGATGTGTTAAACAACATAAAACATAGCACTTTTTGTATCAGACCACCCAATTTTTAGCTGAGCAAAAGTATAGGAACAGATAAGTTTTGACATAAGTTGAAGTACATAACACTTAATATTTGGTTGCATATTCCTTTGTTTTAAGAGGTTTCTCCCCTCAGTCTAATCTCAAATGCTGCTCAATTGAGTTAAGGTCTGGTGATTGACTTGGCCAGTCAGAGCCCCCCCCCCCCCCCCCCCCCATTAATGTGGATGCATTTCTCTCTAAATTAGCAGACAAAATGTTCCTTTTTAATTCATTCTGTTGTTACTATCATGAATGACATCATCAATAAAGATTAGTGAGCCTATTCCAGAAGCAGCCATGCAAGCCCAAGCCATGACACTACCTCCACCATGTTTCACAGATGAGCTTGTATGTTTTGGACCATGGGCAGATCCTTTCTTTCTCCACACGTGGGCTTTTCCATCATTTTGGTAGAAGTTAATCTTCGTTCCAGAACTTTTGTGGCTCATTTCTGTATTTCTTTGCAAATTCCAACTGGTTTTCTGATTCTTACTGCTGATGAGTGGTTTGCATCTTCTGGCATGGCCTCTATATTTTTGTTCTCAAAGTCTTCTTCAAGTGGTGGACTGTGATACTTTCAACCAAGAGTAGAAGTTCAGAGATATCTATTGTTTAAACAATCAGTCTAACAGGACACACCTGGGTGACAAGAAACACCTGTTAGTCACATGTTCCAGTGCTTGCCTACAAATTGTGTGGTCTGATACACAATGTGTTATGTTCTATGCCATTTAACACATCTACATATAAATACCAGGAAATAAAAGCTGAAATTTTAAACTCTCTTCTCATAATCATGGGTTGATCTCAAACCCAAATGTCTACAGAAAAAAAAGAAAAAAGAAAAACGGTTTCCAAGGGGACTTTATTTGATCCCTTTTATCACTTTAAACTACAAGGGTCTGGATGGTGGCTCCAGGTTAACATCCTGATACTCTCATAACTAAATTATTTATTTATTTATTCATCGTCTGTAATGGTTTATCCTGGGAAGGGCATTTTAGTTTTACTGTAATTACACTAAATTCCAATGTAAATTCTGAATGATTAATTAAACAGTACTCATTTAATGGAACGGGTTAACAAGCTATTTTTAAAAAAATAATAAGTCTTGACAGAAGGTATTTTTAAATCTGTGTAGGTCTCAGGAGAAAGAAATGGCATATTGTTGAAATAAATAAATAATGTTCTCATATATATATATATATATATATATATATATATAAAGTAGAGCATCTGGCTATATTTGATTGGCATTCTCTATGGAGAGCAGGTCAACTGTTCTCTTTAGTAAAGCACACCGTCTGTAAGAGAAAGAATAAGAGGCAGCGAGCTATGAGATAGGGAGAAAGGGAGGAGTAGGAGAATAAGTAAGAATAAGAGAGGAGGAGATATGGAGTCCTTACACAGGGAGTGGTGCATTGAGGTGGAATAATACCAACCAAGAGTGATGTGAACACCAACGAGCACATTTCACATGCAGTTTAGTGAGATGCATCTCAGCTACATCAGAAGCAAAGCATACACGTTTCTGTAGGGCTTCAACAACCACGTGCACTGTCATTAATGTACTGTACTGTACAAGCGCAGCCGCAATGCCAACGCCCAGGCCGACCTCTCTGAAGACTGCAGAGGATGATTTGAGATTAGATATAAGGATTTTCTCATAGCAGATTGGGCTGGTCTCATCACTCTCACAGGTGCAGTTAAAGTAGAAATAGTAATTCAATTGTGGATTCACCGCAACCACAGCTATAAAAAGACTGGGGGAGGGGCTGACTTTCATTCACTTCCTCTTATACTAGATTTACTTAACAGGTAAATGACATGGGTATATGAATCCATTAAGCACTTAAAATACATGTGTTTGCTTCATGCACAAAAATAAAACAGAAGATCCACCATTCTCTTTTTCCCCCTTTCAGGATTTCAAGTTCTTCGGGTTCAAGGAAAAAAAATAGCTGTTTGAAATTCAAGGTGGCTCCTGAGATGCAGCAAGCTTTCAGACTGTGCTCTTGCCTGGTATATGCGAGAGTATTGTTCCCAATATTTTTATTTCACAAGCAGTTAGAGAGAATTAAAACATAAGATAACGTTTATGATCCAAATTAAAGACATAAAGTTAAATGGCAATCAATGGCTCGAGCCTTGATCATTTCCCCGTGATACTCTTCCACTGCACATACAGTATAATTGGGATCAGCTCATGCTGGCTTTGAGGAGATGACTCCAGACTTGCATCTTTGCAGATGTTTATTAACATTTCATACCTGTGGCCAGACACTCAGGAGAATGAGTGGTCCGTTGCCTTCATGCTCTGTGTTTAGCTCTGCTGGAAATGAAGAGTGGCATCCATGTTTAATAGAGGACAGGCCACTGAAAGAACCAGCATCAGAGATGAGAAAGGGAGAGAGACATGAAGATAGAGCGATAGAAGATGTAGAGAAGGAGACAAATGAAGAGAGACAGCATGGATATACACAAAGTAGACAGATATAAAGAGATAGATAAATAGAGAGAAAACTCCTGTTTGACCGGGACACTGGGAGTATGGAGGTAAGGGATGCTGTCATTCCTATGATACTACATCCAAGTTGAGCTGCTCATTTGCCTCTGACTGCTGTCCAACCTCCTCCAGTGCACCAGCTCCTCCACTCACTGCCTGATTAAACCAGGAGTGGCAGGAGGTCTGTCCTCCTCTGTGGCTCATGTTCACTCAAACTATGTTATACACAAGGTCAGCTAGTATAGTAAGTAGGCTAGTAGGGCTAAAGACCTCAGCATACTTCATGCAGAGATGTCTATGAGGGTTCCACGAAGAAAAAATGCCCTTTGCAAGCTTACAAGCTCCCACACTCTCTGTGATATCCATTGGCCATCGCATACCAGTGCCCCAGTACTGCAGATGGCGCTGTTAAAAATTCATGACAATTTCCATGACTACAAGAAAAAGATCGGCAAAGTGCTGACAGCATACAGTTTTTCTCAGTCGCTGTGGTACATTTCTCGAATCATCCTTAATATTTGCAGACCAGTATGTGCATTTCTCAAAACAATTCGTACAAACAGCACCACACAATGGATTACCTGCAAAAGCCTGTAACTTGCTCAAAATCCTTAGTTCATCTCTCAAAAGTAAATATTTATGTCAATGAGCATATTAGTGCCATCAGAATGAAAAGTCCTTCTGTCATTGTTCACGAACAAGATAATCAAAATGCTTAGCCATGTTGTCAGTATAACAGTGTACTCTGTCAGTATTACCTGATGTAAACTATGGCTACGATTTGGGTGACAGTTACTGTTTTGAAACTGCACAAGGCTGCACTTCTTCTGTATGGCATATATCAATTTCAACAGTACAAATGACACATTACTGTCTGTGGGATATTGATGGCAAGAGACTGGACAGGATTCACATTTACACTTTTGCTGTTGGTCTGTCAACAAATTATAGTTTTTTTCTTCTCGGCTATTGACCCTGTTTGTTTCCTTGTTGTTCTTCCATTGTCAGAAATTGTAACACTGTGTTGTGCTCTGTCTATATATGCTTGCCAATTGAAGGTTCATGAGATGCACCTTTGAGATATTTTAGAGAACTGGTTGATCATTGGTTGATCTAACACTTTACATCCCCTTCATTAATGAAAGTCAAGATTCACCTGCACAATTCATTAATTCAGGTCACGTTTACAAAAAGTCTAATAGAAATGAATAGAAAATATGCTCGACAGTTTATGACAACTAGTTCAACCATTTTGCATGTAATGACTTATGCAAGGAAATAATGCCTAGATGTTTTGAGGGGTAAGATTCAATAGGGAACCATATAATATATTTTGATCAACAGGGAACCATATAATATATTTTGATCAACATGACATAAGCAGTTGATAATGTCATATATCATATGACATAATCAATTGCATGAATGTACCAAAGCATTTGCAATTTGTTCAAAATAATGAGAAATTGCTTTTATGATGTGCACAAGTGACTAAATGATGTGAAGTTTGAAACAGTAGTTTTGAGAACTGATCGAGAAATGTACCAAAGCGACTGAGAAAAACTGTAATAATAATAATAATAATTTGTTACATTTATATAGCGCTTTTCTAGACATTCAAAGCGCTTTACATAGTATAGGGGGGAAATCTCCTCAAACACCACCAGTGTGTAGCATCCACCTGGATGATGCGACGGCAGCCATAGTGCGCCAGAACGTCCACCACATACCAGCTATCGGTGGAGAGGAGAGGAGAGTGATGTAGCCAATTCAGGGATGGAGATTAAACTATTAAAGCATGAGCTATTTCGAGTGGTTGGAAATACAAAATGAAATTATATAACTCGTTTATGCTTATTTTGTTCCATATTTGCAAAAAAAAAAAAAAAAAAAAAAAAAAAAGGAAAAAGGATAAATAAGACGCAGGTGATATGCGGGGCCAGTAAATGAATTGGTTGAGGATGGAGAGTTTAGCATGCTAATGAAACCTATGAGATACTTCCAATTAAGTAATGTAATGACCAATCGCATGCACTGCAAAAAAGTGAAAATATCTTGAATATGGGTAAATTGATCTAATATTTTCTATTATACGATTACAATAAATCAAATATACTATTATTAAACCTATTTCTAATCTGTTATGCTAATTTCTTATTCTATTGACAGCTTCTTTCTAGAAGTAAATTCAAATACCAGAATTATCTGCCAATAGAACAAGACTATTTCAAGTTTGATAGATAGATAGATAGATAGATAGATAGATAGATAGATAGATAGATAGATAGATAGATAGATAGATAGATAGATAGATAGATAGATTCACAATTTACAATATTAATAAAAAATAATATATTAAACCAAATATATATTTGGTTTATTCCAATCTTATGATAGGAAATACTAAATTATTTAAATACTAGATGAATTTGACTATATTTAAGATATTTTGAATAGCTAAGATGTCACTTTACACAGTGTAGCATACTATGTTCAACTGCGGAGTTCTCCCAGCTACCATGATGCATCCATACAACGCCATTTGCTCTGAAATTACATCATATTGTTCACAGAAGCCAGCTGAACATCATCTCTACATGAATTATCCTACAGTCTTAAGCCCTACCTCAATTTCAAGGAAAATGCATAAAAATAAGTCTCAAAACTGGAACATTTTTGACTTCTTGGAACCGAGAACAATCGCAACACCTAAGAAAGGAAGTAAAAAAAAATGGTGTGAATTAGAGGCTATGGCTGATTTTGTTGAAGATTCCTTGGCAGTTTTGTGTTGGGTGATTACAGTTGATGAAGCGCCTCCTAGATTTGATGTTATTGGGCTAATTTATTGAAGTCCACTTCATGGACACATCCATAACATATCATCAGTGTCATGGTTTGCATAACTTTGTAATTGTCACTTGCTGTTTTGATTTACACTCTACCTCTAGTCTTTGTAATTTGATTCTAATCACTTCCTGGCTTGGTCATAACTCCACTGTAACTTCTAGGGCTTTAGTTACCCTGTTTTTTTCATTAGAAGTCCCAGGTATTATTTGTTTAACTGTGTATATATACAGTATAGCCCTACTCTGGCCTAGACCTTTGTGTGACTTTGCTTGCAAGTCGCTGGTTGTCAGTTTAATAGATTTCTCCTTTTTGGTATGTTACCCATGATTGGTTTATCTGTAGTTTACATGTTTCTTGTTTTATTTAAAGATTCATTTTGTTTTCACGTGTGTATAACGGTCCCAGTCTCACCTGATATAACCAGTCCCTCTTAAGTGAAATAAACCTGGCACCTCACACCTACACCCCATATCCTCATAACTGTCATCAGATTCATTTCTCAAACTTGTGTCAGCATTACATTCAGCAGTGACTGAGAAGGGACATTTGAAATACAGTAGAAGGTGCAATAAACATGAACAAGGTGGATTACTTTCTCAATCAATGATTTTTCAAAATGCCATATAAGCAGCAACTGGAAGAAAATAGACTAAGCCTATACTGTAAAACCAACATACAAATTACATATAAGGGCAATTAAAAGAACAGTAAGTTTTGGAAGCTGGCTAACAGCAAATGCAGCATTTCTGTTTACCGTGGATACTATTCAGATCAGTTGATTTCACAACTGCTGCTTTCACACTAACATAGTAGTTTGCATTGTAGTGTGTCTCTTTGTAGGTATGTAGCATCCGACCAGCATTTTTAGTTCTGAGGGGAAAGGGTAGTAGCCAAAATGTACAGCTCACAGCACACGATCATTACAGTATACAATTTATTTGTCTTTAAAATGTATTTTAAATGAATTCTACTATGTTAATAAAGTGCTGACAAAATTTAACCCAAACACTAAACAGTATAATCAAAATCAGGTAATCATTTGAAATCACTTCTTGCATTCGAGGGTCCACTATACCAGCCCCTTTGTAGTTTGTTTCTATAGAAATGGTAATATATTTTGAACAAAGCCATTGATATAAAGCCATGATACGAATTACAGCCAGCCTACTGTCAGATCTGCTGATAGATAGAAAGTTAATCAACACCCTTTGAACAAGCAGAATTGAGAATTCAACAGAGCTGTCATATAATATTTATTTAACAGACTGTTAAATTGATTATCCACCTTGTTTGATTAGATGGAATTCAATTCAGGTTTGCCTTAAGACTGTGCATGAAGATATTTTATTAGAATATTAGGCAATATTGACACAATAGTGATCCCCTGCCACTTTTTGGGCTACAGACTAGTGGCATGGTGGTAGCGTGCATGCCTCAAGGGATGGCAAAGCCTTTTAGGGTAGTGGTGGCACAATGGTTAAACCTCTGGATTGCTAATCAGAAGGTTGGTGGTTCAAGTCCCAGCACCACCAAGAGGTCACCGTTGGGCCCTTAACCCTCTCTGCTCTAGGGATGCTGTTTATGTTATATCCCATAACAAGCTGTGTCCCATAATATCCCATAACAAGCTGGGTTATGCGAAAAAGAATTTCACTATGCTGTAATGTATATGTGACATAAATATTCTCCTATAGAATGGTTATGTGTTACAAAAGTGATTAAAGAGGTAATATTAGTGGTTGTGTAATCACCAGACATTAGAGAGAACTCTTCCTGGAGATAGTGTAGTGACTCATCTCTCATGCATGTTTATTAACATGCTTCCCCCAGCGGCAGTGTCTGAAGAAGAACATCAGTGATTAAGTATGGCAGCAAGTCCACAGAATTAAACATGTTCCTGGAAGTGTATGAATAGCCAGTAAGATCACAATCAGGATGATAAATATGGTACATTCCTTATAGTCCACGAAGACTTTCCTACAGACAGAGAAAGATTGGCTTGAATGCATTTATTTGTTTAACTTGGACATAGCATTAAAAAAAATAAAAATCAAAAGGCCAGGTTCTAAACTGAGTTATCAATTTTATGACAGTTTTTATTTTCCGCCAGTCCATTTGTTTTTAAATGGGGCGAAATATCCACCGGCTGCAATTACACATCTCCAATGGTCTCATGAAAAATAGCAATTTAGAAAATGGAACTCGCTCTATATGCCTTTGAAAGAAATAAATTTAGTCCATATTGTGTATTAATCACTGGCGAGAGAATGAATAATGGCAAAGATAGAGCCTGGCTTCTCTTGGCAGGCCACTCACTGGGCTTTGGCCATGTGGAGATCCAGTGTGCTGTGACTAAATCAGTGTAATGAAAATGAAAGTATGCCACAAACAACAGGCTTACTGTCTGGTACTTCATGTGCTTTGGATTTACTAATGACAGATCAACATGTGTGCAAATTTGTAACAAGACAATAGAAACAAAGACAATGATAAAAGTCATATGAAAAGTTATGAAGATAAGGGTGATGGGTGTGGTTTATAGGGATGTTTGTGCCTTTTCTTCTGACATCATTCACATGGAATTGACCAAAATCCAACCACATCAACCCCACTTAATCAAATCTCATGGGAACAGGTTGGGCAGATGTGCAACAGCAAGCCAGCATGTTAAAACAGAGTTGCTTTCCTAATAATACACGCAATGCCTTTTCTATTTCTGCATAGCCTTTTTAGATGCTTTTATAGCACGTATGCATTTAAGAAACTAAATCAATAGATGCTGTAATGCCCTGTATTCATTTCATTATATAAAAATTATCAAATTGAAGCTGTATTTACAATACAGTTTTGGCTTTGAAATGAACTCATATACTTACTGTAAAACAATCTCAGCCATTTTCACATAAAAACAGTGAGATGATAAAGAGGCACACCTACCATGTGTCCCATTCTACTGGCACAGTGCCACATTTAACAAAGACAACCCAAAATTAACAACAGGCCTTACAGTGAATGGTGAAATCTGCTCAGCACATTATCAGCAACCAGCCATGGACTTTTTACCCTCCTGCTCTCAGATAGACCCTGTTGAACTTCCAGTAGCTGGCAACCCAGTAGCCCCCCGTCCCATTGCTCATCACCTCCACCCCATCAATCCACTCATGCCACATCTGCACTCATAATGTGTATAGTCTCATTAGCAGTATTACTGTGTATATAACCTAAGGGTGTAATGCAGTACCATTGTCTGTATCTGTCTGTATCTGTATGTAAAATATTCATATCTGTTTTCATATTCGGATTTAAACCGGAACTGGGTGTGGTCTATACTGGAAATTATAAAATAAATTAGAGAGTCAAAGTGTGTCAAACTGGGGTCCTTTAAACAGCATTTTTTGTAATAACCATACAGTACTGTGCAAAAGTTTTAGGCACCCTATTATTTTTTTAGTACAAACTTTGTCATAGATTTTTTTTTATTTTATGACTTCTACATTATCAAGTCAGTACAAAAAACATTTTAGATTCCCAAACATTAGTTTTCTAGCACAAAATTAAATGTTACAGAAAAATGTTCGTATGTCATTAAAGAAAGCAGCATATTACGTAAGAGACACTTTTCAGACAAATAAACACAATGAAGGCTGCTGGGTTTTGCTGCAAAAATAAGAAGCAAGTGCGAAAGTCAAAGTCTCCAGAAGAACTGTGGCTGGTTCTGCAAAATGCTCAATAAAACTTACCAGCTCATTTCCTTATAAAACTGCACAGATTGTACCGGAGACTACTATTTTTATTGTAATTTTTATTTTTTGTAATACCATATATTGACTTTGTTTCATTTACTACTGTTTAGTGCTCTTTACGGTATTTGTTTAAAATGTAGAACCATTTAATTTCATTATTTTGAATAAAACTTTTGCGCAGTACTATGTAAATATATAGTTAAATAAATAAATAAATAAATAAATATATATATATATATATATATATATATATATATATATATATATATATATATATATATATATATATATATACATACACACACACACACACACACACAGTGGGGGAAAAAGTATTTGATCCCCTGCTGATTTTGTACGTTTGCCCATTGACAAAGAAATGATCAGTCTATGATTTTAATGGTAGGTGTATTTTAACAGTGAGAGACAGAATAACAACAAAAAAATCCAGGAAAACACATTTCAAAAAAGTTATAAATTGATTTGCATTTTAATGAGGGAAATAAGTATTTGACCCCTTCGACTTAGTACTTGGTGGCAAAACCCTTGTTGGCAATCACAGATGTCAGACGTTTCTTGTAGTTGGCCACCAGGTTTGCACACATCTCAGGAGGGATTTTGTCCCACTCCTCTTTGCAGGTCCTCTCCAAATCATTAAGGTCATTTTCAATGCCCTGGCTGAGGGAAGGAGGTTCTCACCCAAGATTTAATGGTACATGGCCCCGTCCATCGTCCCTTTGATGCGGTGCAGTTGTCCTGTCCCCTTAGCAGGAAAACACCCCCTGTGTTCCCACTTCCATGTTTGATGGTGGGGATGGTGTTATGACTTGGGGTCATAGGCAGCATTCCTCCTCCTCCAAACACGGCGAGATGAGTTGATGCCAAAGAGATCTGACCACACCTGACCACAACACTTCCACCCAGTTCTCCTCTGAATCGTTCAGGCAAACTTCAGGCGGGCCTGTACATGTGCTTTCTTGAGTAGGGGGACCTTGCGGGCACTGCAGGATTTCAGTTCTTCACGGTGTAGTGTGATACCAATTGTTTTCTTGGTGACTATGGTCCCAGCTGCCTTGAGATCATTAACAACATCCTCCCGTGTAGTTCCGGGCTGATTCCTCACCATTCTCATGATCATTGAAACTCCATGAGGTGAGATCTTGCATGGAGCCCCAGACCGAGGGAGACTGACAGTTTCTTCCATTTGCCAATAATCGCACCAACTGTTGTCACCTTCTCACCAAGCTGCTTGGCGATGGTCTTGTAGCCCATTCCAGCCTTGTGTAGGTCTACAATCTTGTCCCTGACATCCTTGGACAGCTCTTTGGTCTTGGCCATGATGGAGAGTTTGGAATCTGATTGATTGATTGCTTCTGTGGACAGGTGTCTTTTTACAGGTAACAAACTGAGATTAGGAGCACTCCCTTTAAGAGAGTGCTCCTAATCTCAGCTCATTACCTGTGTAAAAGACACCTGGGAGTACAAAATCAGCAGGGGATCAAATACTTTTTCCCCCACTGTGTGTGTGTGTGTGTATATATATATATATATATATGCACTGATGAAACCACTAGCACTTCACTCCAGGATCTAAAGGGTGGTAGTGGTAGCTCAGTGGTTAGGATGTTGGCCTACTGATCAGACGGTCGTGAGTTCAGACCCCAGCGCTGCCACTGTGGGCCCTTGAGCAAGGCCCTTAACTCTCAACTGCTCAGTTTTATAAATGACATAGATGTAAATCGCTCTGGATAAGGGCGTCTGCCAAATGCCATAAATGTAAAGGGTGAAATCTTAGCATTGCCAGCTAAAGAGAAATCACAGTAAAAGACACTAGAGAACTGAAAATTATGGCTGGAGCTGTCTGAAATCCTGTGGGCAGATTTATTTTGAATGCTCTGAATCAAAGGATAAATAATTCACATACTTTTATTGATTAATATTTCACCAGAACGAAGATGGTAAGGAATGTTTCAGGAAAACGAGTAGTCCATTGGGTGCTAGTTACCCTTGACTATTTCTGTCTCTCCTTTTCTTCTGGAGACATGTGTCTGTGGGACATAACATGCTTGCCATTGAGTGTAACAAATATAAATGAAAAAGAAAATGAAGGAATGTGTTCTGTGATAGACTGGTGTCACCTCCAGGGTGTATTCCTGCTTCATGCCCAGTGTTGCTGAGATTCAGGTTCAGGATCTGCCACAACTTTTACCATGATAAAGGGTTTACAGAACAGGAATCAATGAATGAATGAATGCATTAATAAATGAATGAATGTGTAAAACCTTGCATGGCAAATAAATAAATAAATAAATAAATAAGTAAATAAATAAAATTTCCAAAATAAACATTAAATGATATAGTGGATGGAGTAAAAATAGATTACTTCTGTTACAGGGTACTATTAAAGAAATAATAAAATATGGAATGGTGCACATTATAATGCATAAGGAATAAAACTCATTAGGGCCTGCTGTTATAGGAAAATAATCAACAACATGGTAGTATGAAGTGGCCCAATGTGAAGTGGAGTTACTATTACCACCACGATATGGATTTATTTTCTAATAATAACAACATGTCATTAAGTGTTTTATTCCTCTTATACCACAGCACTTTGACAAGTTATTATTATTTTTTTTTATTATTATTATTAAAGAATGGTATGTTATCTGTTCAAAGTTAGTTCCTGCTATCACACAGTCATTCCCTCACCAGCTTCTTTTTTTCCTCTCTCTTGAGGTTAATAATACAAAAACACTTCACAATATCAACAATTACACCACCATACAAGTCCCTGTGTGAGTTGTTACTATAGAAACAACAACATCTTATTATAACAAGTGCATTAATATACTGTAAAGCTGCACTGTTGTCAGAGCTGATGTTATAGAAAACTAACCTTCTGACCCCAATCAGAACTGAGAATTTAACAGTCCTGTGATATAAAATACTGTATATAATGTTCATTTGATAGTACCGTATGTAATTCTAGTACATCTTATGTCAGTTTAAACATGGATCTTTACAACATTATATGGATCTTTGTAGTAATGATTATATTTCACCACCTCATAACCAATACTGCACTGCAGAGAAGAATGTTTGGCCCAACAAACCAAAATGCAGCAAATGCAGTAAATCTTCAGGATTAATCTCATAGAGAAGGCTCCATCCCAGATTTCAGTCCTGCAGCATTGTTTCTGCTTCATGGTTTTGGTTTTATTTCTCTGTATATAAAATACCATGCTATTGCAGTGGTCGAGGAAAAAAAAAAAAAAAACAGCCAGTTACTGACTGAGATTTTAAATCCTAAGCCAGTTGGGATTTGTGATAGCTAGGACAACATCTAGATGTACAAACTAGCATCTGGCGAGAGGTAAAATAGTGCACAAGGTAAATAATACTGTGAATATGCAAATAAACGCATAAAGTAAAATATTACAGGGAACTGAATGTGGTATAATGCTTGCAAAATCTTAGGGATTCAAACTGGTTTGAAAACGTACACCTTGGGCATTTCCACACTTGGTCGAATTACTCGAGTCTACACTCAGGATGGATTAGCATCTCATTTGGGGGAGGAGCTTATAATCTTAGGTTTGTGCTCACATAGAAGAATTCCCTCCGAACAATGGATCAACTGAGCAATTCCATATGTCACTTTTAGGCATGAAGGTTTTGCAAAATAGTAGGCACTAGGTTCATCCTTTTGCTCTTTTTTTTAAATTATTCTCCTGTCATACCAACACTGAAGCAGTAAAGAACAGTGCTTTTTGGATGTCAAGTGCAGAAATATGTGCATACGAGTAGCCATAAAGAGACATGCATTTTTTTTTTCTTTTTGCTGTGATCTCAGTGCAAGCGCTTACACCACAAAGGTGAGATAATTACAGTGCTCCAGTCCTATGAATGTCTAGTTTTAGATATCAATAACCATAATAAGGCAATCCCCAGGATCACAAAGTAAAAACATATGAAGTAATGTGACAAGTTGAACCAATCACAGTATGTGGCATGTGGTGCAGAGTGCGAATAGCTTCTACACCTAATGCAGACCTCACCAGAGTTCCATTGAAGTGCGCCCTAGGCCATCTTTTTTAAGAGGAGCAGGGATTGGTTCTCTCCCGGACCACTCCTGGGCTCGAAAAACACACAAGTGTGAAAATGACCAAAGGTAACACTAAGAGATGTGGTTAGACCAACATTTTTCTGAAAATATTGGAATTTAAATATATTTGTGTGTGTTTAGGAATGTGTGTGTGTGTGTGTGTGTGTGTGTGTGTGTTTATTTTATTTTATTTTTTTTTTTATTTTGGTTACTGGAGTTAAGATTATGGGTAGAAGCATAGCATTAAGTATAAGCATAGCATTAATGAGTGGTTAGCATTAATTATCATCAGCAGGAATAATCTGATCAGGTTAAAGTGTTTACTAATGATGAATGAAGGTTATATTAGTAGTATTAGTCTTGTGTCATCTTAGTTACAGTTTGAAACCTGAAAAATTGAAATAAAAATAATAATAATCAACTAAACTGTACAATTCTGTATCTGGGATCTTTGGGGTTGTCTTTGCCTCCCTCACTGAGCTATGTTAGGGGTTTAGTTTGCTCATGGGCAAAATTTCTGTCCAATTGTAATTTACAATTTTAATTTGAAATTTTCAGTATAGCCCTGATTCATCTTAATAGTGACTTGAATTTTTTTTATGGTCACTTTTGCCCATTCTCTTAAAGGCAGCTATAATTCTCCATTATTTTACATTGTATCCAGTTGTTCTAGCTTAAACAGTTTTTTTTTTGTTGTTGTTGTTGTTGTTGCTTTTTTCATTTTATGACTTCTGGATTTGACCGTAGCCTGTCTGATTTAACTATAATTATGGCTATACACAGCTTCATCGTGGTTAGGTCAACATGGTTAGGTCTAGGGCTAGAGTTAATGTTTTTCTAACTGCTTCATTTATTCTCATTTGTTCTTATTCAGATAATTTTGTATTGTTCCCAATGTTAACCTTTTTTGGTCATTGATCTGCAACCTGATTTTTTCTCCTGCAACTTTTTAATGAAAGATCAGTAATTTTCAAGTGAACAAATAATCTTTCATTTTTAATTTTTAAGCCACTTTACAATGTATACTTCAACTTGTTAGCTAACAAAACATTTGTGTGATTTCTAGCAAATTTAACTTAGTGTAACTGCTAAGAAAAAAACAAAAACAAACAAACAAAAAAAAGAGAAATGACACAGATAGCAGCACTGGACTTTGTACCAGCAATATTGACATATTTTAAGCTGATAAATGTTAGTGGAAAACTGAGTGCTATGGCTAACATCACTGAAACAGCGATCAATACCAAGGATACTGTCGAGCCTGCTGCCAATGACAACACCACCGCAACAGCATTAACATTACTGCTTAGAGTGAAAGTGAGTTAGCTAACACTACCTAGCTAGTCATGACTAGCTGCTTACTCTGCCTTTCCCTGAGATTCTACTGATTGAGTTTTGTTGTGTTTCTCCCAGCAACCTGCAGCTTGATGTTAGACTAGCGACTGTTGAGTCATCTTGTGCAAATAGCATCTGAAATGTTTTCTCAGCTACTTGTGACTCATAGACCACCAGTATGAGCCACAGCCCATGTAGAAGCATCCATTTTAGGTTTTTAGACTTCCACCCACTTCTGCATGCATGAGCTCACAGACACCTGTGAATGGCTAGTGATTGATAGGGGAGAAAAAGAGATTATAAAACCCCTCTCTCCCTGAGAGCATGGCCTCTCATGCTCTCTTGGGCTCCTGGCCACAGTTGCCTGTGGCATCATTGGGATTCGAACGGTATTGTCTTCTCTGTGACATTGTCTGTGTCTGTCCCCCCTCTCACTAGGGGGAGCCATCACCGTGCTGGGCTGCTGAGTGCTACGGGCATGGCACTTCCTGGGAAAACAAGATGGTGGGCTCTCTTTTCAATCTCTTGTTCATTTAGTGGTTGTGTTAAATCTAAACAACATTAGTGTAAGAATGTGTAGTTACTGAATGTTGGTTGGTTATATAAATGACTAATGTTTGTTTATTGTCCGTTTTACCACTACCGTAGCAGGGTGAGTGCCATTTTCTATATTGCTTTTCTCCTGATTTTGGGTTAGATAGGAAGCTATGGAACCATTTTGCAGCTTCTTTCATTTTGTTTATGTTTAGAAAAGGTAGGTTTTTGGGGCGAGATGTCAGGAGTGTTGGGTTTTGTTTATTATTTTGGCCTCACGTACCCCCAGAGAAATGGCTTCCTGTTTGGCTGTATTTATTGACATGGTGGTACTAATATTCACTATTTATTAAATCTTTCTGTAGTTTGTGCTCTCTCTCTCTCTCAAACACACACACACACACACACACACACTTACACACACACACACTCACACACACACACACACACACACACACACACACACAACAACATTGCCCTAGCACATAACATTCATAGATTTCTCATGAGATCTGGTTGGCTTGGCTTCACTTTCACCGTTGAGAAAGTTGTATATCAGTGTTGGTCTCTCACAGCTCTGACGTCCTACTCTTTATACTGAGCTCAGGTTATTGTCAGTGCTGAGGATCTCATGTTTTTCCCAAATTGGTGTGGTTTTCCTCCAGGCACCTCGTAAAAACATACCGATACATGGATTGGCTACTCTAATTTGCCCCAGGTGTGTGTGAATACACAATGCCTTGGATTCCCATGACTCTGACCAGGATAAAATGGTTATTACAGTAGAGGATATGGAGACAGCACCATAGCTGGGCAGCTTATTTTGATTAGCATTTGTAATTATCAGAAAGTGACAGCACCCATACATGGAATTTGTCCTCTGCATTTAACCCATCCGAGTTAGTGCACACACATTAGAAGTTGTGAGTAGTGAACACACACACACCAAACCATGAACACACCCGGAGCAGTGGGCAGCCATTTTTTGATTGCAGTTGAGGGTCAAGTGCCCAACAGTGGCAGCTTGACGGTGCTGGGATTTGAACTCACGACCTTCTGATCAGCAGCCCAACTTCTTTACCACTAAGCTACCACCACCCTCTCAATCACCCCCCCCCGAACAAGGAGTTACTTAGTTAAAATAGCTGCTAGAATTAAAACCTAAGTAGTAAACTCACTTTTGCCATGTATGCTTGTAGTATATCTTATTTCTCTGCAGAAGCTCTCTAATGTAGCACCTGCAATGTCAAATGGCAGAAATTACAAGGAGTTGAGGAGCAAATGGCTATTTTGCTAAAACGTTTCTTTAAAAAAAAAAAAAAAAAAGAAAAAGAAAAAAAAAAAAAGGATGACTTATGAGATCCAGGTATAACATGTGGCACAGATCAAGCAGGAAGCATTCCTGAATCTCACAGCTGGTCACAAATCTGACTTATCCCATCATCCAGAATAAAGTTTCTGGACGATCACTTTGTGGCCCACTACTTACTCAGGGCCCAGCTGCACTTTTCCCTTGCTTACAGCAACCTGGCTCCTCTCTGTCATGCTGCCTTGTAGCTATGCTAAGCTAGCTACTTAATGGGACAGCTGGGAATATTGTCTTGGCAGCAAGTATTGCTAATGTTAGCAAAGGTTAATTAGGTAGCTTGCATTGGTGCTAGACAGGCTGGTTTGATTATTTCAGAAACTGCTGATGTCCTGGGATATTGTGGATAGTTTAAGTGAAATCAGCAATTTCAGGGCAAAGTACAAAAGGATGACAATCTATTTTATCGACTGTTTAAGTGTCGTGTATTCTCTACCAGACTGAGTAATATTTACCATATTTCTCCATATTTTATGTTCGCATTGTGCTGCAAAGCAAGAAAATCAGTCCCACATTTAGCGACCACAACAGAAAAATCATGTGACTGAAACGCTAAGATACCTCAGTTGAACTGTTAAGCTACTCAGACAGAGAAACCTGGACCACATGTGTTGACATAGCTTCAGTTTCACTCGATTTGTGATTCCGTCTCTATTCTAAGTGCTGATCAACGAGTGTACTGTATGTGCACAGACAGAGTAGATGTGATAAATGATTCAGGATGATGTCAGAGATAGCAGTCCAACTAGAGAGTAGTCATAGAAAAGATGTCCTGAAAAACGACTGTGGAAAAGTTTCTGATAAATTCCTTTTCTACACAAAAAACTCTCCACTTTCAGTGCTGTCTCTTAATGTTTACATACAGTGTAACTGTTAATTTCACATTATAAGAATTCACTGATTTAAGACAGACAGATTAAAAGCGTCTGTTAGAGTTTTCCTTATATTCACGCCAGATGGTCACAAATAAACACTTTGTGGCTAGACATCACAGGAAACATGGTCATTTTGTTTCCAATTAACAAAGTTTTGTGTGTGTGTGTTTTTCCCCAACACTTTTTTTTTTCTTTCACATTTTGATATTATATAAAAGACTCTAGTAATTATATATATATATATATATATATATATATATATATATATATATATATATATATATATATATATATATATATATATATATATACTTTTATTCCAACACTGTTGCACTGTTACAACTACTAACATCTAGCATAAATTTGGTTGTATCTCTTTTATTTTATTTCAAGTACATGTTTTTGTTTTGTTTTGTTGTTGTTTTTAATCTACTCATGCTCAATTATACACTAACATGCCACTTTACTAGGAATGCCAGTATGCTTATTTGTGTAATTATCCAATCAGCCAATCATGTGGCAGCAGCACAATGCATAAAATCATGCAGATACAGGTCAAGACCTTCAGTTAATGTCCACACCAGAATAGGGAAAAAATGTGACCGTATTTCTAAAACTGCTGGACTCCTGGAATATTCATGAACTACAGTCTGTAGAGTTTACACAGAATGGTGTGAAGAGCAAAAAAACATCCAGTGAGTGGCAGTTCTGAGGGTGAAAATGCCTTTTTGATAAGAGGGGTCATGGGAGACTGGTCATACTGGATTAAGCTAATAGGAAGGATATGGTAACTCAAATAACCACTCCTTACAACCGTGGTGCACGGAAAAGCATCTCAGAACACACAACTTAGGGCTGTAGTCAAGACTGCCATTGTCAAGTCTAAGACCAGGAGTCTTAATGGCTTCGAGGGAGTCACGATTGAGACCAAAAACCATCAAATCCTTTTCAAGGTCAATTTTGTGCATTGTGGCAATGATTACAGTATTATTTTTTTTTAGAAGAAATCTGCACATGCAGTTGGCACGTTTGCCTCGCACCTCCAGGGTTGGGGGCTCCAATCCCACCTCCACTTTGTGTGTGTGGAGGTTGCATGTTCTCCCCGTGCTTCGGGGGTTTCCTCCGAGTAATCTGGTTTTTTCCCCAGTCCAAAGACATGCACTGTAGGCTGATTGGCATTTCCAAAATGTCCATTGTGCGCGAATGTGTGTGATTATGCCTTGTGATGGGTTGGCATCCCATCTAGGGTTGTGCCCCGAGTTCCCTGGGATAGGCTCCAGGCTCCCTGCGACCCTGTGTAGGATAAGCGGTGTGCAAAATGGATAGATGGATGGAAATTCTTGAGACCAAGGCCAATGGTCCGAGTCAATACAGAAAATGTCTCGACACTCAAGTCCTACAGCCCAAGCAACATGCAGAACATTGAGGAAGATGGGCTACAACACCAGCTCACATCAGGTTCCACTCCTGTCAGGGAAGAACAGCTATCTGAGGCTACACTAAAACTGGACAGTTAAATATTGGCTAAAGTTTTGTTTTGATCCAGAGTCTCAACAAGAAGTTTCATTCTGAAACCTGCTGTATTACTATTGGAGTTGATTCAGCACTGAGAGCTCAGCTATTTCAACACTGTTTTGCTAAGTACAGCAACAAACCAGTAGCTTTGGTTATTATTATTTTTCCTCCGTCACCTAAATTGCCTTCTGTATTAACAGAACGACTTTTCCATTTGTTTTGGATGAGACACTGATTGATTCTGGCATCAGGCGAGTTCTGCATCTTTAAACAGCAGGAGGAGGAGGAGGAGGATGCGGTTAAAATCTACGGGAAAAGCATTATAGGCTCGCAGTTACAGGCTAACCGAGGAGCGCTAAGCAAGAGCACTTTCACTTTGAGCGCGCGTGAGCCGGTTCACACTCAGGCAGGAGGAGTCACATGACGGCAGCGGAGTCCGAGAGCGCGAGACCGAGACCGAGAGCGCGAGCAGAGCGCTGCTTCGTTCCGCCTCGCGCCGCCGCCATTCCGCGCTCTGCGCCCTAACGCGATTTTTATTGCGACATTTTACTCCCGCTCGGTGAGTATTATTTCCAGTGACCCCCTTTTTGGTAAGCGTTTTTCTTTTTTTGTCTTTTCAATCACTCTCTCTCTTTTTTTTTTTTTTTTTTTTTTTCTTTTTCTTTTTTCATTTTTCCCCCTCCTTTCGCTGCTGTTGAACGGTGAGAATTTGAAGTGCTGGTTTGGGGTTTTTTCCTGTTCGGGATTCAAGTTTTTTTTTTTTTTTTTTTTTTTTTTTTTTTTTTTTTTTTTTTTTTAGTGTGCAGTCATTCTGAATGGGGTTTATTCTCATACTCAGATGCTCAGTGTATCAAGGCTGAAAGTGGTTTTTACATCGATCTGGCAGTTTCGCATTTTTTGCACGTTGAGGTTTTGAAACATTTTTCTTTTTCTTTTTTCCCCCCCCTCTTTTATTCTCTATCATAGACTTTTGCTGTATTTGCGCTTTGCTTTAGTATTTGGCGGTGTGGCTCATAAGAGTTTTGGGATTTTCATGGTCTCCGACCAAACAGCATCTGCTTTGATTTCATCTCTCTTTTCTTTACAGAAGTCCTTTTTAAACCTGGTGATGTTTTAATGTGAAACTTTTCTCGCAGATATCCTGATTTACGTGTTTTGTTTTTGTTTTTCTCCTAATCTTTGATTTTTCTATTTCCTCTACTTTCCTGCAGATTTCAGTGTCAGATATTTTTTCGGATGGTGTCTTTTTATGATATGGTTAATGCACATGAAGTGCATGTGAAGTGAAGTGTGTCTTTTGGTGGAGGATCTGTGCAATTTTTTCCTTTTTTTTTTTTTCTTTTTTTCTTTTTGGTTTCCGTGCCCACGATGACGAACAGACGATTCTCCTTTCGCAGGTACATACGGACGAGAAATCAATCCAATTCCTGCAGCACGGTTGCGTTTGCAATAAAAAAAAAAAGCAAAGGCGGTTGAAATGTCACTACGTGGCTAATGTGTTCTCTGGCTTTGGGGTTTGATGTTAAATCACAGCTTTAACTGTTAGCACTTCACTGTAATCCGTAACCATAACCATGAACAAACAAATCCGGGGTGAGAGTAACTACAGCAAGTTCATTCTGCCATTCCATCAGATTTCACCCTGAGCTATTCTCCAGTACTCAGTGCACTCAGTTTAAATAGATCAGAATAAACAGAAGATCAGACATGTGAGTATGATGTGCGAATAAGCGGATTTGGATGGTGCTGATCCAGCATACCATGTTGTTCAGCAGCTTGGGAAATCTTAACTTATCCAGCATATCACGTTGTTCAGCAGCTTGGGAAATCTTAACTTAAACATCATCATCTGTTGTGCTTTTTGTTATTTTTACTTTGATTGTTATCTTTTTCCTCTTCCGAGCATAGTATATGGCAGCACATAGACTTGCATGGACTCTCATCTTATCACCCAACACGTGGTGTGACATCACTGCTTAAAATCAACACCATGCTGCTGCCTATACCTCACCAACAGGAATCAAATTCTCATCATTACCAAATGCCTACCGACATGACACCGATCGACACCTCCTATAGAATAGATTATGGTATTATTGCATCACTATTCACTCCGCCCAAATGTATTACTTTCTAGACCATGAGCAGGCTGTGTTGCGCTTGGAGTTTCAGAACCATGGACAGCAGCAAACACAACACAACACAACAGTATGAGTAACCCAAGCGTGGGCTCGGTTCCATAACGCTTTGGACATTTTGGATCATCTTCAGTGTCAGAGACACATTCATACATCATTTATTTGTAATCTTTGTAGTGCCATGCTTTTGGAAACTCAAGCCCAGATCTGAATCTGAAACCCAAACATGTGAAAATGATATAGTTGGATTTCTTTCTACAGGGCGTCCCCAAAGTCTCCATACATAGGGGAAATTAACACTTTTTAGCAACATGTCTTCCAAATTTTATATACTTGATTTCTATTATATATTTTGTTCAGAGAGCCTTAAAGAATGCCTTTGACAAAAGAAGAACATGTTGAAATCATTCTCATGGCTGGATCGGGAAGCTGTCACAAGGTTGTGATGGACTTTAACAGGAAACATGGCAAGCACATCACACAGGACACTGTTGCCAAACTTATTAACAAATTCAAAAAGACTGGAAGTGTTGCGGACCAACCGAGATGTGGCTGTCCACGAACATCCACTGACGAAGCCACAACTGACGTGGTGCCGGCATACATAATCTACTTTGTATGGAGACTTTTGGGGCACCTTATTTTCATATAAATTAAGTTGTTCTAAAGGGTATAAATGTGAACTCATCCCCTTACCTTAATGTTAACATTAAGTATGAGACTGCATAGGTTCTCTACACTCTGTTCCTTGTTGCCTTACCAGCTTTCTACACTCTTAGGTGGAAAAAGATTAACCTTTTCTTAACCGCCCAGGAAAATGTAGAATCAAAGGGCTCTATGGTTGTCCCCCTGGGGAAACCCTTAAAGGTTGTATGTAGAATCTTACAACAAATTGTTTTCCTGTCAGAATGGGATCCAAGTAGCACTCTTTTAGGAAGCAAAGAGCACATAATTATGCAGAAATTCTTCAAGAACCTGTTTTTCTAACAGTGTCCATACTTTTCACTGTAGTTACTGAATATTTCAAAGTAGTGAAATGAGATACGGATAACAAGCTGGGCCCTTACGGAGTTAAATCTCGAACTTGTAAGGATTTCTTTGGTTTATCTTTAGGAGAATCCTCAAAGGTTCTATGTACAACCCTACAACAGAGTGATGTCCTGTTAGAAAGCTTTCTGAGTAGAACCCTTATAGGATGCAAAGAACCCTTAATTATCTGATGAAACATTGAAGAACTCTTTTCACATGCATTGGTTCTTGCTGTCGTTACTGAATTATTCAGTGTAGTGAAATGAGACATGTTGAAGTTGAATAATCAATAATAGCCTGGACATTTAAGAGCTTAAATCTTGAATGTGTGAGGGTTTCTTCTGTTTATCTCTAGGTTACACCTTAAAGGCTCTATGTAGAACTCTGCAACAGAGTGTTTTCCTATTAGACAAGGTTCCATGTAGAACCATTTTAGGATGCTATGAACACTTGATTCCTATAAGTTACAGAATATTTCATTGTAGTGAATTAAGACACATAGCAGTTAGATTATTGAACAGTATGCTGGGACTTTAAGGGGTTAAATCTAGAACTTGTAATGGTTTCTTTGGTTTATCTGTAGGGGAATCCTTAAAGGTTCTGTATAGAACCCTACAACAGAGTGTTTTCCTATCAGACAGGGTTCCATATAAAACCAGTTTAGGAAGCAAAGAATCCATTAACTCATAAAGAACCCTTAAAGAACCTTTTCTTTTGTAAATGACATACTTTTCCATTGTATTTACCGAATATTTTGTTGTAGTGACTTAACCTGTAGATTTAACTTAAGGGGTTAAATCTAGAACTTGTCAGCTCTTTCTTCTGTTTAATTCTAGGAAATCCTAAAAGGCTGTATGAGAAACCTACTACAGTGTTTTCCTATCGGACAGGGTTCCAATGTAGAACCATTTTAGGAGGCAAAGAACCCATTAACCCTTAAAGCAGCCTTGAAGAACCATTTTTCCCCCTAAGTGTACGTTCTTTGTCACTGAATATTTCATTGTAGTGAATTGAGATGCACATAGAAGCTAAGTAACTGAATAACAAGCTGGGACTTTAAGAGGTTAAATCTAGAACTTGTAAAGATTTCTTCAGTTTATTTTTAGAGCAGGAACCCTTAAAGGCCCTCTATATATATTTTCATATCAGAGAGGGTTCCAAGTAGAATCTCTTTACAAAGAGCAGTACCCTTAACTATTCAAGAAAAGGGTTTCTTGCATAGTAAGAGTTTATGCAATTTTGTTTTTCTTTACTCATGATTTGATTCCTCTACAAAGGTTATGTCATCTCAGTGTTACTGGCCTTCTCTGATTTATTCTACTGCTTTTCACTCCTTTTCTGCCTCTAGTATAGCCTGAGCTAGTCATTTGAATATAATAATGATGTATACTCCTAATATTCCACGTAGGCGTCAACATGCTGTACGTTATATCCGTGACTATGTGAGGAGTGTTAGGGCTCGGGCAGACGAAGGTAGCGAGACCAGCCGAATGGTGGCATTGAGATGTATGCGGCGTGCGCTGAAAGGTGCCTCTGCTGCGCTGATAAATGTCTCTCTCTCTCTGTCATCTCTCCAGCTGGGCGTTATGATATCCAGCGTTAGTTCCTGCAGTGTCGTCTCTGCCCTCCAGGCAATTTCTCTCCGTTATCTGGGCCTAGCAAGGCTCGCGCATGAGAGCTATAAATGAGTACTGAGAGATATGATAGCTCATGTGTGTCAAGATACCTTTGCTCTCATGCATAAAACATTTGGTGGCACGTAAAGTCCTGTTTACACCGGGCATGTGTTTGCCAGTAGGACAGGGTGTGTGTGCGTGTTTGTGTGTGTGTGTGTGTGTGTGTGTGTGTGTGTGTGTGTGTCTTTATTTGTGAAAGACAGAAGGAGTGGCTGGTATGTTTTGGAATGACAGAATGACTGAAGGCCTAATCGTAGTCCAGTAATCCAGAAATGAAGCATCTGTTCATATGAAGCACAGACAGAAGCACTTAGTAGCGCAATGTTGTGATCAAAGTTGGTGTGTGCGAAGTGTTGTATGGTTTTGGTGCAATACAGCTGTTGCACAACACTGTTTTCCTCACCTGGGAAATATCAAATAGATTTCTTGTGTATGGGCGCACTGCAATGTAATGTTAATGATTTTTTCTCCCCAAAGATAAAGAGCACACGCTTGGTAATACCAAATTGTCTTTTTCAATCCATAGGGTGCATTTTGATGTATATCAAATACTGAAAAGGAAGTCATGTTAAAGACCATTTGGGGAATTTTTTCTCAACTACTACGTAAAAGAGAGATCAATATCTTCAATCCAATTTAGATCATAATCATGCACAACGTATTACAAAATGCAGGTACAGAAAAAAAGACAATTTATGATGTATTGTTGCTTATACTACAGCACTGGTGAATTCTTGATTCTGACTGGCCAGAGGGTGTTGATTCATTTTCAGTAACAGCATGCATACTGTGTATCTACAGCACTGTGTAGATACTGTGCATCTACAGCACTGTGTAGATACTGTGCATCTACAGCACTGTGTAGATACTGTGCATCTACAGCACTGTGTAGATACTGTGCATCTACAGCACTGTGTAGATACTGTGCATCTACAGCACTGTGTAGATACTGTGCATCTACAGCACTGTGTAGATACTGTGCATCTACAGCACTGTGTAGATACTGTGCATCTACAGCACTGTGTAGATACTGTGCATCTACAGCACTGTGTAGATACTGTGCATCTACAGCACTGTGTAGATACTGTGCATCTACAGCAGGGCACATCAAAGGTTTATATCAATGCACTTGTTCTAATACATTATTGTATATAGTAATGTATTCACATGCGCTGATTTGATGTATGGTTGTCAGGATCCTGACCGATTAAAATGACAAACTGCTCTTAGCATCACCTTTCATTAGTGCCCAAAATTCTGAGAAAATCAAGAGTAGTAGCCTTTTTATCCAAGGTATGTGTCCATGGTTACCAAGGGTCCTTTGGCGACTCCAAAATGTGATTTTGGTAAAATGCGTGGACATACCCTTAGAAAAATATTCATTTTCACTTTATTCATTGTGTAAAACATTTATTTTCTTTGGTATTGTTATCAAATTTGAACTTGGACTAGGTAAGCCTTCATGCTGTGGTTCCACTGTGTTCTACAATAACTCCCAGTTGTAGTCATCTGCAGGCATCTGTATGTAAAAAAAATAATAAAAATAATTAAATAATAAAAAATCAGGCGGGGGGAAAAAAAAAAGAAATATATTTCAGATGTACTTCAAACAGAAAGGAAGCTGTTGAAGAAAAACTATTTCAGACATTTGATCATTTTGGATCATTTCCAAAATCTAATCAGTTCATCTGCTGGGTACACTAATACTTCCATATAAATCCTACAAACATTCAACCACTTGTTCTTGAGATATCGCGCTAACGAGAATCTCGGATGGGTGGACGGATGGACGGATGGACAACCCAAAAACTTAGTGGCAGAGGCATAAAAATAGAAGTTGATTAGGGAACTGTTTTGTGAACAATTTTGTCAACAGTTTAGACTTACTGCTTAATGTTCATTAAACATTATCAACATTAAGCAGTAAGTCTAAACTGTTAAAGTACAACATGTAAAGTACAACACTGTAGTATAAGAGGAATAAAGGAAAAAAAAGGTTAAAAATAAATAAATAAATAAAACTTTTACAAATGAATAAAGCACTTAAGGGTCAGTCCATCTCAAGTGGTCCAAAAATTGTAAAGTTAGCTGCTTGTAGTTGCTAATTTTTTATTTATTTTTTGAGTGATTGGCATTTCAAAACCACCAGCTTTACAATTACAATTTAAATTGTAATTTTACTCTTTTTTTTTTCTTTTTTTTTTTTAAAAAAAACCTATGATGGCCGTCTTTGTGTCATGGCACACAACAAATTGTAGTTATACAGCTGTTTATGGGAACCTCAATATCTCTAGAGCACATTGCAATGTACATGAACATATATAAACATTTGCACATTCTTGTTCCTTAGATTTAGAAATTTTGTACAATTGTAATGCTCAAGATTGCTCACAGTTCCACATTTAGGGTCAATTTATTATGGGAAGGGTGTGCATGCAGAACATTACAGGTTTGAGACTTTTCATTATGATTATTATTATTTATCTATTTATTTATTTATTAATTTTTGTATAGGGGCGAGTGCAAATTTTTTAAAATTCCCCTCACTTTCAGGTTGAATATCTCTGTTGGGGGACCAGATACAAACCTACAAAATTAGTTATCTATAGTAGCGTTCCGCTGTAAAAAAAAATTATTTTGAGATTCCACTGGTTACAGAGCTAGGGCTAGTAGAAGCTTAGTTAATTAGTAAAGCTTACTTAATTCATGCATTTTGAGAAGTGAACAAATGAACAATCAGCAGCTCCACCACAAGCTTCCATCATGAATCTTATACAAACAGCTGAAAAACAGTCATTTCTTCTGTAACACTTTTCTGCCAAACAGAGTGATGTTTTACGGTAACAAATTTGTGATGCTACATTCTGTTATTTCCATATATGGACACTATATTTAACTTCCTTATATGGTCACTGTATCAGATATAACATAATGGCAATTTAGGAGTAGTGGTATTGTACACCGTATACCCAAGTGAACACACACAACATGTCCTTTTATGTTATATTTTAACATCATCTGACAAAATATCCACTCAAATGTTCTCTCCATTTTCAGTAAAGTTTGAAAGTATTGGCACCCTGACTTGTGTGTCACCATTACTACAGGTCAAGAAACTCTCCCTCTTTTTTTATTTTTTAAATATATATATTTAGTAGGAATACTTTAAAAGAGACATGAACTAGTACACACAATAGCATAATGGTCTGTTTTTTTAATCAGGAAAGAAAAATAGTTGAAAATATTATTATTTGCATATTTTAATCATGCCCATTATTAGCCACTACCCACAACCCACACCCTATTAGTGTATATCTCCTGAACTTAAGACTGTTAACAGACATTTTATTTCACTAACCTTACTTTTATGAGCTGAAAAAGTCACATTTATGAGCTAAAAGGTAATTCTCGCTGCTTTTCATACTCAGTATTAGCTCTATGGCCTTAATGCATACTTTACTGCAATCATTTTATAAAGACATTTCAGAAGCTCTATTACTATTTCTTAAGCAAATTCACAAGTTCTTATTTAATCAAGGATAGATGTCTGTTATGACTATTAGTAACTAAAGAGGTCGGTTGTGCTGAGAAATGTAAACGACTCAAAAATGAGATTTTATGTACGCTACAAACCAAAGACCACCCAAAGATATGGATCCAAGCAAGTGATTTAAAAAGGTAATAACAATAAAATTACACTGAATTATTCATTAATTTATCATAACGCATATAATCCAGTAACTACAGTGAAACTTGTTGGGGGGAAAAAATGCATACACTACCATTCATATGTTGAACACACCTTCTTATATATAATCCAGGCATGGACATGAGCTCAGTGTTGTACACCCTTAGATAACGATTCAATACAGAACCTTAAATGGTCCCCAGGTTTGTCCTCCAGGGGGAAAGAAGGTTCTATATAGAACCGTACAACAGATAGTTGCTCTAACAGACTATCTAGAAATGCTTCACGAAGCTAAAACTCCTTCACTATACAAAGAATTCATGAAGAAACATTCTAATATAACCCATGCATAGACCTGAGCTCAATATCATACAACCCCAATTCCAAAAAAGTTGGGACGCTGTGTAAAATGTCAATAAAAACAGAATGCAATGATTTGCAAATCTCATAAACCCATATGTTATTCACAACAGAACATAGAAAACATATCAAATGTTTAAACTGAGGAATTGTATCATTTTAAGAAAGAAATACGGTAATATTGAATTTGATGGCAGCAACACGTCTCAAAAAAGTTGGGATGGGGCAACAAAAGGCTGGAAAAGTAAGTGTTACTAAAAAGAAACAGCTGGAGGTTAATTGGCAGCAGTTCAGTAATTGGGTATAAAAAGAGCATCTTAGAGAGGCAGAGTCATTCAGAAGTAAAGATGGGCAGAGGTTCAGCAATCTGCGAAAAACTACGTCTACAATTTGTGGAAAAATTTCAGAATAAAGCTCCTCAATGTAAAATTGCGAAGACTATGAATATCTCATCATCTACAGTGCATAATATCATCAAAAGATTCCGAGAATCTGGAGAAATCTCTGTGAGCAATGGACAAGGGTGAAAATCAGGCCCTCAGGCATGATACTGTAATGGAAATCACTGCATGGGTTCAGAAACACCTCCAGAACTCATTATCTGTGAACACAGTTCGCCGTGGCATCCACAAATGTAGGTTAAAACTCTATCATGCAAAGAAGAAGCCATATGTGAACGTGATCCAGAAATGCCGCCGTCTTCTCTGGGCCAAAGCTCATTTAAAATGGACTGAGGCAAAGTGGAAAACTGTTCTGTGGACTGATGAATCAAAATTTGAAATTCTTTCAGCTTTGTGTCGGCGCTCAGTTCAAAAGTCTGCATCTCTGATAGTATGGGGGTGCATTAGTGCCTATGGAATGGGCAGCTTGCACATCTGGAAAGGCACCATCAATGCTGAAAGGTATATACAGGTTTTAGAGCAACATATGCTTCCATCCAGACTCCATCCAAAATGTTCCTCCAGCTGTTTCTTTTTAGTAACACTTACTTTTCCAGCCTTTTGTTGCCCCCATCCCAACTATTTGAGGCGTGTTGCGGCCATCAAATTCAAAATTACCTTATATTCCCCTTAAAATGGTACATTTCCTCAGATTAAATATTTGATATGTGTTCTATGTTCTATTGTGAATAACACAGGGGTTTATGAAATTTGCAAATCATTGCATTCTGTTTTTATTTACGTTTTACACAGCATCCCAACTTTTTTGGAATTGGGGTTGTACATTCTTCTACTAGAAAGTTCTGTGTAGAACCCTACAACAGAAGACTTCTCTTTCAGACAGGCTTGTAAGTAGAGTCACTTCAGGAAGCTACTGTGTGTGCTATGTGGCACCCAGCAAGAAAAGTCTTTTCTATCAGAGCGTGTTCTAAGTAAACCCACTTTGGGAAGACCAGAACGCTTAACTACCCTCAAGCCCCCCCACCCCCCACCCCACCCACCGGAACCCACCCAACCCCCTAAGTCACTAACGGAGAACCTTAATCATCGAAGTAGCACTTTATTGAGAGTGATTTGACAGCACGTGTATATTTTTACTCACATGTATAAAACATTTAATGGCATGTAAAGGCCTGTTCAAACTCAGACATGTACTTCCATTCGAACAGGGTGTGTGTGTGTGTGTGTGTGTGTGTGTGTGTGTGTGTGTGTGTGTGTGTGTGTGTAAAAGGATATGTGCAAGAATAAAATAAACAGCCTAATGTGTTTTGGAGGAATGAAAGCCTGCTGCTAGCACACAAATCCTGCAAGCCAGTGTGTAATTATAAATTGAAGTGCAATTACAAGTTGGTAAGACAAAGTCTAATGCTGTTTGCATTAAAAATGCATCGTGTGCAGTTTAATTCTATGATTCAGTGTGCTCCAAAATAAATGGTTCTCAACAAAAGGCAGCGTAACACAAAGGCATGTCCTCTGGCTGGACCTGAAAGTTAAAGCTTGCCTCCTCAGGGTCCTTCCAGCCTCTTTAAAGGGAAAGCTATATAAGTCAGGATCATTTGCAAGCATGTTCCTCTGTCAGATCTCCCTGAAATCAAAGTCACAGTGTATGTAGGAGCAGAATCAAAGACCCTTTTGAACAGCAGTGTCTGATCTCTGCAAACACTGGACACAGGCAGCAATCATATTGCTGTGGTTATTGAAACAAGGCCTCAGCTAATCAGGGTGCAGGATGTGTAGGGGAATGTTAGTGAACGAATACTGCAGCAGGACTGAGGCGATAGCATGAAGTACAATCATATTTGATTGTACATCTCCGTATCATCTCGGTCCTGCTGCAGTTCATTGTTTTATCTGTACCATGACACTGAAGGTGAAGGCTCATCTAATTTAAAACACATACTGTACGCCGACACACGTTTCAGAACGTCTTTTTGGCTTTTTATTTTCCTGAAAAAGAACTGACCATGAATTCACCTGGTTTGAATGGTTGTGTTACGTATATACATATATGGGTCTAAAACAAGAGATTTTTAAAGCAGAAATCAATCAAACTTTGGAAAATATGGCACAAGGAATATTTAGATATTTATTTACTTTATTTACTTTATTAACGTTTGAGTTTACATTTGTATGAAAAAAGTATTTTACACATTTGATTTTTTTTATAATAATTTGTATTTTCTTTACTTGTAAACACATTGAAACAAGAGAGAAGTAAGATTGAAAGATAATTTAATATTTGTAAGTAGAAATATTTGTAAATATATATTTGTAAATAAATATTTGTAAATGAATACTTTTCTATAAAAAGAATAACTTTCCAGATGATTAAGTAAGCGCGCACACACACACACACACACACACACACACACACACACACACACACACACACACACACACACACACACACACACACCATGTTTTTCAGAAGTGGAAGGAAACTAGTTGTTGTTGCTATTATTATAGTTACTATTATTATTATTACTATTATTATTATTATTATTAGTAGTAGTAGTAGTAGTAGTAGTAGTAATAGTTGTCATAAAATTAAGATGAATGAAACAAACAGAGCCCCCAAAAAAAGACCTTGGGAAGTTAGGAAAAGTGGTTAAATATCAAACTGTTAAAACGTAAATATTTTTGTAGCTTTTAAAGACAATCCCTGACATGCTATGACAGTTAAATTAACTTGTTTTAGTTTAATTTGATTCTTCAGTGAAGTTGTATGTGGATGAATTCAGTTAATTGAATGTAATTATGTCTTGACTCAAGGCTACATTTTGTCATCTAAGGCATTATGTCTCAGCAGTACAGCTTACTTGTCAGAAAAGTGCTAAGGATTTACAGATGATGTTCAAGTGCTGCATAGCTCCGCAATTCATGTAATTTATATTCTTCTGTCTTAATCAGTTCCTCTGTCTGATATTGCACTTAATATAAGCCCATGCTCATGAGAAAGGTAGGCAGGATTAGAGGAAAGCATGACCCTCTGCCTTGTCTCACACTCAATGAGGCACTTGTCTCCCTCCATTTAAAGAGATAAACAGCTTACCTTCCACACCACACATAGGGCCTTAATAAGCACAAAGTACTCGGTTCCCTTCTCTGGGCTCTTAATTCAATAAATGACAGGACTCTAATTCTTTAATAATCACAGTCTGAACAATTAAACTCCCATCTGAAGAAGGACAGCGTGAAAAGACTTTTAAGTGGCAATTATGTCAAACCATTTGAGATATAATGCATTCCTTAAAGATGACCCACTCAGTGGAACATCTTCAATCGTCTGTGCATTTTTTTTTTCCCAACTAAAATGTGTTTTTTAGCTCATAGGTTCATCATTTGTATGAGATTCAAATGAACAATGAAATGGGTCATGAATTCAGAGATGGCTCCTAACTCCTTAAAATCTCAACTTATTATTCAGCTTATTATTCAGTAACGGCTATGAATTATTCAGTGCCTACAGTTATTAAACTTATATATATATATATATATATATATATATATATATATATATATATATATATATATATATATATATATATATATATATATATATATATATATATATATATATATATATATATATATATATATATATATATATATATATATATATATTATATATATATATATATGAAGTTACTAGAGTGAGAATGTAAGTTTTGACTCAGTGATGAGTTTAAGAGGTTAAATATCACTTCCTTTTGCTTTTGAATGACAAGTGGCTGAATTTAGATATACACAAAACCCCTCATGGGCAGCTTTCTTATTTAGGTTCTGAAATTGAGTCATTTGCATGTGTGAAATTTGGTGGTGCTCAGCCAAGTAGGCACGAAAAGCTTTTACCTCCAATCGAGCCTTTCCCCCCCACCTCTTCTTTGTCACCTAAAATGTAAAGAAATGCATTTTACGGAAGAAAACACAGAATTAAACAAAGTGACTGAATAACAAATGCTATATCTTATACAGTAAGTAATATTTAGTTTCATCATTACTGAATTAACTAATACATCTAGATGAAAATTACACTGCACATGTTTAATTATTTAAGTGCAAATGCTTTCAAGTAATCTTTTATGCTGTAATCTGTAAAATGTCCACAGTGAAACCAAGTTAGTTGTGTTTCCCAGAACTAGCTAGCATATCTTCTGTAACCCCTCTAACCCCATTTGTCCCAAAGCATATGGTTGCAGTTTATATACCATTGGAATAAACATGGTGAATCTGGTAGAAATGTCCTAAACCACCAGTCACTGATAACATTTCATTTGCAACAACACTACAGATGGTCATAAGAAAAATACACAGAATAATATGATGAGGAGAGGCTGGGACTCTTTCTAGCCCACACTGCAAACCCTAACAAGTTGACTGTACTCAATTGATTGAGTAAACTTGTTCCTTCAACTTAATTGAGTAATGGGGTCTCCCAAAACTTGTATGTTTAAGTTCACTTAACTTGGTGCTCATGTAGACTGTACTTCAATTGTTAAGTTCACTTAACTTGACGTTCATATAGTGCACTTTATAGTTTACTGAGTGGGAATTGAACTTGGGTCACGGTAATGAGAGCGCCACATGCTAACCATTAGTCCGCCAGGGAAGTTAAGTTCACTTAACTTGGTATTCATTTTCAGTGTAATCAAATACAAGATGTCCCAAAAGTCTCCATATATAGGGGAAATTAACATTTATTTATTTATTTTTTTAACTTTTTAAACGTTTTTTTGTAACTTTATTTACAAAACATCCTCTACATGATTGCCATTTCTTTGTAAACACACACAGAGTCGTCCCTCCTACTCATGATGAACGCTTGAACTTTACTACACCGGTAACAGCAACAGACCAGACGAAGAGGACCGCCTTTTTCAATTATTACAGTGCATTAGTTCACTTGTAGACAGCCGGAACACCATGCATGGCCAATCACATCAAAGAAAGACCAGAGTGAATTATTTTAATAAATCATGATTTTGAGTTCATAACACTTGACATCTTAAGTTTATATATTTTGTAGGAATGTAAATAAGTTAAACTTAGATTTTTGATTTATGGGTCAATTTTATGTAATGTTTAATCATGATTACTTGATTGTTTAAGTAAAGACAACATTAGGGTTTACAGTGCAGGGTGTAGATTAATGCAGCCCGTCAGTGATATTTTTCAGCCCATCTGTAACACAACATCCACAGTGACTGATACGAAATACATTCATTGGGGCAATTAATACGAAGGAGGTGGATTATTGACTTTTCTCCACAAAATGCCTTTAGAGGAGGCACTAAAAGTTTCCAGTCAAAATACAGATTACACAAAAGGACATGAAATGAAAGAAATGGTTCCATTTACCAAGTTTGGTATTCAGCAGAAAAACGTGACACGTCCAGAATCTGAAAAGTCCAGTAAAGCATTACAGACTTGAAAACGTCTCCATTTAAGCATGTATATACTAGTTTGCTCCACATCAATCTCATTATGCCATCTATGAGACCTAACGATATAATGCATTCTCAGACATAATTATTTCATTGTCGAGCTATTGATAGATATTAGATTTCAGACGTCCCATCTAATATCACCACCAGCTATCATTGCTCATGCAGATCGTTCAGAAGTTCCTTTGGCAAGCTTTGTTCACAAACTTTAACTCCTAATTTGAAATTATAGTTTCAGGTATCACTCTATGACGCCCGTATTTCCTTTCTCACAGTGCAGCTGGACTGCTCAGCTTAGAGATATTAGTGAATGTTTTCTGGTCTGGCTGCCTATTCATTTAGGCTTTAGAGCTGAGGAGAAAAAAAATAACACGTGTGCAGTACATTCATTTCATGTAATATATATCTCATTGGGCCTGCATGAGTCAAAGACTGAATTTTCTTTAGGCACTGTATTTGGCCATATACCATTTTTCTTGTTCTGTCCCTTTCTGTGTATGCGTGTGTTTGTAAAAAAAAAAAAAAAAAAAAAGAAAGAAAGAAAAAATACCTTTTTATATGCACGTGTGAAGAGAAGGTGAGAGAATAGCATTACTCAAACACTATACTACGCTCCATTCAATTTGGGGCTTGCAAATTTGGCAACACACTAATTGCCTGCTTTCTTTTCCCTGTTGTGTTGGCAAATCCATTCATGGGATTATTCTGGGACTGGTGTGAAGAGTGAGAAAATCCTATTTGAGGCCATATTTAGTCCTTTTCATTTTTCAGACCTCATTTGCTGTTGCCTCTTTTGTTATTTGGTTATGACTGGGGGTAATTTTTCAGTCATTTTCCCCAGGAAGTTGCAAATGCAATTTGATGCTGGAGTCCATTTTTTCCTTGGGCAGGAATAGTCTCTCTCTCTCTTTCTCACACACACACACACACACACACACACTAGTATGCTTGCCCACGAGAAGAAGCAACCACATAAGGCAGAAAGCACAGAATTAAACAAAAGGAGGGAATAACAAATGATGCTACATTTTATAAACACTTCTGTTTCATCACTACTAAATAGACTTTCACCATTAATACTCGAAAGTCCATCGCAAGTGCTTTATTCAGCATATGGATATGCAATATTATTTACATAAGTAATGCTAGAATAACCAAACATTTATAAACAATTCAGAAGCCATTAATAGAAGATGTATTGAAACCTGGTTGCAAACCATTTCCATAGTACATTGGTAAAGAAAGCTACATACAACCATAACTTTTAAGTAATGAATTAATATATAGTTTTAATGATGAGACCTTTTTAAATGATTCATAATCCATTACTAGATGACGTGTTATCCATTTATTTATGCTGGTTACAAACCATGTGTATGCTTTTTCTATATAACTAGTAACACGGTTCTGTATATACAGTATTTATGGGCTGAGCAGTTTTATTAATTCATTCTAATTATAAAAAACTTACAAGATACATAAAAGTGCATTAATAGCTTATGAATACTTTATAACGTGAGGCCATTATTAAGACTGCATTTATTTTTTTTTTAAACTAGTGTACAAATGGTTTATAACTAAATGACATAAAATGTTTAAACATTTTTTTAAATTAATGATACGGTCCTTCCAGGATTTAGCAATTTTGTGATTGTAGAAATTAACATAAAATCAAGGAAACTCCACAATATTTTGAGGAGCTTGCAATTTTTCAAAATTACTGTAGATTTTTCGCAAATTTGGGGCAAGGTGCGTCTTGTGATGTCATTACAAAGCGCATTCGGCCAAAGCCCTCTTCAATTCACATGCATCGAACATGAGTACAGCTAAAAGGTCTCATTTACCAACAAATACTACTGCGGAAAACCGTGCAAAACAATTTTGTTCAGTTGCAGCCTCACCAATTCAAGTAGTTTTCCACAAAAAGCATAAAAACTGCATTGCACATTTTCACTGCAAAACATCAAGCATTTTTGCCTGCAACAGTCACAAAAAAACTATCCTCTATGGACTGATTATTCTACAGTGCTGTTGAAGTTTTGATTCTCATTGGTCAGAAGGTGTTGATTCATTTTATAGAACATCAGCTCTGAAAATAGTGCCAACTGCAAGGCAAATCACATGTTTATATTAATGCACTTCTAATACGTTATCATTTCTATAGTAACCGCTAACACGGGGACTCGTATAGTGCACAAGTGCTAAATTGAAATCTAATAATAAACAGATTTTTTTTTAAGTCTTGTTATTTAATAAAGAAAACATAGACCCCTGAGGGAAACATGACACTCTGATGCCAGCCATGCCTCCAGATTGCATAAACTTTTTTTTTTTTTTTTTAAATCTCGCATTGTGCTATTGGATGTCAGCATAAGAAAAGTGTTCATTAACACGTTTATTTTTATCACATACTATCGATTCGGACACCTTTCCAAGCCAACAGAAGACGGTTGTGGTTACAGAGAATTAGGAGACATAACTGGTCCGAGGAGTTCTGTCTTTGTGGCTCCCTTATCATCTCGGCTAAGTAGCTGACTATCATACTGGTGAAACTGGTATGCTAACTTTGAATTTTAACAGGTTTGGCTTGCTAGTCTGCCTACATGCCTAATTTATATTGCTTTAAAAAACCTACATAACTAGACTAAAATCCATATCAAGAAACTAGCTAGCTAAGGCTAGATATCTAAGCTAGCTAACGTGATTCAGTCATCTGTTTGGGCAGCACCTCAGCTTTCAGTGTAATGACATTATCGAACTGTAAAATATTACGTCTTGAATGTTCCCACAAACAACACATTTGTAAGTGTCAAGAGACTTGTATTCCTTCAATTTCTCTCTAGTATAAACGCTTAGAGTTTCTATTAGTAATGTATATACAGTATGTCCAGCCATTAGCATCATTTAGCCACTGACAGGACACCAAGTCATAAGGATCTTCTAGAGTTACACCATTTCAAAGTGTTAGTTTAGCCGAATAGCACTCATTGGCTTTTTTAATCTAATTCTTGTTAGATTCTTAAGTCCAATTATAACATTGTAACAAACAACAAGTGTCAGGTTGCTAGGATACTCGCATCTTTCTGTTTACAAACCCTGAAGGGGTCTGTAATCATTTATATGATCAAGCTTTGTGAAAAGCTTTATATGAAATTTATGCCAGGAGACTTCACATCAGCGACTTGAGGTAAAGCTGTTCCTTTGTTGGTGTTTGCACTTTGTGGTTTATCAGTAACACAAGAAACTCCTTTTTTTCCTTTTTAACTTAAAGCGAGGGAGGATAAAATCTTGTGAGACTTGTGAGTGAACGATTGTTAAAAGCTGCTATAATGTAAGTGTTGGGAAGAAGTGACTTGTCTTGTGGGTTGGTTTGGTTGTTGGATGTGTGTGGGGGTGGGTGGTTGGTTTGGTTGTTGGGTGTGTGTGTGTGTGTGTTTGGGTTCAGGTGTGTGGGTGGTTGGTTGGATTGGTTGTTAGGTGTTTGTAGGGGTGTGTGGGGGTGGTTGGGTTGGTTGTTGGGTGGGGGTATGTGTTTGTGTGTGGTTGGTTTGGTTGTTGGGTGTGTGTGTTTGGGGAAGTGCTTGGTTTGTGTGTGTGTGTGTGTGTGTGTGTGTGTGTGTGTGTGTGTGTCTCAAGCCTTGTACCTCCTGAAGGTTTATTTATTTCTAAGCAGAAGATATTTCTACCTCGTTGTCTATGGCAGGCCAGATTAAATCTTGATTCACTTCATGGAATCAATTTCACAGTCTATTTCATCAGCATCCTCTCCCCAAGATCAAGCCGAATGTCATTTTGCGCTACGATTTGTCTCGCTTGGGATGCGCAAGCTTTTCCAATGTATTTACCTCTCTCTGTTTTGTCACATCAGCCTGTAGAAAATCTTCATTAATGTCAATGATTTAGATACCGGCACCTAGTGCCGCTAAACTGCATCTTATGTCATAGCCTTTTGACTGTGCACACTACCTCTAGCTACTTTTTGCATGACTATTTCCTGTGGATCTGTCTAAATATAGGCATAAATTTCATGTATGGCTAAATATGACATGGTATTAAAAATTTAAACCAATAATCCAGTTCATTTTTATGAGCCACAAGTATGTAAATCAGTTAAACTTTTTTTTTTCTGTATTTTACCACCTTAAAAACCTAAAGTCACTTTAACATCTAACTAGACACAGATTTCCGTAAAGTCTGTTAAATATTTTTCTTTGCCACTATTTTAGAATGACTATTATGAGCTGTTGTTTATTATACTGAAAAAAGAATATACCACAGCACTGAACTGTTGAATTCTCAGTTCTGATTGGACAGAAGGTGTTCATTAATTTTCCATAACAGCAGCTATGACGGTGGTTCCGGCTGCAGAGCAAATCGCAGGTTTCTTTTAATAAACTCATTATAATATGTTATCGTTTCTGTAATAACAACTTACACGGGGACTTGTATGGTTGACGCACTGCATAATTTAAGTTTGACAGTAAACAATTTCAGCAGAGAAAAATGTGTGCTTGTTGCTATTGTGAGGATTTCTGTAGGGAGACATTTCTTTATTGTTTATGAATGTGTTTCGAGGTAAATCTGTTTCTTTAAGTTCCCTGCTGTGGGGAAGCCTTTAGTACAAAGGACTCCACAGTAACATGACAAAAAAGCTGCATTTTTTTTTTTTTGTCTCATTAATGTTAAGATTGAGGAAAAAAGAAAGAAAGACAAGGGAATGACTGTTTATAGGGAATAAACATTTCACATACTATCAACATTAAATGGACAAAAAGTCAATTGTGTTGTACGTTAATAAATAAAACAATTGAAATATTGGCAAATCATTGGCATAATCCATGCTGATATTATTTTCACATAACCTGCCACATTGTGTTTTATTTCTTACGTAACTTACTACAAGCTTAGCATTTCCTGTACCACAGGTGTCCATGGTGTTTTTGCACAAAAGAGACTAAATCATGATACGTGCTACCATAACTGAGTGACACGCTAAACTCATGCCTCCTAAAGGCTATTATATACTGTACATAGCATATTATATAGTACATAGTATAGTACAGTATATTTATATTTTGGAATAATGACAAGAGGCTGTATTCAGGGTTGATTTAAACTTCCATCACCTGACAGTCACAAAACTTGCAGTGTCATTTAGGAGCTGCGTGTTGGCACCTGACTATTAGGTATATACAGATTTATGGCAAAATATTGTACTTCCTACATTAATTGTAATGTTTCTGAAGTTGTGAGAGTGCTGTTTTTCAGTAGAGTCAGCTGAGATTTAGCCAATCAGGTCCAGATAATATATATATATATATATATATATATATATTATCACACACACACACACACACACACACACACACAGGAAGTTACCAGTATTAGTCACTAACTCAATATTTAATAAACTCATTGTGTACTAAAGGAAAAGTGACTCTTCCAGATACAGTTTGCAAGTATTTAAATTAGAGATAGCACAACACCACTTTTTCTTTTCTGACACTGATAACGAAACCTTGAGTATCAGCAAATAGTGATATCCATCCGATATTGTTTTCATTAAAAACAACCAAGTTTTACGATCTTTTACTTACAGCGTAAATATAATAACATATAAATAGAATACATTCAATCTTAACAAAAGAAAAATCTGCCAAGTCACTTTATATGTAAACACTTCCAGTTCCAAAAACACATTTCTTTTCCAAATCCAGTTCCAATCTTTGTGGTTTGTTACAAGGTTATAAGATATGTTTTCTCCAATTTCTGATCCACCATTTTTTGCTGGTAGTGTTGATACTGTTACTGATACTGTTAGATCAGAGCCAACTCTAATTCAAATGCATTGAAATAGCAACAAGTTTATAAATGAGCAAAGAAATCACAAGGACGTAAAAAATCACAGTTACATCATAAATGTCAATGGTTCCAATTTGTTTTTATTTTTCTTGTAGCTGACATTTAGCTAGATTTTGCAAAATGTTTAGGCAACCTGAGATCTGTAAAAGTCTGCGCCTTAGACACAGTTTATCCCAATCGCCCTCCTGTTTACTATACATGCTCACTACATAAGGTATAACATAATGCTGTTGTAAAAAAAAAATGTATATGTCTAATAGGACACCATTAGTGATTCAGCCACAGAAGAAAAAAAAAAATCATTATTTAATTAATTAATATGATAATATCTGTTGGAAATAAACCACTTGTAGCATTTGTTCTTTTCTGTTTTTTTTTTTGTTTGTTTTTTTTTTGTTTTTTTTTTTTAACTGAACAACAAAAAAATTGCTTTATAATGTTGATGTATTCAGAGTTTCCTATTTATTCAGACCCTTTTTTTCCTCATTTAGCTAAAGAATTGAGAAAATGTGTGTTTCAGTAGGCTTATGGTAGAACCTTTTATAGTTTTTTCTTTCAAATATGTCGATAGTGAAAATAGTGTAAAACTCATGTGAACAGTGGCTGATCTTATTATCGTGTTTTCTCTGTCACTTGTATCTGTCCGTCATAATTCCAGCCGAAATGATTTTCATTTATGAGAGTTACTGCTCATATTTGTACTTGTTTGAAGTGGTTGTGTTGGTTATATTATAAGAGGCTCTGTGCATGGTGGTGCTTTGTATTTAGTATTTAGTAAAAATACACAAAGTTGCCAGAGAAATAATATGTTTATGACAATCATTCATTAGGAAACATTTTGCTTGCACAGATGATATATCGTGATCAAAGTATTATACAGTCCTATCTGTAAATAACTTTACAGTTATTTTAACTAACTTTAAAATTAAGACCTACACATTCAGGTTATTTATAAAAAAAAAAAAAAAAAGGCCAAACAGATTCTTATTATTCTGTAAGCTCAAATACTGTTTGGTTTTATAAGCATCTATCTGTCTGTTTCTTATTAAGCGATCTCTAATTCTCTTTAAATAACTAATAAATGGTAATAAACACAGCAGAGGAAGACTTTTTGAGCCTCTTAAGAGCACATTATGATCATATAAGTTAAAAAAATAAAATTCAGGATATGTCACCTTTTTTAATCTGATGTTGCTCCTAAACAAGATATTTAACCTTTACATTTAACAATTCAACATTTCAGAAATATTCAAATTCATTAGAACATACTTCTGTGTAACCACAATTCTGCCAACTAACCTAGTTCGGTTTATTATGGTCGCTGCATGCTAACCAATGTCAGTTAATGCTAATGTCATTTGATGTTTGCAATAATATTATCTTTCCACTGCAATATAGACTTTCTAAATACCAGAAAGTATATTTTTAATATTTGCAAGAAAATGCCACATAAACCCTTTATAATACTGAAGTCCCAGTATATAGTGTATGCACACATACAAGACTGATGCTAGGTGCGAAACAATGTGAGCTTTTCAGTTCTGCCAGCTTTGTCTTTAACCTCGTCTCTCCCTCTCTTCGTGTCTTAATTTGGTTTCTCCCTCACACTCCCCTCTCCTCTGCATTGTTTGATTTTACCTTAATGCCTCATGAAGTGGCCAGTGTAACTACCCGGTGTTGTAAGGGACGTGATCAACACTTCCTCGCTCATTATTTTCTCTCTGATTGTGGAGCTGTGAAGGTGGCTGCATTAATTTATTGTTCATCATCCTACACTCTCGCCTCATCCCTTCTGCTGCATTTGGCATGAATGAGTTTGCGAATTTTCTTTATCTTTTTTTAGCCTGTGCTTAGTTTATACTCTGGTGACAAGGGAAAAAAGCTTTGATACCTGTTTCTCCGCTACTTTATATCTTTCTGTATGATGAATGGAAGCTGCTTCTGAGAGCATATTTCAGCATCTCTTGATGCTGTGTATGCCCACATTACATGCTGTGTATCGAAAGCAAATACTCATACAGAGGTGGAAGGAGTTCAATTGCATTTCATTCCACCCACGAGACTCGGTACGCACTCTGATTAGGTGAAAAGAGTATCAGGTGGGATTGCTGAAGCGGTGATTGCTCACACAGCCACCGCAGCGGGCGTATGACGTATGTGACACACGAGTCCTGCTCCCCACGTCGCTCCTGTCACTGAGATAACTGAACAGAAACGGATAAACAATAATGGTGTCTGGGTCTGAGCAGGTGGCCTCAAAGAGCGGCCGAAGCACAAAGTGCCGTATCCAAATTAGCTCAGGGAGCAGATTACATAGGAGCAGCCCAGATGGGCCGCATTAGTAGCAGTAGGCGAATCAGCAACCTGGCTAGGCTCAGCTGGCTTTCACCTGGACTTACTGCAGTCGTACACCGCAAACAGAAACATCTCCTCATACAGGTACTGAGGGAAAGCAAAGGAGAGACTGAAAGCATATTTCTGAGCACAGTTGTACAAAAATCTCATCAGTTATCCCATCACTCTGAAACCATGAACGATGTTGATGCTAGTTTATTGCCTTTTGGGAAATTATTTCATACCACAGAGCTGTTGAATTCTTCATTCTGATTGGTGTTAATTAATTTTCTATAACAGTGGCTCTACCAGGAGTGCCGGCTGTAATTCAAAACACAGTTTTATATCAATGTGTTGTAAGTTTTTATAGGAATATGATTCACACAATCTGATTATTAACGTTATTTAACAAAGAAACCATATAATCATTGCTGTGGGGAAGTTTTTTGTAAAGAGACGTTTATTTAATATTGGCCCCTGTGTCGATGCTTTGTAACATTCAAATTTTCCACCACAAGAAGCGGGCTCTGCGTTTTCCAGTTTCTTCTTAAAATGACAAATAAAATGTTTTTACTTCTTGAATTAAGAGAAAATGTTACGTAACGTGTGTAGGACAGAAGAGGGAGTCAGGATGCATGCGCTGGGGAGACGTCAGTTAATGCCGACAAGTTTATTCACAAAAAGGCAGTAATTCAAAATAAGCAGTAATCCACACATGCAGTAATCAAAAGAGCAGTAATCCAAAAGAAAGGAAAAACATACGAGACAAGGAAGTGGTCTGGGAACCACGAATACGGAGCTACGGAACTCGGAACAAGGATATTAACTACGGATACGGAGCTACGGAAACATTTCTTAACTAAACTAACTTCAAATTACTTTAAACTAATCCAATACTCCGCGCCGAAGCGGACACAGACAGGGATTTAAGTAGCGGAGTTCATTCAAACTAAACAAGATTAAATCCGCGACACCTGGAAATGATAATCACATTAAACGGAGAACCAATGAGGAAACAGGGGCAGAGACATGACGCAAAACAATAACAAAAGCACATGGGGAAACACAGGAGGCGGAGACATGACGTGAATACGAAAACACAAACGCACATGGCAGAGGTAAACAAAACGTGAGTCTTTATGAATGGAACTGGAATGCGCTCCGTGGAATGCGGCAGGGCGCTGCTCTGTTTAGCAGCGTAGCGAGAGGGAGAGCTAACAGAAAATAAAGAGGCTGGTGAGTGAAGGACTCTGTATACATAGCTGGTATAAGAAGTTATAACAGGAACTATCGTCTTTCGCATATTACACAATGCACAATGTTAAAGGTAACTAAAAACTGTTTTAAAAAAAAAAGTGTGACATGGTTATTTAATAAAAAATAATAATAATAAATTTAATTACTTTCTGCGGTATAAGAGGAAAAAGCAATTTAAAAAATCAACTTCAGGGTGATAACAGTAGCTCCACTTTATGTCGGTCCACATCACACAATCCGGTCGTTGATTATTTTCCTAAAACAGCAGACCCTGCCATGTATTATTCCTTCTGTTATTCAGAGATAACAGGAAGTTACATTAGAGCAGCTTGTAAAGCAATGGTTTCTTCAAAGCTGTAGCAGGATTTTTCTTTTTCTTTTTTTTTTATTAACCCTAGAGCTCTGGGCTTTAATGTCCTTACTCATATTTATTTATTTTAATGTCCCAGGCTTTAAGCACATTACAAAAATATATATATTTAACATTCTCTTGAGAAGCATCGAACCACAGGTTTTATTTATTTTTTTTAATTTTTTTTTTTTACTTTTAGCTATTACAGCTAAACAATTTCTTCTTCTAGTGCCATTCATCAAGGTTTCACCTTTAGTTTTGTCATTTATCATAAAGCTGGCCATTATATTTTTGGGAAAAAGTGCAAGAGGAGAAAGTAACAGCAATATGCAAAAGTGATATGATAACCTAACCTGAAATAAGCCCAGTGGAGTCATGGCATGTTTAATTTATGCCTGTCAGTCTGATGGTATTAGTGTATTGTCAGCCTGTGTCATGTCAGTTTGTTACACCGTGTCTCACTCATCATGCCCAGAGATGGATGTCCTGTTGTCCCAGGCTATCACTTTAGACTTGATATCATATACAGTTATATAGTGGTCAATGAAGATAAATATTTATCTAATTTACATTTAAAATTATAAAAAGAAAAATGAGTACATGTAGAGTTGAGATTATAGGTTTGCATACGCCTTGCAGAGTCTGCAAAATGTTAATAATTGAAAAAAAAAAGAGGGATCATAAAAATTGCATTTTGTTTTTTATTTAGTGCTGCCCTGAATAAGCTATTTAACATAACAGATGATTACGACACAATACTAACTGACTTTACACAAATGAACCAGTTCACAAGTTTACGTACGCTCGATTCTTAATACTGTGTTGTTACCTGGATGATCAACGACTGTTTTTATGACTTTTGATAGTTGTCCCTGTCATGAGTCCCTTGTTTGTCTTGAGCAGTTAAACTGCCCACTGTTCTTCAGAAAAATCCTCCAGGTCCTGCACATTATTTGCTTTTCCAGCATCTTCTCTATATTTGACCCCTTTCCAACAGTGGGCTATATGATGTTGAGATCCATCTTTTCACACTGAGAACAACTGAGGGACTCATACACAACTATTACAAAAGGTGCAAACAGTCGCTGATGCTCAAGAAGTCAACACACTACATCAAGAGCCAGGGGGGTGAAAATTTTTGAACAGGATGATCCTTGTAAATTATTATTTTGTTTAAAGATCTTTTTTTTTTTTTCATTTAGTACTCCCCTTCAGAAGCCACATAAGATATTTACATGTTTCCCAGACGACAAAATAATAACAATTTACACTGATCATCCTGTTCAAAAGTTTACACCCCCCTGGCTCTTAATGTATCGTGTTTTACAGACATGCTCCAGTGTTATATCAGATATCACTCTCGCCTTCCATATGTAAAAAAAAAAAAAGCCTTGTTGTCTGATTTCAAACTAACAGTATGTCTGAGAAAAGACATCGCTTTCCTTTCAGTCTCAACAATGTGCTCTGTAAATCATAGCCCTCAGATGGTTGTCATCTCTGCCTTATTGCCCTTTGATTGAGCGTGACCTCTATTTCCTTTTCGCTCCTTGCGAGAACACACAGAGGGGTAAAAATTGATCTGCATCTGTATGGTGTTGAGACGCTCGTGAGAGAGCGAGAGCGAGACCGTTCCTGCACGACCCCTTCGGGTGCCGTTTTATGAATGGTTGAATTGTAGCATGCAGGCTTGATAAATGTGGATATAAAATGTTGACTGAATTGGAGGTTGATTCCAGCATCATCAAATATACAGATATATTTAGTGTGAATGCAAGCTAATGAGGTCTTTTGCTTCTTTCCAACACAGGACTAAAGTAACATAACCTCTGAGTGTCAGGTGCTCGAGTATGATCGAATGCTGTCATTATTTCTGCTATCTGAAGCATGGGAAGGCATTCCTATACAGCGAAGGGTTCAATAGTTCATGTGAAAGCGAATTTGCTCAAATTATTACGTCAAAGGAGAGATTATTAGTACACCAGTTTTGTCCTTCAACAAGTGTCAGCCTTTCAAGCCTTTATAAGATAAGATCATCAGATTGTGAAGTCTGGCTGACGGATGTATAGGAATCGGCAGCATGTATCTGTTACAGATGATCTGGGAATGCAAAAGAAAAACAGACAGAGATTAAAGCATACGGCGTAATGAGGGAAGAAAAGAGCTTTGTGTTTCTTTTTAATTATGTGTAGTGTGTGCATTTCACTCTAGGCCATATTCAGAGCTTTTGCATGGGATGTGTCCCTTCAGGATGGAGTTTGCCAAAAAGACACGTCTCGATTTCGTGCGATTCTGACCACAGACTTCAGTTTCTTTCTTGTGTATTACTGTCTCAAGTGAAGAGCAGTATTAAATCTAGCACCACTGTCTGTCAATTTCAAGTAATCTCAATATATCACACTGAAATTTGTTTTGGGAGGGGTAAAAAAACGATGGCAAATGCAATTTAAGGCCTATATGACATAAATATATACACTATTAATTCATTCATTAATAATAACTCTACACAAGGACATTGGATTAGACAGCATCATATTTGAAGACTTCGCTTATCTCTTTTAAGTCTTATTCTCTATGAATAAAATGATGAACACTATAATTGTTAAAACAGCCTACACCCAATGCATACACTATGATATCATAACCTCTATTTATTATCTTGTGGTCTATCTACATTACTTTGTGCTCACAATTAACTGTAGACACACAGTATTAAAAATAATAAGAAAATGCAAAATAATAGTGTGCTGGATTAAATGCTATTTTATAAGCCGCCGAATAATGAGGGTGGAAGCAATATTGTTAGAAAAGTTGCAGTGACGATTCTAATAATTATAATACATTATCATAATTATATCTAGGACTATATATTATGTAATAGACTCCTATTGGATTAGCTTGTTTTCTTCTACAGTATATAATGCTCCTGTTCATCCGTATATGAGAATACGTATGTTTGTGTTTTTACATAGTGTCTTTCTGTTATGTTACTTGGTACTTAGATTAGCGTTACCATTTTTTATTTATGTTTTTTCTTCCAGCCTTAAAGTGCTTGTGTTTAAATGTGGTGGTCTAGACAGTATTGAAAAACCCAATCTTGGACGTTTCTTTGAATCTGCCCACGTCAGAGATGATGTGAATCAGTGAATGTGAATCTGGATGGGGAGCTCAGAAAATGGACTTAACCCAGCTCAGAATATGCCTAACTTTCCCTGTATAAATATAGATGTGATTTTTGGACTTAAGATGCCGACTCTGAATACCGCTCTCTGCTTATCTAAGTACGTGCGCATCTTTCCGTAGCTTCTCTGAATAAACATATCCATTTGAAGGTAACAGAGCATGGATTAACTACAGCAGTGTAAATGTACTGAAACGATTCTGCTCATGAGTCCAAACAGCGAGTTTTGTTCTGTACAACACACACACAGACACACACAGTGAAGCACTCCATGCCATGGCAGGTCATTCAAAGGCTGCATATCATTTATTGATTACTCTCATGTGGTGTTGATGTTTGGAAGGGGAAATCTAGGTGCTTAAGTTTGCATATCTTCTCACGCTGTAATGTTTTACCATTTGCGTTTCTCTTTCATTTTCGAAAGCATATTTTGAGCCATAAAGTGGTGCTGCCTTGAGGCTAAATTGATCTGTGTGTACGTGATAAAATGTGGACATATTAAAGATAGTCCATTAGATAGTCTATTACAGCAAGGAATATGAGAACTCATCACTTTACAGCAAAAACAAATCATTAAAATGGAAGACTGTCACAGGTTTATTATGGCCTTTATGACAATCAGGCGTAATTATCTCAGTGTGTGGTAGGAGTTTCTACAGTCATTTGTTTGCTTGCTTGTACATTAGTCCTTTAAAACCATTTTTGCAATGATCACAATGTTCTGTACTTTCAGAGCTTTTTTTTTCTGGCAGTTGGTCTAATTCCTGCCTGTGCATTTAGACTACACAAGTTGAACTTAGAGCTCAGAAGTAATACGATTAAAATTAGAAAATGTTCTAGTTAGCTTAATAAAGTAAAAGCAAATGTATTAATAAAAGTAATGTTATTCATTTATTATTATTTTTATTTTTTTTATTTAATTAAAATATTTTTTATCCTTTCTATGAAGGCAATGTCTAAACCTACCAATGCATATATGTATGTGTGACTGCCTGGAGAAACTTTTCACATGGTGGAAATATGACATTTTCTACTAGTTTTGAAACCTACAGATGTTCTTACAGAATTCCACATTTATATTGCATTTAAAGATTCATTTCCAACTCCACCGAGAAACGCCAACACACTGGTTCTCTAAAAGCAATCAAATAAAAATGAAAAATGTAACCAAGAAAACTAATCTAACTCTAAACATGTGATGTAGTGAACTGTTTTTCCTTAGATCCTCGTCCCACAGTGCAACAACGAACAGAACCAACAACAAAATAAGGATATACACACACTATAAACATAGAATACAATAAAATATAGTAGACTGTAGAGAAATGTAATGTGAATAAAGTAGAATATGTAGAGGAAAAAATTAAAATGTACAGAGCTGTACAGTGTATACAGAAACTATACAATGTGCAACAATATAATAAAAAAAAAAAAAAAATATATATATATATATATATAAATATATATATATATATATATATATATATATATATATATATATATATATATATATATATGCGAGGAAAATCTATGATATTAAATTTGCTATAGCTTTCTCATACTATTGTTTTCCTCAGTCCTCTCCCAGTCCAGAGCCAGTCTAATTCACACTCTGATTGAACAGTCTACAGGAAAAGGTAGACGAAGGTCGTTATTTCCTTCTAATTGATTGCATTGTCTGTTTGGCAGGGTTGAATAGCGACACAGACTAGAAATGATTAGAACAGTCTGCATCACACAGTGTGACTGTGTGAGCTTTAAAAGCAATAACTCAATAGAAAGTGCCTTATTATAAATGGGGGGGTGGAGAATAATAATACCAAAAGTAAACTATTTTATATAATTCATGCAACAAGCTACAAAAGCTAATACATTAAGTCAGGCTACTAACTGGTAAGTCAGCAGACACTGAAAGAATTTGTATCGACGGAAAACGTTTGCTCATATGCATCGAAGTGATTAGGTCTCCCCTGAGAATTGTGCATAGCATGCATCCAGATGCTTAAGTTCCTCTAAACACTTAATTTATGCAGATATCATGACCAAATCAAATTGTGACAGAGGCCGTAGTACGATTGATTAAATGTATCAAAAGCAAGCTAACTCATTACCTTGTAGCATCAATTACACTATTGTACACATATTGCATGCATTATTCCCTAAGATCTTTTATGATGAACCAGGAAGACATTCATATCATGTTATAATACTTTCACAAGACATGATACACTTTATTAAAATTATTTATGAAATGACACTTTGTAGTTATCTTTAATCTGCATTATGTAAGTGATACCACCACAAAGTGTATTATTATTTTTTTATATAACCGCATGCCTATGCCACAGCGATTTCCCAATGATTACAATGTTTAATTTATCAGTGAATGACATCTCATACATTTTAACAATTTATAGTTAGAGTTTATGTTGTCCGTGAGACAAGTTAGTTCTTATGTTGTCTCTTATGTTATAATAATGATAAACAATTGTTCCCTCACCAGAGAAACAGAGAAACCAGAAAGCGTGAACACTGGAAAGTCCTGAAGACTTTCCCGTGCTGGGAAACGTGCTGCAAAGCACTTCGACTGTTAAAAAATGCTGACACTTGAGACTCCTTCCATAAATGTCTCCTAACTAAAAAGTTTACCAATCATGATGTTTTTCTTTGTTAAACATGTTTTTTTAGTGTAGTGCCTGCCATGCAAGTCCATGTGTATGAGCTGTTACTATAGAAACAATAATGTTTTAGAACAAGTACATTAATATAATCCCATAGTTCATTTTACAGCCTGAACTACTCCGTGAGCTGTGCTGTAATACAAAAATAATGCACCTTCTGACCAATCAGATTTGAGAATTCAACTGTGCTGGGGTAAAAGCCCTGTTAACACACAATGCATGATAAGTCATGTTCATAGCACGTTGTAGAACCAAATATATACTGAAGAATCCACTTTTGCATAGTACATCGTGACACCTGTCTTGACTGAGTTGTTCTTAAATAAATGAATGATACCGTAGTGATTTTTTATAAAATTCTACTGCAAAACTTTACAATTACTGAAAGAATTCAATTATTTGTTTTAAATAATAATCTCAACAGGTGTTAATGTGTCTGTAATTAAAAATAGTGCAATAATCAAACAAATTTTATTATTATATATTATCTTGTTATTCGCAGTTCTCTGAGCTCCACATTAAAGTAAAAACCCATGGCATGTTTTGCTTCTCCCTGTGGGATCCTGATGCATGCAAAAAATAAACATAAAGTGAAATAAATAAAATAAAATAAAAAAACTAACACTTCGGCTATTGTTCGTATTCGTTTAGGATGCATTATTTGTTCAATCGGAATAATGTATTCGTATTTAGTTAGAACCTTAATGTGTTATGAATGCATTCATTGATCATACATACAGTATGTCCTTCATAGAAAGTGTTTCATATATATATATATATATATATATATATATATATATATATATATATATATATATATATATATATATATATATATATATATATATATATATATATTGTATATGACACACTTGATAGTACAAGCTAAAGAATTTTCGATCCTGTTTTCCCAACTGAAGTCCTTGCTTATGATGGTTTCTTTTATGTGATATGCCCAAAATACAAAATTATTTTACTTTAGCTGGAAAAAGAAAGAAAGAAAGAAAGAAATCCTGCTGCCTAAGACAATGAAACAAAATGCTGTCTTTGTTGGATAGATACATTATGCATAATTAGATCCACGCCATATGCCACAGTACATGCAAAACATCAGTGTGAGTGCAGTTTAGCCCTTCGCTGTGTACTGGGGAATTGTCAAGCTCATTTGTAACCACACAATCCGGCTGTGCGTTGCTATAACACTACAAACAATCTGCTCCGTTTAGACCAGTAGACATGATCCTAATGAGAATGTGACCTTGCTGCGGATTTGAAGGCAGATGAAGACCAGCAGAGAGTAGATGAAAGGCCCGAGCGAGTGAGCGGGAGGTGGAGGAAGGGCTGCAGATCCGCGCTCCCCGGGAGATGAGGGAAATCCTTTTCCTGCTGGGCCGTGCGCGTAGAGAGTTAAAGCTCCTTCAGTTAGTCCTGGGTTTCTCCTATTTACACACTCCATGAATGTGGAGCATTTACTGCTTACTGCTATATGTTAATTGAAATAAATGATACCATAGTGCTGTTGAAGGCTTGATTCTGATTAGTCAGAAGACATTAATTCATTTTTCTATAACAACTATAACAGGTTTATATTAGTGCACTCATTCTAATACTATTGGTTCTGTAATAACTTTAAGTTTTCTACCATTCAGTAGTATGGAGTTTGTGCTTCCTGGTTTGACTATAACTTGACAAGCTGAATTTTTTTGTTATTAACATTAATAGAGAAGAAACAAAGAGAGGTTGGTGAGAGAACGACTGTTTATGGCTGTTGTAACATACAGTACTGTGCAAAAGTTTTAGGCACCCTATTTTTTTTTTTAGTTCAAACTTGTTATAGATTTTTTATTTTATGACGTCTACATTATCAAGTCAGTACAAAAAACATTTTAGATTCCCAAACATTAGTTTTCTAGCACAAAATTAAATGTTACAGAAAAATGTTTGTATGTCATTAAAGAAAGCAGCATATTACGTAAGAGACACTTTTCAGACAAAAAACACAATGAAGGCTGCTGGGTTTTGCTGCAAAAATAAGAAGCAAGTGCTAAAGTCAAAGTCTCCAGAAGAACTGTGTCTGGTTCTGCAAGATGCTCAATAAAACTTACCAGCTCATTTCCTTATAAAACTGCACTAATTGTACCGGAGATTACTGTTTTTATTTTTATTTTTGTCACACCAAATATTGACTTTTTCATTTACGACTGTTTACTGCTCTTTACTGTATTTTTTTTAATTTTTTTTTATTTCATTAAATGTAGAAACATTTAATTTCATTATTTTGAAGGCATCTTTGCATGTGCCTAAAAATTTTAACAGTACTGTACATGATACACAGACATTCCACAACCTTAAACATCACTATAAATAGAAAGAAACTACAATGTGTTATTCTTTAATGAATAAAAAAATTAACTGTTGACAAATAAGAGGAATAAATCACTTCGGGATATGCTATCGTTGGAAAATCTTCATCTTGTTTTAGTCCTTAGAATTAATTTTAGGTGAATGTGCGTGTCAGTGCTTTTAAGCAAACTAATCTATGAGCTCATTTTGGTAACTAATAAGATGTCACGTTTGTTCATTGCCTCACAGCCTGTGTGACAGCTCGTTTATTTTATATATCAGCCAAACAAGGCTTTATCGATCGCATCTACTGATCATTTATTGTAAACACAAGATGTTTTGCATTTCAACAAGCTGCCATATAAAGCCTTTGTCCTTTGTTCTTTATTAAGATGGTCATGTTTTGGCAGTACTACGTGTTTTGAAATAGTATTTTGAAATATTATTTTCTAATTTGTATTTGACACATCTATTTGTGCTGTGTTTGAAAACTCAAACTCCATTTTCCAAGATCTTGATCACCTGACCCCCATACTCACTTGATTACTAACTCAAACTGTAATGAAGCACAGCAAACTCCATTTTATTTACAAAGTCTTGCTCCTGCTATGCTACTAATGTTACATCATAGACATCTTTTGTTTTGTTTTGTTTTGTTTAGTGGGTAGCACGTTTGCCTCGCACCTCCAGGGTTGGGGGGCTTTGATTCCCTCCTCTGCCCTGTGTGTGTGTGGAGTTTGCCTGTTCTCCCTGTGCTTTGGGAGTTTCCTTCGGGTACTCCATTTTCCTCCCCAGTCCAAAGACATGTGCTGTAGGCTGATTGGCATTTCCAAATTGTCCTTAGTGTGAATGGGTGTGTGAGTGTGTATGCGACTGTGCCCTGTGATGGGTTGGCACACCGTCCAGGGTGTCCCCCGGCTTGTGCCCCGAGTCTCCTGGGATAGGCTCCAGTCTCCCCACGACCCTGTGTAGGATAAGCGGTACAGAAATGGATGGATGGACACAACAGTGAGGCAGTTAAAACTGTAGGGAAGCTGGAAGTTGGGAAAATAATGTTCTAGCCAGCAAAGACCTGTGTTTTGGTAGCTGTTCCAAACCAAGCCAAACCTGACTTTGCTCCCATTTAATGTTATCATTTCTGTAGTTAAAAACGTACACAGGGACACGTGAGGCGGATGTGCTATAGAAAAGGTGTGCAGTTATTGATATAATTTCCTCTACAGGAAAGTCTTCCAGACAGAGGAATTTTTGCGTTTTGACAAGCATGATAAAAAAACAGATGGTGAAGGAAGGAGTGTTTTATAGCAGATGTTCTCCAACATTAAATGCAATTATAAATGGATAAAATATGCTGTGTGGCATGTTATAGCATTCAGAAATTGCAGTGGTATGAGAGGAATAAAACATGCTGTTACTGGAAACTAATGAACTGTGTGTTTGGTGTCAGCCTGCATGACACCGCACCATCATTGATTATTTTCCTGTTTGCAGAATTTTTCATATATGTACAAGGGTGAGTGAAATAAAAACATTTATTATTATTATTATTATTATTATTATTATTATTATTATTATTATTGTTGTTGCTTTATTGCAAATAGGTCTCACCAAACTGTATAATTTAATCTCCATTTCAGGCAATTCGAATGTTCCAGCACTTAATAAGTGTCCAGATTCCTCCGGTTTCTCAAATGTATTATTTTCATTTTACTCACCCTTGTACGATTGATTACAAAATCTATTCCAGTGTCCTAGCTGTGTCTGCACCAAGTGCTATTCTAGTCACATCCAGCCACTATAACACAAATTGAACACAGCAGCACAGACATGAAGGGCTTTTCTTTTTGCCAAATTGAGGAATGTAGTACAGCTGGTACAACTTTAGTGTAAATGTTCACACACTGATTTCGAAGTGTATCCCTCGCTGTCATAATAGCTACAGAGCCAATTGCCAAGCTTCTAAACAAACACTCCATTTTTTATTTTTTTTAAATTTTATTTTATTATTTTGCTGTTCTCTCTGCTTGCTTTGCTCCTGGAGGTCAATTTCCCTCCCTGCTGCTTATCATTGAGCAATATTAGAGCCTAAAGCACTGGTCCTCTGAATGTGAGCACAGTGACTCAATCACATTCGTAGAGATCTCATTCCAGGCTGTGCACACCACCAAGCCGGGGCTTTGCATTCTCTCAATGCTGCCTGAAGTCTCTGTGATTGACAGACACTGGGTTCTTGTGGGGTAAGTTCATCATTAAATTGCCTTTTTCTCTCTTTTTTTTTAATTGCATTTTGTGTTTAGTGGTTCTACTCTCTACGCTGCCCTGATACTGCTGAGCTGGTCATGTGAGAGCTTTAGTGTTGGTGAGTAATTGTACCACAGTGCTGTTGAATTTCTGATTGTATTTGGTGATTCAGAAGGTGTTGATTAATTATCTATAACAGCAGCTCTGACTGTAGTGCTGGCTGATTTATAGGTTTATATTAATGCTCTCATTCAAACACATTATGGTTTCTATTGTAACAACGTATACAGGGATTTTTATGGAGGACACTCCACATGCTGCTGAAGTTTATTCTGAATAGTATCTTATTTGTGAAACCAGCTCCAGTGAAACAAATGTTGCGCATGTTAGTTGTGTAAGAGCTATTAGAGGTGGCACACCAACTGGTTCTCAACTCTGGCTTCACGTTGAATGTTTATAATAGCATGATGTTAATCTCAGCTAGCAGAAGGCATGCTTGCTTCTCGTTGCATCAGCACAGCAAGTTAACTAGTAAACAGAGAGGGTTGAGGGGAAAAAAAAAAGTATTATTTACCAGTTCATTTATTATATGTTGCTATTTCACTAAATTTGATAGTGAGCTAGCTAAATGAGAAGAGAGTGAAAATGCAGTTTGGGAAGCGAGCAAGCTGTATTTTTAATCAAAGTCTCCTTATAATTAAATACGTCCTTTTCTCAATTGTTACTGTGAATATATTCATCTGTGTTATTTCAGCAGTCTTCACTGAGGGCCTTGAAAGGTCTGACACTGTGTAGGCTGCTGGCCTTGCCGTGTAGCTGTGAGAGAAATCAATCTTTCATTGAGTGAGCATCGTTTTGACACAAACATGCACATAATTATGTCCAGAGTTAAGAGGGCCCCTGGTTGTAGCTCACGTGGCACTCCATCACCGACTTCAAGTGTGTTGCAAAAAGTGAAGAAGAAAAAAAAAAACAGGCACATGTTACTGGCTCCTTTAAAAGCTCCCAGTTGAAAAGCACAAACAGCACATCTGTGGTGCATGCCGCAGCAGGCTTCCAGAGCTTAGCTGCACTCACACAGAAACATGCTCTTTGCCATTATTTTGGAATTATCGATCCCTCTTTACACCTGCGAGCTCCTGTTCTGTGCACATGGATGATATTTGGTTACAGAGTGTAGACAAACTACAAAGATTTGTCAAAGAAATGTGTTTGTGGGCCAGAGTTGGAATCGCCATGATGTGATCAGGAGATCCTACTATCTGGGTAGAATGAGTATTATCTCTTCCCAGCCAATTAGAGGAATGCTGACAGGTGTGTATAAGTAATACTCACAGAGAAATTCTTTTCTTGGCATATCGCAGCTTGTTAGGAAGTTGGGATCAGAGCACAGGGTCAGTCATGATACAGCACTCCTGGGGCACAGAGGGTTAAGGGCCTTGCTCAAGAACCCAACAGTGGCAACTTGTCAGTGCTGGGGCCTGAACCCCAACCTTCTGATCGGTAACCCAGAGCCGCCACCACTGCTGCGCTGGTGTTAGCTCACGTAATCAAAGAAGGACAGTTAGCTCTCTCTTCCAACAGTGCTCATTTTATCGACAAAAGAGAATAAATTCTTTAACACTCCGAAAATCAGTAACAAAACAAATTTTCCTCAATGAATAAAAATGGTCAAAATGTCAGAAACGGTTGGTTAGCCAGGCGAAACGTTTTTCAATCTTTATGCCGTCAATTTGCAAATGAAGTTATGTGACTATAAAAGGGAACGAATCACTACAGTAAATGTAACAGTGTATCCTTTGAGATATAGATGCACTTCGCAATTTGTGCTGTTGTGCCTTTTTTTTACCGCTTCAGTGGTAATCCTGTGTTAATCAACATAGCTAGTTCAGAACAGTATTAAAAATGAATTCTAACATGACAATATCAGCAGTCAAATGATGAATACACCAGAGGTAAATGTGTCACACAGCAGCTTCTATGTTAATTAATGTGACCTTTTACACCAAATGTGTGGTGAAAGTGTGAGCTGTATATTTATGCAAGGTCTATTTATGCTGTGACTCTTGATACCCAACTAAAAATGCAATAAATACAATATTTATGGTATACAGTGCAGTGTAAGACTTTAATAAATAGTACTTGGCTATATTTCATTGCAATGTCCTTTAGTCATACTGCCACAGCACACACTCTTGCCTTGATTAAAGGCATAGGAGTGGATTATTCACTGGATTATTTCAAACTTTGTTTGATCATGTAGTATATAGGGGTATGGTTATAGTAGTCTTCTCGTTAATGTGGACATTCACGTGTTATATTTACTAACCCAGTGCAAGAAAGCAGAGTAATAATGAGTTATTGCAACTCTATATTGAAAGTTATATAAGTAATATAATTGTTGAGTCTTTTACTTTTAATAAGCTCATTCTGTTGGTAATACTGAACTAACTGAAATGCATTTCAGAAAATCGTTTAGCAGTCTGTACAGAATTTCGCGGAGTTTTTTTGTGTGTGTTTGATTGTTGTGACCGAAAGATTTTTGTGCTTTATTTGCAAAAAAAATTACTTGAATTTGAGAAATTGCATGAAATTGTTTTGCACGGTCCGCAGTGAAGTTTGTTGGTAAATGAGACCTTTTAGCTGTACGCATGTTCAACGCACGTGACTTTGGCTGAATGCACGTTGTGATGACGTCACATGACGCGTCTTGGCCCAAATCTGCGTAAAATGAAACATTGCAAGTTCCTCTGAATATCGTGGAGTTTGATTTGAGTTTGATTTGATTTTGCATTAATTGCTGCGATTAAATCACGAAATCCTGGAGGGACTGATTTATAGCATGAGACTTATAGCATGAGGTGTTTCTAGATGGTCTTAGAGACACACAGGGAGACATGTTCCAAGGCGCACGTGTCCAATCTGGGAATCAGAATTTTTAGCAGTGGTTCAAAATGAAATAATGTCAGCCCAAGTTTAAGTATCCCATTTAATTCACCACTTTACACTTTACTTGTACATCTGATGATGAACTGGCAATGAAAGTGAACATGCAGGATCCAGTGCCCTGTGTTCATCTGGTCTGAGGTTAAACAGGTGTGATGAGAGCATGGGGCAGAAGAGCAAGTGGTATTTAGTGCTGTTCATTAGTGGATAAGGGAGACCCAGCTGTGGTGCGGTCATCAAGGGAATCGTAATGTGCATCTAATCCACAATGGTATTTAAGAAAAGAGATTAGTCTAGCTAGATAGCTCCTTCTCATTCAGCCACTGCCACTCTTTCACTCGATCACACTCTCGTTTCTTTCTCTCTGACTCTCTTTCCACCCCTCGATAAATCTTCTCCACTGCCAAGGCCATATGTGCCAATGGACAAAACCGAAACCTTGTCCATTCATTCGGTAATTACATTGCTGTCGTGGGTCTGCTCGGGTAGCCATGCTGCCGCTTTTCGCTCTCTTCCCTCAGCAGCTGAATACTCGTCTGTCTCTCTACAATGTGGCAGACGAAACAGTGCCGTCGGAGCAGTCATGGCAACAGCAACTCTGATAAGAGCTCCACTCAGCACTGATAACCTGCCAGGGCGTGTGAGCGGGAAAAGGGTAAGGGAGATTGAATGGCAGCTTCCAAAAGGACCATTTGGCAAATTCGTGTGCCCTATTTGCTCCTGGGAACGCCGTGCTGAGCGGCAAAGTACAATTGAGCCACATAAGCTGCCTTGTGGACATTAATAAGTCTGGAGATGAGGCCTGAGCAGACTGCATGCATGACACTCTGCATGCTAAAAGCTGGTGGATGGAATGAGACACAGATACACTGACAGAGAGGCAAAAACGTAACACGCATGCATAAACACACACTCCCATTACTGTAAGCTCCTCATCATGGAAATGAATGCCTGTGGATGGACAATCTTTCCTTTTTTCTTGATCTTGTCTTTATTTCCTACTTTTTTTCCGTGAGGTTCAGCAGCTGCTGGCCCAGATGGGCAAGGCGGAAACGGAGCCCGTTCTAATAACATCGTCTATTTTCACATAAGCAGACAAATGGTTGTCAACAACTTGATTAGCCATGCGGCGAGAATGGCTAACTTTCCTGTCTTCCAGTGGTTCTGGGAGGGACGAGGTGCACACGTAGAGACATTGGGTGTGTGTTTTCAACTCATGATTGGCACTGGAGCAGATGTTTCCTAAGGGCTTTGCTTGGCTTGGGTCAGCAAATAAATAGGAAGATGGGTTGACAATCTAGTAGAGAAGACAGCACATGATGAGAAACGTCCACACTGCAGACTAGAGCATCTGCCGTGTCCTTTGGCCCGGTATTGCCCCGCGTGATTTTGTCATGGTCTAGTGCTCTGTCTTATTTTTCCTACCTCTCTTTCCATTTCAGTCCAGATCCCTTCCTCAGTCTTCCCATCATGCATCATTTCACTCATCTTTTTATTCTGTATATCGTGAATGTGTCTCCCCGTCCCTCAGTCTCATCTTTGTGGCACATAAACTCCCTCACTTCCCTTCCTCCTCTGCTCCCTCACACACTCACTCTCTCACACACATGCACACACACGTAGCTGTCTAATTTAAGCTGATTTCCCTGCCTTTTGCATCTCTCCCTTGTCGGGGGTCCAATCTCAGCACTATAACGTTGACACACACCAACCTCTCATTACACAAACAATCTGCATTATGCAGAAGGTGACTCCTACTAACAGGTCTTTGTAAGCTGCACCCAGTTCGGAGTTTATAGCATCAAACCCCACTGGAAAGGAAAGGCATAACTTATGGGGTTATTGTGAGTGTATGTGTGATGAGCAAAATAAATGAATAAAAATAATTTTTGAAAAACATACACATACAGTACACTAGCACATCTAATAGCCAGATTTCATTTCTCATTACTCAGGGGAAAAGTAAAAATAAAGCAGGCTGCAACTTTCAGTTTTATGTGATAAAAACATGTTTAAAGAGCATGGGTACATGTTTAAAGAGCTCCACCATCTGCCTACAAATTATTATCTGATGCATATATTATTATCTGATGTGTGAAAAATAAACCCCACATGTAAAGAAGTTTATTTTTAAAAAGACGAATATGCACAATTGCTTCTGATTTTCATTTCCTGTTTTTACATTGACAGCAGTCAGCCATTATGCAGGTTGCTGTGCCGTAATGGCAAGCCTTTATCTGGTCGCCTATGCTCCCGCTCGATAGGGAGCTGTCACGGGCACTGAGATGAGAATGATATGTGCTCACACTGGCAGTTGCAAAATTAAGTGCCACTGACTCTTTTTTTTTTTTTCCTCTCGAGTGTGTATTGGCTGAATTTTAAAGAGCGGCTCGGAAAAATAACTTTGCACCCGTTTCGGCTTGATTTTCTTCATTAATCTATTCTTCCTTTTTCTTTCTCGGCTTTCCTTTTAAATGCACTAATGAGCTCTGAATCGGGTGGTCATGATCGTTTGCAGAGGAAGTAGACTGACCTTGGCTATTAGGAGTGGCTTGAGTGGCAGAAGGCAGGGCTGGAACGCTGGAATGCTGGAACGCTGATCCTCACAGCAGGATGCTTCAGAGTGGCATTGCCAGTCATACACACAGAAAGTGGCCACACTCTGATCCATAATGGGCCGGCGATAACAGGCTTATTTCTGTGTGAGCGCAGGGTGAAGTGTGAGTTGAGCTTTAAGCACGTGTGAGCATGTGTGTCCGTGAACTTGTGCTGTTCCAGTTTGGGTTCAGTGACATTCGTTGGCTCGTGTGATTAAGTGCTGCATAGGAGAAATGTGCCAGCGAGGAATCTCTGCTGTCTGTGTGGGGATGTGGGGGTGTGGATGATCTGAGACACTTGCCTGAATGCAAGTAAACTGATTCAGTGCCAGAGCTCACTTGCTTGCTCTCTCTCTCTCTCTATCTCTCTCTCACCCCCTCTCTCGCTCTCTCTCTTACCCCCTCTCTCTTTCTCGCTCTTTCTGTATCCGGGAGCTGCTGCCTGGAAGTGTAGCACCTGTTTATGAGAAGCAAGGAGACGTGCCGGGCATTGGCCCAGAACTCGACTCTGAACTGTAGAGCAGAGTGGGTCATAGCTCATCAGGACCTGGGCCACGACGTGATCTGGCAGCAAGAGCAAGAAAGCAGAGATAGGCTCACTCCTGCATTCTCTCTCTCGTTCTTTCTGTATGGGTTCTTCTCACTTGGGCAACTTAGACCAAACATACTGTAAGTGCAAGTGATGCGATCCCAGGTGGAGACAAATTGTCTTCTTGTCATCATCGACACCTCCGACACTACTAGAGAGGAGAAAAGTGCCTTTACTGGCAGAAGAGCCAGTAAAGGGAGGAGGAATAAATAGTGTGTAGAGAAAGGGAGAATGAAGAATCTCACCAAGCCTGCCATGTACGCTGGAGTTCTCCTCCATAGAGAATATGCTGTATATCTGAAAACAAAAGTTGTGAGATTGGTGTGAATGTCAGATTTCACATGGTGAAAGTGTCGCTCCTGAGCCCCACGGCAGGCCTAATATACTGTAAACTGAGATAAAATGCAAGCTGTATAATCTTAAATAACACAATTTTTTAGTAGTCGAATTGCAGTTCAGTTGGGAAATTGTAACAATAATAATAATCATCATCATAAAAATAATAATCATCATTATCATAATATGGGGCATGGTGGCTTAGTGGTTAGGAAGATTGCCTCGCATCTCCGGGGTTGGGGGTTTAATTCCCGCCTCTGCCCTGTGTGCGTGGAGTTTGCATGTTCTCCCCGTGCTTCAATGGTTTCCTCCGGGTGCTCATTTTTCCTCCCCCAGTCCAAATACATGCGTTGTAGGCTGATTTCCATTTACAAATTGTCTGTAGTGTGTGAATGGGTGTGTGTGTGTGTGTGTGTGTGTGTGTGTGTGTGTGTGTGTGTGTGTGTGTGTGAGATTGTGCCCTGCAATGGATTTGGTACCCCATCCACGTAGTCCCTCGCTTTGTGCCCTGAGTCTCCTGGGATAGGCTCCAGGCTTCCCGCGACCCTGTGTAGGATAAGAGGTACAGAAAATTGATGGATGGATGGAAAATCATAATATCTTAGTAATTGTACAGTAGTATTGTATTAATGCTTGTTGTAGTTTCCATTTTCCACCACTTGATGCAATAATAACTCTATAAAAGCTAAGTGGGGCAGTGAGCATGGGGCCCCGGTGAGCAAATCAACAGAACATCGGCTTATATCTGTCAAATAACACAAAGATAACACTTTTTTGTGAATGAGGTCTTTATGAAGATTAACACTGGTTAAACGGATGATATAAATGGCAAAGCTCTGCCCCACCTGCCTCTACGGATAAACTGCCTCTGATATTAAGGAAAGTTTAATATCACTGCCACTGTGGTTCCTGGTCCTTCGCTCCCTGCCACTGTGGTTCCTGGTCCCTCGCTCATTAGGGATTATGTATATTCCTGAAAAAAAAAAGCTTTGAGATAATTGCTAAATTTGTGAGGAAGGGGACTGGAAATACCAGTCAACATGAATATACTCCAAGCAGCGCTGAGAGACCAAGATTGTAGCTAAATTCAAAAACCCTCACAGTTGCTAGTTACTAATGTGAAGTGTAGGGGGGAAAAAAAACAATAACTTCATAAGAAAGACCCAAGCAGAATAAACACATTAGACAGGGAAGTAAAAAAAAAGGTTTGTGAAAATCCTTTAATGTACTTATGTATATGTTTCAGGCATTTCCTCTACTCTGGGAGAGACAAGACTTTAAATGAGAGAGCTGAATGATTGCAGAGCAAGCCAGTATTTTTCCTAGAGTGTGAAACCTAATCTTCATTTGTATAGAAAATAGGCTGAACCTAATCCCTCATTTAGAGATCAAAAGTTAAATATTCCATACCACAAGCAAGTCCAAAGTACACAATCAGTGACACTGGAGGGAAAGTTTATCAGGCTCATTAAGTTCCTGCAAATGTTATTACTGACTCCTTTATTCTGGAGGACTGTAATTATACCTTGGGTTATCACTGGCTTGTGTTTCTCTTTAAGGAACATTGATGTGTAATTATCATGCAGTCATGCTCTGGATGCCCTCCACTTTCTACTTAAAGATGGGAAATTAATAAGCGTCAAGACAATGTTGTATAGCTGTCTGCTTCCTCATTAAAGCAACTTTGGAAAGATGCAATATACATGTAATAATTGATGATGATAAATATTTTACATTTTGTATATTTTTAAATAACAATAATAATACCAACAACAACAATAATAATACATCAATATTAAATACTTATTATTATTATTATTGTTGTTGTTGTTGTTGTTAATAATAATAATAATCATAATAATAATAATAATCATAACAATTATACTACTACTACCAATAATAATAATACTAATAGTAATTAATAATATTCAATATTTATTATTGATGTATAATAATAATAATCATAATAATAATAATAATAATAATTATTATTATTATTATTATTATTATTATTATTATTATTATTATATGTTTCATTTATTGCTCTTCTTCCTTGGGCCATCTTAAATGCTGCTTGTGCTAATAAATATATTAACATCATACTAAAATAGTTATCAGTATTTCAACTATGGGTAATAGAGACACTCTGCAATATCTTGGGAAGGATACAACACTTTGAACATGACAGATATGATTGGTTGGTTCTCCTAGTTTCAGATTGGCTAGGAGATGACAAGGATTGCAGTAGGTGTCATGGCAACAGTAGAAGCTGATGGTTTTTGTAACATTCATAATAATAATAATTAATTATTTATTTATTTATTATTTTTTTTTTTTTTTACAGTTTCCTGTTTTGTAAAAAGTCTACTTAATATGACTGATGAAAACCGCTAAATGAATGAAAACATTCGTTCCACGTTACCACATGACTTGCAAGCCTCGTTGTCTTTAACTACTGCTGAGAATTGAAGAAATTAAACCTTATCCAAACAGCATAGTGGTAATGTGGGTGTGGTTAAATTGTGTTTGACGAGAGTGTGACCATCCGAGGAGTCTAGTGATTTTTTTTTATTTGTTGATATACAATTAAAATTGTATGCAAATGCACTTAAATTGTTTGAACTATGAAACTAGAATGGAAGCCAGATGATTATTTAAAATTTCATCTGAAGCACTGAAAGAACTGCAGAACCATAATGTCACACAGCATTACCAGTATCCATTCTATATTACAACCAATTTTAATTTGCCATAACATTCAGATTAATATTCAGTCTTTGTTGTTTCTCTATGTGCATTTCAATGCAGATATATCACACTCAGCCAAATAATGAGAGTCAGACTGGATATGTAATCAATTCATATTCTGATGGTGAAGGTCCTGGACCATAGTTTTAAAGCCAAATCCAATTAGTTGTTTCTGTATAGGGACTTCAAAGGAAGCTATCTTGCACAAAAAAAAAAATAATTGTAGTTGATGGTGTTACTGCAGGGAGGAAATGAGCAGCACAACTGATGACATTGGAAAATTGTGCTATCTGACTGAAGGATGAAAAAAATCTAAGAAAATATTTTTAATTCCTTGCACAGTTTCTATTAAATGCCAGTCATGTTGGTTTAATGCAGCACATCAACTCTTAGTATCCTATTATGCTCCGTAATGGCAGTTCTACAAACATTCATCGCTTGGCTTGATTGCCTTTACAAAACTCATTACACTTCTGCCCTATCAGAACTCAGGTTCTTATGACAGGAAATTGAGGCGTGTGTTTGGAGCCTCTGTCTGCGCTGTTAATTGCACTTGGAAAAGGATGCAGAAAATGTATGACAGAAATTTTCGCCAATGGGCCTATGACTGAGGAAGTGCTGGGTGTCTGAAGGTACCAGTACGTGAATTTTTAGTAATTGGATTCATGACCTTGAGTGTCATCCATCACAGAGGCACTGCTTTTGGCTAGGAAATTTCCCCCATTTTCTGAAATTATTGAAAATGTCAACATGGCTGAGAACTGCATGGACTTTAGCAGCAATCTCTGAACTGCACGCTCATAAAAGGTCTCGGCCCTTGAAGGATTTAAATTTCAGCTTTAATTCTGCAATGCAAATGAGACCAAAGACCCTCTTTCATCATCTTGTGATGAGCTATAAGTGTAAACATTATGAAGAGTGAAAGGGTTATTTAACTCAACATTTTTAAAACACATTTTGGAGACTGTATGTGGTTGCTTGTGGTGTAATCAGTACAGCATTAACTAAACAAATGGTGTACTTTTATATTTTATCTACCAGGAGGTTCTAAGTAGGAAATATTGGTAACATTATCTATAAAAACCCATATTCATGAATCACTATACTTACAAGTCTTTGCAAGTTGGTAATTATTTCTTGTAAGGGTTTTTTTTTTATAAATTATGCAAATGCCTCATAAAGCTCTAATACAGTTCTATGCATTTGTGCAATTGTCACAAATCATTATAGTGCCATAATGAACTGTGAATAATTATAAAGTAATATTGTAAAATAATCATAAACATTTAAAATGTCATCACTGAGTGTTTCAAGTAAAGTGAAGGATATGTTAAATGATTCCTCATTATAATTTGTAAGACACTGTTAAAACTCTTTTTACCAGAGGTCACAAAATGGTATTTGCACCTGTTTTGTGGCGCCCATGTTCAGCATTGAATTTATTTATTTCTGATGTCACACTCCAGAGTAGTGGTTAATAGCTCATATGGAAGACATAGGGGGCTTTACGAATTTGCAGTTTTTCATAAGCATTTCTTTTTATCTACCTAGCCTACTACATTTAATTATTGTAATTTTATGGTTTACAGTGTTTTACAATCGAAAAAGCTTTAGTTGCACTGTCCATGTTATCTCTGTACCAATGTTATTGTGGAGAGATGTGAATTGTTTGCCCAGCAGGGGGCTCACACCCCTCCCCTTTCCCATCCCCCTGCTCACCAGCAGCTAAACACAGAGACACGATACTCTACACACAGAAACCCAACAGTGTCCTGACTAATCTTATAACAGACTTGCAGCGATAAAATAATTGATTTGTTTTTAGAATGAGATTAATTATGTAACGTGCAGTAAGTTGACATGAGACGCAAGTGCATAAAGTGGTGTTTATGAGGAGTAATCCGGTAACCATTGTCATAATTTCAGGTAGGATGCAATTTACAGGCAAACAAGTATAACTAAGAGCAAGAAACTAAAACAAGGTTCAGAAATGCACAATAATTGATAATTGATGAGACATTGCAACAAAACAAGGACACAGGAGGGTATGAACAGGACATGTGGAAACAATCAGGGAAAAACACCAGTGACAGGACGGGGCGGAGACAAGACTAGAATGAAAATAAAGCAGATGGCCACACCCAAAAAACATGACATAAACGCAAATACTGTATAAGAACAGCACTTTCAAATTGAACCACGTCAAGAGGGGGAATCTGTGAAAAAATATATAGCACCTACTTAGCCTTGGGTGGACAGGAAGCTATCTAAAGTGCCACATACTGTATGTGTGTCCTTGTCATTTTTTGGAAGTGATGATATTTTAAATGCTTATAATTGTTTATTTTTTAGAATATATATATTTTTAAAAATAATAATCATGTTGTAATGTAAAGTGTTACTAGTTATTATAACACCCTGTAGTGTACTGCAACTTTTATAACTAATATTGGCCTGTGAACAATTATGAAACAAATATTAAAGCTGTTTTATAATTATTCACAGGCCATTATTAGTTATAAAAGTTGTGCAGTACACCACATGACTAGTAACACTTGAATTACATGATTAGTTATCAAGGAATAATTATTAGAGCTTAATTGCCAATATACAGATAATTATAAGCACATGGATAGTGATTTATGAATACAGGACTCACAGGAAGTGTCCTCAACCAAAGTTTTAGTGCAACATGCCAGAACAGGGACTTCAAATGAAGCTATATTGCTTGAGAAAATAATTGTAGTTGATATCATGGCAGTTAATGGAATGAAAATGATTGTACCTGTAGTTGATCTTGCAGGATGTTGTTAAACACATGGTTTGGTGTTAATGTTTGGCCATGATTCAGTGTGAGGTCCAAAAATTGCGGGAAGATGTCCAAAAATTGCGGGAAGTTTTAGACTCTTGATATACAACCCCAATTCCAAAAAAGTTGGGACACTGTGTAAAATGTATATAAAAACAGAATGCAATGATTTGCAAATCTTATAAACCCATATGTTATTCACAATAGAACACAGAAAACATATCAAATGTTTAAACTGAGGAAATTTTAAGGAAAAAAATAAGGTAATTTTGACTCTGATGGCCACAACACGTCTCAAAAAAGTTGGGACGGGGGCAACAAAATGCTGGAAAAGTAAATGTTACTAAAATGAAACAGCTGGAGGAACATTTTGCAACTAATTAGGTTAATTGACAACATATCAGTAACATGATTGGGTATAAAAAGAGTATCTTAGAGAGGCAGAGTCTCTCAGAAGTAAAGATGTAAGAGGCAGAGGTTCACCAATCTGCGAAAAACTGTGTCTACAAATTGTGGAACAATTTCAGAATAATGTTCCCCAACGTAAAATTGCGAAGACTTTGAATATCTCATCATCTGCAGTACATAATATCAAAAAAGATTCTGAGAATCTGGAGAAATCACTGTGCGCAAGGGACAAGGGCGAAAATCAATATTGCATGCCTGTGATATTCAGGCCCTCAGGCGGCACTGCATTAAAAACAGGCATGATTCTGTAAGGGAAATCACTGCATCGGCTCATAAACACCTCCAGAACTCATCATCTGTGAACACAGTTCGCCGTGCCATCCACAAATGAAGGTTAAATCTCTATAATCCAAAGAAGAAGCCATATGTGAACATGATGCAGAAACGCCGCCATCTTCTCTGGGCCAAAGCTCATTTAAAATGGACTGAGGCAAAGTGGAAAACTGATCTGTGGTCAGACGAATTGAAATTTGAAATTCTTTTTGGAAACTATGGACTCCGCCTCCTCTGGACTAAAGATGAAAATGAGCATCCGGCTTGTTATCAGCGCTCAGTTCAAAAGCCCACATCTCTGATGGTATGGGGGTGCATTAGTGCCTATGGAATGGGCAGCTTGCACATCTGGAAAGGCACCATCAATGCTGAAAGGTATATACAGGTTTTAGAGCAACATATGCTTCCATCCAGATGACGTCTTTTTCAGGGAAGGCCTTGCATATTTCAGCAAGACAATGCTAACCCACATACTGCATCTATTACAACAGCATGGCTTTGTAGTGGAAGAGTCTGGGTGTTGAACTGGCCTGCCTGCAGTCCAGACCTTTCACCAATTGAAAACATTTGGTGCATCATGAAACGGAAAAAAAATGACAAAGAAGACCCAGGACTGTTGAGCAACTAGAATCCTATATCAGACATGAATGGGACAACATTCCTCTCCCAAAACTCCAGCAACTGGTTTCCTCAGTTCCCAGACGTATACGGACTGTTGTTAAAAGCAGAGGGATGCTACACAGTGGTAAACATGGCCCTGTCCCAACTTTCTTGAGACATGTTGCTGCCATCAAATTCAAAATTACCTATTTTTTTCCTTTAAATGGTACATTTCCTCAGTTTAAACATTTGATATGTTTTATGTTCTATTGTGAATAACATATGGGTTTATGAGATTTGCAAATCATTGCATTCTGTTTTTATTTACATTTTATATAGCGTCCCAACTTTTTTCGAATTGGGGTTTTAAGAGAAGAATTTTCCTAAGTGAGAGAAGATGACTTGTTCGATGCCTAAAGCACCAGTGTAGAGAAGTTAGCTCCATAATTGACACATTTGAGCAGTGGAGCAGAAGCCATTTCTTTTTTGAGCTTCAGATTGACAGCCATAAGTGGTCACCTGGTGGAAAGATTGAAGTTAAGGGCCTGTATCGGTTGATTGGACCCATTGTGTACTTTTGTCCCTGTGTGTGGGTGATTGATGAAAATTACACAAGCTTCTATTTTTCCGGGAACATTTAAGAGCTGCCATTAGAGTTTGGCTCTGTGTGCTGTCGTGTTTTGTTTTTGTGGGAGTTGACATCTTTCAAATTTGAAGCACTGTATATCTCCAACAAAAACGTTCTGGAAATTAATCAGTTTGTTCTTTGTGTACGTGCATGAATGTTTAAGTGTGTATACTATTTTACAGAGTAATAGAACGATGTTTTATTTCTTTTTACAGGGGCAACTTTTTAAACATGCACACTGACCGTTGGATTCAGAGATGGACACTTCAGTCCTGAAGTTACATCAGTATTTATATGGGGAAAGTTATACATATTCATGGCGTTTTCGGACCTGTAGATCTGTGCTTTATTCCGAAACGGGGACTTACAGTAAATTGTTACAGTGTTGTATTTTCTCCTTGGCTCGGTTCACTTTCACAAGGCAACATTTCAAAGCATACCAAAATGTGGTTATGCTGGTCACATGTGAGTAAACTGTTCTCTCATTGGTCAGAGTGCACCTGTTCTGGGATTCCGCTCATAGCGGTCATCAATCAAGATGGATAGACAGCAGCTCAGTGAGCTTATTGTGGCTTTCCCTGGGCGCCGCAGCAAAAATGGCTGCCCACTGCTCCAAGTGTGTTCACAGTTTGTAGTGTGTGTTCACTACTCACAACTCCTAATGTGTGTGCACTAACTTGGATGGGTTAAATGCAGAGGACAAATTCCAAGTACGGGTTACCATACATTGGCCTTCACATGTCACTTTCACTTTCACTTTCATTTTAGCTGTAGTTATTATAATTTATCAGTTTGAGTGGAAATCAGTGTTTCACTGAGTGTTTCAAGCCCATCTCCTTGAGACGCTCGCTAAACACCTTGTAAATCTCGGTGATTTTTGCGTTTTTTAAAAGTTGTTAGTCAGACCAAATTTCAATGAGACATTTTACCTCATCTTTGGTGCAAGTTAAACCGTGATTCATGTTGCGAGCCATTAGCAAAACAAACACACTTCTTACGTAACACAGTTTCCATCATGCATTGCTATACATGTTGGTCCGTTAGGTCGGATTGCTTTCTCAACACAAGCAAACCACTCCAGAGTTTGTTTGCAATTGTTTTGGTACAGATCCGAGCATGATTGCTGTGTTCATATATGACTAAACGAACCAAACCAAGGGAGAAAAAGCACCAGGTTCAGAAATAAATGCTCCAAATGAGCCAGGTGTGAAAAAACCCTCAGAGTTGAGTTATGCAACTGCTGAAATTGCCCCATTCAGATTATGCATGTACTGTAGTTCACACCTACACGGTTGCTAGGTTTTTGTTGATTAAAGGTATCTAGGATTGAGTTTCTCATTAATGTGTAGACCACCACCTTTAAACACAATCCCTGCACATCCCTGTTGTTGTTGTTGTCGTCAAACATAATATGATGTAACATAAAGGCAAAAGACAGTTTTAAAACTTTAAATAAAAAAGAATAATACAATGATATATGAATGAGAAGATGGCAAGCATTAAAATAAGCAAAATTAATAAGGAGTCCCATTTTGCTATGCCTTGCCCCCTCATTATTTCGACAGCTAATAAAAAAGCACTTGATCCAGTACATCCTTTTTTTTTTTTTTTTTTTTTTGCATTTTATATGTTTTTATATACTGCACCAAGATTTAATTATGCAAATTAATGTAGCCATGGGATACTAAATCATAATGAAATCATAATGTGTGGAATGTAGGCTATTTTATCACACTTTTAACTTGCTATTTTGAGTTATTGAAGGAATAAAATAATGTTTTGGTTAATCTGTTGTGCTGTCATGTAAAGAAAATATGCCCACAGTTTAAAGGATAAACTGACCAAGCACTCGTCTGCTACGCTTAATTTAAGCTTAAGCCATTCCTTAAGCCAACATGAACATTTTAAAACAAATAGTTAAAATCTACATGCAATACCTTTATACCTACCTGCAGTATATAGTGAATGTGTGATTGCACCTATGCAGTATATGCTTAGATCAGACTACCAGGCTGTGTACATCGAGAGTGTCCGAAATGCCAATAAAGTCAGCGCTAGCATCGCATCCTCAATGCCCCAGAGAAGCACGACAGTAGAGAGAGTCTCGCTACAGTGCTACATTCATATTGATCAGGAACAATGCAACAGCAGCAACCCAGTGAGACACAGCCTTATAGACCTGCATCCCACATAGCCAGGGCTCAATAAATATTGACTAATGAGACCTTGGTTATGAGATTCCTGCACTGCCACATATTGCCACCTTTATTGGCAGGCTTTGGGTGGGAATCGACGTGACAGTGCTGCTCTGTTGTCTGAAAATGAGGAGGATAAACTGTTTAGAAGAAGGAGATCAGAGAGCATGGCCCCCCCTGGCCCAAGCTGTAATTGAGTTCACATATTGGCTCAGCCCACGTTTCCTAGGACTATATGAAATGGGCCAAATATTATTGTGACTATACTGTGATAGTAAAACACTTTACAGTATATGAACTCCTTAACTCCCAGGACTGGGCTAGCAGACTATGGTAAAGGCTAGCATTCTTTGGATGCATTTAACTGTACACCTTTCCTATTAGTTGTGTACGACTACTACAACTACTACTACAACTAAATAATAATAATAAGAAGAAGTAAAGAATAAACAAATAACTTATGTTTTGAGAAGAATAATAAGCCAAGACTTAACATTGATTAGTTTGTCAAAAAATTAGTCTGTATTAATTCAGGATGCTGCCAGTCAACAATTAAATGTGTAATTTCTTAAAGTGCAAATCAGTTTTGCTGATATTGTCCATATTCTATTACTGATTCACCAATGATCCAGGATATTGCACAGCCCAAGACCACCAAGATCCATCTTTACATTCTAAAGAAAACTTCAATACCTATTCACATCCCAAAGGCTCAATGCACCACATTCACACACCAGTGAAAAAACTCAGAGCATGTTCACACACCATTGAGAAACTCAGTGCATGTTCATGCATGAAAGAAAAATAATGAGAAATGTGGTACACTCCGAAAGTGGCATTTTGGGAGCACTTAGAGCTGGTTAAAGCCCCAGTCAGGAGCCATCACTGTGCCACTGAAAGCTGACAGAACTCTTTATCTTTAATGTTAGAATCTTCTTTGAGTGCTTTTAGTGTTAGACACTAACTTAAAATTATAGCTTAATGTTATGACCTTCTTATATATATATATTTTTTTTTTGCACTTAGAACACTGCAGCATTACAGAAATAAACAACAAACAAAAAATCGATAGTAGGGAGTGCATTTTGTAACTTCATTAAGTATGCCATTTTTGGCCTAAAATGGAGAAATTTATTTTCCCTGCCACAGCATTTCATCACGGCCAGCGGAACAAAACTAGGCTAGTTGTAACGATCAGGAGGCAGGATGAAAGTGCTGAGTATGTTTAATCAGTGTTAGAAAAGTCTGATGCTTTAAGAGCAAAGACCTACAGGGTTAACCCCATACATTCCCAGTATCACTGGCAGAGACAAGCTACATACATTATAGGGGTGGACACAACACTAGCCCACGTGCCCACAGGTTCAACGATGGGCAAAAAACTCCTTATTGATGTTAGGAACAAAACACCACTGCTTATAGACAAAACACTGGTCAATGTTTTTGTCCACCTCTTACTCAAAGGTATAAATGCAATGCGCTGCATGATAACATACTTGTTAATCTCCCTTAATCTGTATTAATGCATTTAAAACATTAACTACCCTCTGATATGTTATTCCATTACATTAATTACCACTTTTTTTTTTTTTTTAGCCCAGTGAATCATGTTTCCAGGCAATCAAAATTGCATTGAGCTTCTACTTGCTTGGTGGTCTATCTAATGCATTTATGATTTATGCACTCCCATTAGTTTCACTGCAATTACTGAATAATACATAGTTCTAACACATGCTTAAATGTGAATACTTAAATAATGAGCTTTGGGATTAAGGGGTTAATATGCAGATTTATAATCATGAACACAGAAACAGGGATATAAGGTCAGAGTATGGAGATGCAGTAACAAGGTACCAGGAGAACCTAAGCCTAGTCTCAGCAATGAGTCTCATAAAATTAGTGAAAGTCATTAGAGGACGACACCAGAGTATTTATAAGTCTCTTAATGAGTCTATAAACAAAGAAACAGTCTCAGGTGATGATAAGAGAATGGTGCTAGGATAGAGCCGGATTGTGTACGGACCAGTCAGCAACTCCTAGTGTGACATTATTATAGGGTGGATTTTTTTTTTTTTTTTTGTCATCAGTAAGTGTACTAAGCTGAAACCTTGTTCCCATGAGCCTTTCTTCAGTCCAATTAGTTGGTACATTTTTAGCTGCATATTTAGGAAAGCAGGATCTCTGCTGTTTTACCTTCTGAAAGAGAGCCTAATCAACGGTGCTCTCGTGAACCACTAGCCTCAGGTGGCAGTCAGCACAGTTGGTATTCAACACCAATCCCTGAATCAGCTGGACTTACCTTTGCACTGGTAAGAAGTCGTTTTAACCAGGCAGAAAGGCAAGACTATTAGACCTTTCCCTTTATAAGAATGCTGTCTTCCTGTTCTTACCAGCACACCATGCTGTTTTTTCAAATCATCTGGTGAAGGTGTGGAAAATGCAGTGTACCAGTGGTATCTCTGGGCAAAAATGGAATTCTTTTCTGTCGTAGTATGGTAAGGTGTAGCAGATGCTGTTTTCAGGCCCCATGCGGTTCGTTTGTGACAGCATTATGAAACAAGGCATACGCAGAGCTAGAGGGAAGTATGTGTATCACTGTGGTGATTATGAAGACAGGCAAGGCACAGTGCCGGAGAGAAGCATTTCAAGCTTGTTTTCATCCTTTCCCATATTCAGAAAGCAGAACAAAGCTTTTCATTTCATTTCCATACCAAACAGATGTATTAAAAGTTGATATAACAAAACCAAAGTGAGGCTTTGGGTTGAGATTGTCCACTTCGACCAGTGAGCTGTGAATCAGTTGAACATTGTCACTGTGCTCGGGCCAACCTGTACCTAGATTCAAAATTCATAGAAATTCTAATGAACAGGGGCAATTACATTCCATTTTATATGAATAAATTCATGAGAAAATCTGCCCCTGACCCTAAATGTAACTTTTGCAAATGAGCAATACGGGCTCACCTTTTGACTCCCAGGTGATGTAACTTTTATAGTAGTATCCCTTGATTTTAAAAAATGTTGTCGCAGAAATACTGCTGCAGGTGGTCCAGACACTATGTGACTGACTGATGCGATGTGGATTTGAAAATTTAATCCTTTTAGTTTGGTTCCATTATACGCTATATAGCCAAATGTATGTGGACACCTGACCATCACACCCATATGTGCCCATTCTAAAACCATGGGCATTAACACAGATTTAGTCCCTGCTTTGCTGTTATAATAATCTCCACTCTTCTGGGAAGACTCTTCACTAGATTTTGGAGCGTGGCTGTGGGGATTTGTGCTCATTTAGCCACAAGAGCATTAGTGAGGTCAGGCACTGATGTCAAGTAAGGAGGTGTTCCAGTTCATTCCAACATCTTCCACATCAACCCTGGCAAATCATGTCTTCATAGACCTCGCTTTGTGCACTGGGGCATTGTCATGCTGAATGTCATGCAGGTTTGAGTTCCACTGAAGGAAAATCTTAATGCTACAGCATACAAAGGCAATCTAGACAATTGTGTGCTTCTAACTTTGTGGCAACAGTTTGGGGAAGGCTCGCATATGAGTGTGATGGTCAGGTGTCTGCACATTTTTGGAAATATAGTATATGTGTGGTGGATGATTTTATTTTATTATGGAGATGTTTTCATGAAGTGTGTCTGAAATGAAGTTGCTCAGTCCAACTGTTTAGTATTCTTGAGTAATGCTCTCCAAGAGTATTTGTCAAACGTAATGCATAATAATGATAATATACAACACTGCTGACAAGATCAGTGTGTAGTGTTGCCACCTCACATCTCTGGTGTACCTGGTTCAATCCAGAGCTTCAGTTACTGTATGTGTTGTTTTTCAGATGTTCCCCTGTATTTGTGTGGGTTTCTCTAGGTGCTCTGGTTTCCTCCCACCTCCTGAAAACATGCCAGAAGATGGATTGGCTAAATTGTTCATAGGTGTGAATGAGTGTGTGTATGTGTGTGTTTGTTGCACTGCAATGAACTGCTAACCCATTTAGGGTTTATTCCTTATGGCCAGTGTTCCCTAGATAGAGTCTGAATTCGCCAAGCCCCTGTGAGGATAAAACATTTACCAAAAATGAATGAATGAATGAATGAATGAATGTTGCCAAGATATAGCTTCATCGCCTGTTGCCTATAACCCCCTCATTTACCACTGAAATTGAAAATTCAAATCAGAAACACAGCAGACCCAAGGTAAGATCACTGTATTGTGGTAGTCAGTCATCTCATAAAACTTTTCAACACAAATGACTTGGCAGCTTTCCAGCTTGCTTGCCAATTTCCGCATTGCTCCGCTCTCATGCACATACACACACAATGGGCCCCCTGCTCAGGGATGCTCAGGTGTGACATGTTAATCATTAAACCTGGAGCTCATCCCCCAAACACCAGCCTCCCACTGTAGACTTCCACTAAACACACCTCTACCTGTTGCAATGACAAACATATTTGGTGTAGGTCTGTGTAAATGCATTACTGAGATATGGCCTGGGAGCCACAAATTTATGCAGTAATTCTTGGAGTTTGGTGTCCTTCACCAAAACGTGTTGAGATTGAGGCTTATAATCTGTTTGGTGTCTTCGCCATCAAACTGTTAGTATGTTAGAACACTGTTAGAACACTGGCTGCAAGGAGTGAGAATTCACCCTGGATGGGATGCCAGTCCATCAAAGAGCACCATTCTCGCACTCACTCACACGACTACCTATTCACAACTACTGGCAATTTATCTTAGCCAATCCACCGCCCTGCATGTTTTTGGGAGGTGGGAGGAAACTGGAGAACCTGGAAGAAACTCCACACCGATCAAACTGGGAACCCTGGAGCTGTGAGGTGGCAATGCTACCCACTGTGCCACCTTGCTGCACTATGATGAATGGTTATGAATTTCATAATATCATTGAGTAACTTTTGTCTCCTGATCAAGGCACTCAGGTTTGATAAGAAATGGACAGACAGAAAGAAAAAAAAAAAAAAAACAATTCTAACCATCAGACTTGGCGTGACTTGGCAGTTATAGGAATGATGATTCTCTGATCAACCATATCTGTCCAACTTTGGTCTGGTGGTGGGGGTAGAGGTTATGATGACCCAAATGTTGGTGAGAACACTTATATGCATTTATCAATCATGTTGGAAGAGTGGGGAAAATTTTGGAATCCATGGAACTTCATAGACTTTCATTGGACATCTAATAAAAGAACAACTCTTAATAACATCATTGTACATAACTGGTGTATATATATATATATATATATATATATATATATATATATATATATATATATATATATATATATATATATATATATATATATATATATATATATATATATATATATATATATATATATATATGCTTAACTATTGTTTTACCAAGTTTTAAACCCTGAACGCTAGAATACATTTCAAGCACAGTTTTGGATCCAGTGTGATTTTTGTCACATGAATGCAAATTCAAACGGTCTAATCTATTTTTTTTTGTTTATTGGCTTTGCTTTCACATTGTTCTGAAGTTGTGCTTAAAAATTCTCTGTCTTGCACCTGCTCTGTCTATTACAGACAATATCCTTTCATAAATAAGGCTCCAGAGAGAGCCATTAATTATTGGGAGAAAGTCATTACATCTCTTCCGCAGTCTGAATAATGAAGCTCGGTGGAAACTCGCTCACACTCGCTATTAATATATTCATTACTGAGGCACAGCCCTGGCCTGCCCTCATCCCAGCCAAGGATCCAGGCACCTAATCATCCCTCAACAGATGCAGCACTGTCACCAGCCTTTCTTCATTACCACGCTGCCTCTGATGCCGTCACCAAGCCAGGCATTCTTAATTGGCATGGCCTTTATGGGTGTTTTATTGTCAGAGTTATATGTGAGGCAGGAGACCCAGCATGGGGATGAACTGGAGAAAAGAAATAAGGAAACAGCTGTGGAGAGTATCATAGTGTCATTTTTTTTAATAGATTAGTAAAACTATTTTACTAAATAGATGCTAGAATTCTTGAAATCAAGATAAGATTGATGGCGTAGCTGTATAGATAAAGAATTAATTGAAACTGCAATGCCATGTCAGGGCTATTTCTGATGTATACTTCTGTTGAATTGTAGAAGGCATCTTTGCAGTATAGTACATTGCCCAAGGACTCATAAAACATCTCATAAAGTGTCAATTGTTCTACGCAGGCATTTTCTTTCTTTTCCACCAGAATTTCTTTGACAGCTCCTGAATTGATTGTGTCCTGTCAGGCACTTTCGCCACAGACAAATGTGTGCGTGTAGAACGGATGCATACACAATGCACCTTTCTAAATAGTTTAGTGCTGGCTGAAGAAATGAGCTGTCTGTGAGACACAATAGAAAGACTTGCATGAAGGGAAATGTTTGTTATTGTTGGGTTGCTGGAGCAGACAGGGCTGTGATAGGAACTTGAGAAGACCTGAATAAGCTGTGTGAAGAAAACATGGGAGGTGGAGGATAGAGGTGTCTCATACACAAACGAGTTTCTCCATTTTCCATGCTGAAAGTGTAAGCAGGAATGCCCCTGGCTCTGTCATAAATACTACTGGTCTGCGATATGACAAAAAAAAAAAAATCTTACAATAATCCACTCAAGCTCATGCTGAAATTTATTCACACAGAATATCTTGGCGTTCAGGGTTTTGTTTGTGTTTGTCTGTAAATCTTTTGTGCTGATTTATATGTATATCCCTATATTTGATTCAGGGTCAAGTTGGAATATATTATTTAGGTTGCTTCTCTTAGCCTTGTATAATGAATAATTCATGTGTTCAAGTTTGATAGGCAGAACCCAAACTGATCATACTTTTATGCTACACCTGTGACTTCCGAGAGTCTTTGCTTCAGGGTTGAATTTATCCTGCAAGTCATTTCGACAATCTATCATGTGTCAGAACACTGTCAGTTTGAAGAATGAGGAATGTGTAACTTGTATAGGGTTTTGCTTGACCAGACCAACTAAATGTTTAGATAGATAAATGATGATTAGTTAGTAGTCAGTGAGTTAGTCTGTCAAAATCCAGACTCACGGTGGACAAATTACTGTATATAGCTTCATAGCTGCTCTTGTTGACTGATTTATGGATGGAGTGAGGGTCAATTTCCATGATGCTCATCCATTTTGACGTTATTATCCTCTCCACCACTGCGTCCATGAGGGTCTGGATGAGTCACATTACTTTGACAATTATGATAATTAATTGATTTCAAAACCTCTTTGGACTTTGGACAAGGTTGAAACACATTACATGCTTGTTGCTGATTGGACACAGGGTTTGACTATCATCATTATAAATAATTGCACTCATTCAGTCTGTTCTCAAGTTAGCCTAGCAAAAATGATTGAATGCAATGTTAGTTTTGTTATTATAGTGAGAAGTAGTTCTTTCTTCTGAATAACCCAGCTTCCTTTAGGTGTGGTTTTAGTTTTCAAATAAACTTGTATTAATGCAGAGCAAAGTTGAAAGCATATATAAAATAACGTCATATGAATTTGATTTTTTTTTAAAAGCATGAATGAAAGCACCAGTAGAATCATTTAGGCTATTTCCTCTTACTGTAAACGTCCTCCAGCTCTGTGTTTTCTAGTGTCTCAGATTGAAGCTTGTTATAGCCAATCAGCAACAGGTATGTGATGTTCAGTAAGGACCTACAAATTCTGTTTTGAGTTAATATTGTCCTGTTTTCTGAATTTATTTCCTGTTGCGATTTTGGTTTGTTAAAGCATTTTGCACTTACGGGTCACCATATTAGATACACTTAGCTAATACACTTGTAATAAGACTCACCCTAGGGCACTTGCATGAACAGAGGCTCATAAACTGAGGCTTTCTACACTTTGTATTTCTGCCTTTTAATTATGAACCATCCTGATGATGTTTCCCTGTTCTGTCTCTTCTTGTAAATATTCCAACATCAGTGTTCCCATCATCCTTGTCTCTGTAGCAGGAAGACATCCTGTATATACCGGCTTCACCTCCCACGTCAAAAACGATTTGCTTGTACTGCTAATGAAGGACCTTTTCCACCCTGTCATATGAAGAAACATCGTAGGCATTGTCATCTCCTGTTACTCTTACTGAGAGAAAAGCCACTCTGACCTATAAACAAGCCACTACTAAATCAGAGAGGCTTCCACTGATGCTCAAGTCTATTATCCAGTTGCTATAGTTAGACTGAGAAACTTCAGAATCATCCAGGATGAGCCTAATATTGCTTCCTTTTTAAGGAACCTCCACTAGCATCCTATATGGGTTCCATTGGAAAGGGAGACGGGATTAAAGTGTGTGTGTGTGTGTGTGTGTGTGTGTGTGTGTGTGTGTGTGTGTGTGTGTGTGTGTGTGTGTGTGTGTGTGTGTGTGTGCTTGGTGTATTCTTTATTATAGATGAGTCAAAAAGATTTGTAGTAATCAACAGACCATACAGGACTAAGATTAGGAAAAGTCAAGTATAAGAAATGCACAATGGAATAAATAGCCGTAAACATGGCTAAGAACTGCTATACAAATACAGTACATACAAGACTTTGTCAACTAGAACTGAAAAATACGGGGTATAACTACATAAATTGGGTAGAAGGTGTTAATATTCATTTATTTATGTATAATTTTACATCTGACAGTGGTTTCGGCTTTGTAATTTGAATCACAGGTTCAAATTAATGCGATCATTCTAATTCATGATCATTTCGGTAGTAACTTGCACAGGGACTTCTATCCCAAATACAGAAACAGGTTTAAGAATATGTGTAATTGTTGATATGGTTAAGCCTTCTCTGAGGAGATGTTTATTATTTAGCACTTTGTAACAGTCAGCTGTAAAGCTGTAACTTTAGGTTTTCTGAGAGGATTTTTTTCAGGGCTGAGAATTTTGGAGTTTCTCAGTAATATGATGAGCTTAATTATTTTTTTTGTCCTACAACATTACGTTCCACAACATTGACTCTATTTACTGTATAAACTGATAAGAAGTCTGATCTGTCATCCTTTAATTAAATAGCATTTAATTATTGTTAAATTACTGTGATATAAGTGGAATAAAACACAATTTTTCCTTATTTAACCTGTGGCTCAATGAGGCATAGATAGGCCCAAAAAAGAAACCAATCCAAAAACAAAACCACATGGAGCTGCCGCCATGGGAACCTTAAAGTGACTAGAAAGGCATGCTGATAGAAGTAAAGTCAACAGCCTAATAACAGGCCTTAAATGATAAACCATTACTGCTTATAGTTCTCTTTATCACTGCAGGTGGATATCTCCTGCATCATCATAGGAACTGTTTTTTAGTTTCCCCGCAAGAGCTGAAATCCTCTAAATTGGAAATTGGCTGCTTGGGATTTTTCCTATGGCTGTAGGTGCATTAACAGTGATAAGGATAACATCAGCAGCATCACTTTTAATATTAATAGTTGTTGCAGCGGCAGCAATGAAGTGAGAAAACTGAAGCATAAATAAGCTCATTTACACTCTAGAAAAGAACCTCATGGAAATAATGACTGAAAATACCTTGTGGAGTTCCAGACATATGGCTGATGAAGACTTTCCATTCAAAACATACTGTATCTAATACTGTTCTTTGTATTATACATGTATGTACATTCAGATGTCTATTCAATGGCCATTATCTCAGGTACACCTACCATATAGGTACATTTTTATGCATACAGCTTATCAGCCCTGTATTCTGTCCATCATTGGAAAGGGACCACCATAAGACCACCATTGACCAGATATTGTTTAGGTGCTGGATCATTCTCAGTGTTTGTAGTGAACTGGGTAGAATAGTACATGTAGTACTGATATAAATAAGTCATCACTCCAATAATATGTGGTCAGTCAGGGTCGTATGGTGATACGTTTCCACTTATGGATGGGATAGGGGAGGCTAATAAATTGTTCACGGAAATAAACAGGTTAAAGTCAGTAAATATATACCTAGAAAAAGTGATGGCTGGCGGTGATATTAGACAGAAGGCTAAAATGTAGTATCTTTCAATAGCTCGACAATGAAACTATTAGGGCTGTGTAATGCATTATATATACATTATATATAATGCATAAGGTGTCATCAATGGTATAATAAGAATTATGTGGGAGATAAGTTGCATTTGTTATTTCACAAAATGTTTAGAGTGTTTCAATTTGGTAATGACTTGGGTCATGCCATGTTTCCCCAAAATAATCTGATCATGATCAGAAATGTTGCTGAATGTTGGGCAGTGGTAGCTCAGTGGTTAATTGGGCTACTGATCAGATGGTCATGAGTTCAAACCCCAGCATTGCCAAGCCACCACTGTTGGGCCCTTGAGCAAGGCCCTTAACCCTCAACTGCTCAGATGTATAAATGAAATTAAAAATGTATGTTGCTCTGGATAAGGGCATCTGCCAAATGCCATAAAAAAAATAAACATAATATTCTGTTGTTTGCCATTGTCTAATTTGTGCTTTGATATAGATAATATGTATTGTATCTACTTTTAATTTCTGCTCCAAAGGCATTTGGGGATTGGGAGGAAGGATGATAAAGTCTGTGTTGCTTTTGTTTATGCACTGTTTTGATTATTTAGTACTTTTTTTAGGGTTTATTTTCTAGGTTTACTAAGTTTCTGATAGCCCTGGTACCTAGTGTGTCTATTCCTTGTGTTTGTTTCCCCGAGCCTGTTTTCCTGAGCCTGTCTTGAAATGAAGTAGTTCTGCATTTGTTTCTGCCTCCATGGACTCACATCATGACAGTCTGGGCTAAAAAGAAATCAGCCCCAGTCTCTATTAATGCGTTTTATACGTATACGTGCGCACCTGATAAAATGCCTGAAGAATATAGGAAAAAGGAATAAGTACAAGTTTATATAATTCTTTATTCTTTAACCAAGTTATAAACCTAAACAACATAAGCACAATTGCTTTCAAGTGCATAAGGGAAACAATGCACACTAACTGTCACATAGACATCAGTTTAATAAGTGCAGCAATTAGAAGAACTTTGCCTTTCTTGGTTAATGTTTCTCTCATAGTGTTTACAAATTGCCCGTCGTTCAGCTTTAACGGGATGTGCACTGATCACAGCTCAGTCATTTCAATCATCTATCCTTTTCCCTTGAAGCAACAAACATAATGTGGATGAGTAAACGTAGGTGGTTAAGTGAATGTATCGTCAAACTGTGTGACTGCAAGCAACCCATTTGTGTGAGATCAAGTTCAGTACATGGGTGGCATATAACAACTGCTACACATGGGCTGATGATCACTATACCAAGTCTGAACAAACATAATCGCTCGTAATCACCCATTGTATATGTCATTTTTACCACTTGATTTTGGTGGTTAAGAGTTTTGTGTTTGCCTTAATGCAATGTAATTTGTCTGTGAATATATAGTAAAAGAAATGTTGACTGATGTTAAATACACTGGATAAATTATATTCGATTATATCATAAAGTGAAAACATTTTGAATATAGGCAAATTGGCTGATTTTAATCATTTATTTCTATAAATAAGCTCAATTATCTGGCAATAGAATAAAACAATTTTGTAATCAGTAAAGATGTAAATGTTTAAAAAAACAGGTTTAATAATTTTGTATTTGTAATGTAACGATTTCATATTAAAATTGCGAAATTCACCTATATATTTTTCTATATTTGCAAATGTTTATTTTTTTCATAAATTAGTACTAGTCTAAAAAGTAATTCTAGACTGCATTTCTTTTTTTTATTTCCTACATAGAAGTTGCATTTATTTTTTATCCCACATCTCAAACAATACAAAAAAAAAAAAAAAACCTGTTAATCTCCTGCACTCAGATTTTTGTCTTCCCTTTCTGCTCTGGTGTTTTAATTGTATTGCTTTGCCAGCTACAATAATGCACACTGTTGATAAGTTTCTGCAGAAATATTGGGAGCTGCTAAAGATGCAAATTGCTTGGCTTATGCTGTTTACCCTTATCTTGTTATCTCTCTGCCTGTAGTAACTATCACGGAGGTCTTGTTCTTTTCAGCACTACAGCAGCAATTTGTGGGCTGCGCCTCCATTATGCATGCTTTTGATTTCACTGCAAACAAAGACAGTAACGATGAGAGAACATTAGATGAGAGGCTCTGATAAGACCCGAAACCCACCTGGAAAGCCATGTATCCTTTAGCATCGCTCAGAAAATGAAACGCTCATGCTGTTCTGCCTGGCGGCACTGAGTAGTTTTAGTACAGGAATCATCAGAGACAGGGAAGATCATCTGCTAATAATAATAATACAGAGTGCATTATTGTGTACACAGACTGTAGCAGTCTAGTGTAGATCGTGTAGACAGGATATGTTTGACAGTGCATCAGTGTTTTCGGGAGCATAGTAGTAGAGTTCATCCATCCATCCATTTTCTGTACTGCTTATCCTACACAGGGTCGTGGGGAGCCTGGATCCTATTCCAGGGGACTCGGGGCACAAGGCAGGAGACACCCTGGACGGTGCCCATCGTAGGGCACAATCGCTCACACTACAGACAATTTAGAGATGCCAATCAACCTACAACACATGTCTTTGTACTGGGGAGGAAACCAGAGTGCCCAGAGGAAACCCCCAAAGCATAGGGAGAACATGCAAACTCCACACACACAGGGCGGAGGCAGGAATCGAACCCCCAACCCCGAGGCAACCATGCTAACCACTATGCCACCATGTCCCCAGTAGAGTTCATATTAAATGTAAAGAAAAATAATAATAACTTTCCAGTTCAGGCCATGCCCACTTCAGGTTTACACCCAAATACAGATACAGATATTAGAAGCACTAAATACTAGATACAGATAGTGTCATTATGTCACACCCTCACAAACTCTTTCTACCAGTATGTTTCTGTCCATGTCTGCTTTTCTTCATTATCCTTTCTTTAAATTTAATAGTGATGGAAGCAGATTGAATTTTTGAGACTCAACCACTTAATATACCATAATGACACTATAGTGCAGTACTTAGACATGTCATTACAGCAGGCTTTACTGAGGTACAGTGTGTAAAATAGGCGCAGGTTGCCCATCAGGGATGGAGGTAATTGCCTCTTCCATCTTAATCATGTACTGCTCACAATTCACTTCTATTTTCTCCTCCAATTCATGGTCTTGTAAAGATCCTGAATTATTGCTGATGTGTCATCCCATCTCAGCTACTGATAGCATTGTACTGATAGCAGTGATGTGACTTCTTGGTCTGGAGGGGAAAAAAAGGTTTTAAGACTGCATTAAAAAGAAAGTAGAGTGCATGGAAATAGAAAAATGGATGCCATTTGATCTTTGAGTGATACAGACAATAATTAAGGAGATGCTTTTTTGTGTGTGATTAATTTTTGCTGCCTTGAACATCAGTTTAAATAGACCAACAACTGCCCTTCACACAAGTGGTTAAGGCAGTAGCTGTGAGAGAATTTGAACAATTGGCTTTATTTCATCTTATAAATTGAACAAGACACTGAACAAGATAGCCTGGCTTCAGACTATTAACTGATCATTGGTGAAGATTTTTTTTTTCCTCTCTAAAAATTCCAGGTTTCAGGTAAAGACTGAAATCAAGAACAGACCCAGCCAAATCTGTATGTGCCAAACTCAAATAGAAATTTATCATCTTGACAAAAATCCAGTGCCACGTCCCGGTAGAAATACACCTAAATTACACAGAACATATGTTGTTTTAATAGTGAAAGCGTTCTACCTGAAAATAATTTTTTTCACAGTCATCCGGATCTGAACCTTAAAGCAAAGCATCCAAAAATGTTCAAGTTACAAGTAATGAATGCAATCCTTCTGGGTCCCATTAACATTATTCAAATGAGATCCTGCTAACTGTTCCCACTAGCTCTGATTTATACTTAGCCGTGTTAGCAATTTTGGGTGGAAGTACTCCTTTAAATTAAGATGTTACATCTCAGTCTACCTCATGGAATATAATGCATATCTTATAAGGTCCTAAATCCTTTTTATTGCGCTGGTGCTTCAGCAACAATACAAGGATTTTTGATTATTATTTTTTTTTTTTTATTTGGCATTTTGCTGGAGGGTCTAAGCAGAATTTTGTGGTAAATTGAATTAGATGGAAGTCCTAATTAGTCGTGTTCACAGATAAGAAAACTGTCTGGTTTCAGATACTGATAAAAGACATAGATAAGCAACATCCTGCATATCTACAGTGTACATGCTGCAAAGTAGCCACATCACACCTGACCTCAAATTATATACAGTATCTCACAAAAGTGAGTATACCCCTCACGTTTGTAAAAATTTTATTATATCTTTTAATGTTCAACACTGACGAAATGACACTTTGCTACAATGTAAAGTAGTGAGTGTACAGCTTGTATAACAGTGTAAATTTGCTGTCCCTCAACACAGCCATTAATGTCTAAACCGCTGGCAACAAAAGTGAATACACCCCTAAGTGAAAATGTACAAATTGGGCCCAAAGTGTCAATATTTTGTGTGGCCACCATTATTTTCCAGCACTGCCTTAACCCTGTTGGGCATGGAGTTCACCAGAGCTTCACAGGTTGCCACTGGAGTCCTCTTCCACTCCTCCATCACAGAGCTGGTGGATGTTAGAGAACTAGTGCTCCTCCACCTTCCATTTGAGGATGCCCCACAGATGCTCAATAGGGTTTAGGTCTGGAGATATGCTTGGCCAGTCCATCACCTTTACCCTCAGCTTCTTTAGCAAGGCAGTGGTCATCTTGGAGGTGTGTTTGGGGTCATTATCATGTTGGAATACTGCCCTGTGGCCCAGTTTCCGAAGGGAGGGGATCATGCTCTGCTTCAGTATGTCACAGTACATGTTGGCATTAGCTCCCCAGTGCTGGCAGCACTCATGCAGCCCCAGACCATGACACTACCACCACCATGCTTGACTGTAGGCAAGACACACTTGTCTTTGTACTCCTCACCTGGTTGTGTGGCGGCACACACGCTTGACACCATCTGAACCAAATAAGTTTATCTTGGTCTCATCAGACCACAGGACATGGTTCCAGTAATCCATGTCCTTAGTCTGCTTGTCTTCAGCAAACTGTTTGTGGGCTTTCTTGTGCATCATCTTTAGAAGAGGCTTCCTTCTGGGACGACAGCAATGCAGACCAATTTGATATAGATTTGAAATGGAGTTGCTCACGAAATAAAGTTTAAAACACTGCCCGCCATCTCCACCAGTTGTAACAAATTAAAAGAGTTTAAAACGTTGAAATGTATTCTCCACCAGTTTGTAACGAATTAAAAGATGTTTAAAACGTTGAAATATACATTCTCCACCAATTTATGTAATGTATTAGCTCAAATGGCGTGAAATATATCTATATATCTAATCAAAGCGTGCTATGACCAGTTATAAATTGTTACGTAACACAGGCGGGGGGAGGCAGGATGCATGTGCAGGGGACATAGTCAGTTTATTAGGAACATGCGAAAGTAAAGGAACATTCAAAAGTATAGGAACATATACCAAACAGAGGGAAAGGCAACGCACCGGCAGGGTCAAAAAAAAGGCAAACAGTCAAACAAAAAATCCACAGTGTTCAGGCAGTAATCCACAAACTCACAAGACAATAATCCACAAAATGACACGGCAATAATCCAAATCCAGGGAACGCGTGGTAAACAAAAGCACAAAAAGCTGTATTCATTGATATATACTCCGGTTTATATACACAGAACAATCAAAGACAAAAGACGTTAAACACAGAACACCTGAAACTAATCATTAAACCATAAACGGCAAACCTATGAATGAGCAGTGGTGGAGACATGACACAAACCAGAGAACCAATAAACATAAAGGAGGTGGAGACATGACGTAAACCAAAACACAAGCACATGGTGATATAAACAAAGCGAGAGTTCATGAATGCAGAGTCCAGCGGGGTTTTTGTGAATGAAGCTCGCACTGTTTTCAGCAGCGTGGCACGAGGTATGCGGACGTGTTCGCTTAGCGAACTCCAAGAATGAAGGAAACTCTAACATAAATATACATCAGCCATGAAAGGGAATTAACATGTGTATACATATACATATAGGTAATTAACTACAACGGATTATAATTAATTATGACTATACATGTGGTCTAGATCAGCTTGTAGGATTAGCTGTAGTCTAAGGTAAGCTTGTGTGTGTGCGTGCGTATTGGCATTCCGGGCATCCCAACCGGGGGTGTCTGGGGAAGCCCCCCCCCGTTGGTGCCTGGAGATTCTCAGAGACCTTGAAGTCCCGGGGGGGGATTTACTGTCAGATGTTACAAATATTTACAAAAAAATACTTTAGTGGAGAACAAACACAATTTCAACCATTTTCTTACCCTTTTTTCAGTTTTATAGCTCATTACCAGCCTAAATTTCAGACTTAAGACATATTACAATTGGGAGAATTGTATACAGTAGGAACAGTAGTACAGTATTGTTTTACTTTGTTTTAAGTATGGGGCCAAGAGATATTCATGGTTTTTCCACATTCGCTGGGGTTAGGGGCACAGGAAAAAACATGAATATCTCTAGGCCCCATACTTAACGCACAAAGTAAAATAATGCACTGTACTACAACAGATTCAGTAATGGCAGACAAACGCAGCAGCTGACTTTGCTGTACGAAGCATAATCTAATAATTCGACCTTTTCTTGTAAAGTCTTCACTTTCTTTTGCCTCTTGGGAGCACTTTCAGAAGCACTAGAAGCATTACTTGGACCCATGATTACAGTCAACATTTTATTGCACTTTAAAGATGCAAAAAGTTGAGAGAAATGCAAGATGCGCCCGCACATTGAGGACAAAACAGCTGAGTGAGGCTGGTTAGTACTGAGACAAAGAGTGTGGCGTCCCCAGAGTCTGCAGTCCACAGTTCTTTAGCGCACTGAAACATATATATATATATATATATATATATATATATATATGTGGTAGTAAATGATGAGTAGATTAATTATACATATATTTTATTCTTTTTTGACTTGGTAAACTTTGCAAAAAAATTCCCATTTACTTATATATTATTGATGGCAAATTCGCAAATAATCAAATCCGCGAACATGAAACCCAGTAATGTGAGGGGCCAACTATAGTTTGATTATATTAGCAAATAATCCAGGCTCAGTAGGGGTTGGGGAAATAATCCTTTGTACGGTGCATCGTGATGCTTTCTGCATTGATACAAGAAACCTAAGAATTTATTATTAAAAATACAATTCTGAACAGATTTTTCACCTTTTTTTTTTTTATTCAGCCAATTTCAGAAGCTGTGCTGCATCATAAACTGTTAGAACACAGACTCGGAGCGGGATGCAAGTGCAGGGAAATGTCACTTTATTAGAAACTCCAATTGTATTGGAACAGTCAAAATCACTTAGTTTAAAAAAACACTAGGCAAAAGGCAGAATCAATAAACAGTCCAGGGTCGTGCGATGTACAAACAATATCCAAAGGGCAAAGACAATAATCCAAAGTTGTGAACTAGGCAAAAGATCAAAAAACAGAATAGACAATGCAGAGAATCAAGGCTTGGTACTGACAGAAACCTAGGTGACTGAGCAAATACTTCGCAGTGAATGAGTGAACTGAGAGTCCTTTAAACAGTGGCTGTGATTGTGCAGTGAATTGGATTCAGGTGTGTGTGTTCAAAATGAACGTGAACGTGGCAGTGTGTGAGTGTTGTGGGAAGTGGAGTCCTTGTTTGTAGGCCGCTGGGTATTCTGGGAAATGGAGTCAGCGTCGTGGCGTAACCTAACATAAACATAAAGCTACACAGCTTCAATATCCCATGCGAGCGTTTCTTCACAGACACCTGTGATTCATGGATGTCCATTGCCACAGATAAAATGGGAATTAAATCACCTGATTGTTTGTATTATTCAGAAGAAAATGAACTATGTGTAGAAAATATGACTTGAGATGCATTGAGAATCTTTTTTTTATAATCAAATCGCAATCCCCTGAATCATAATCCAATAGAACTGTGAGGCAAGCGACGATCGCAACCCTAATGCTCAGTCACATCTCCAAAAAAGGGAAATTAAATAAGGAATAAAACACGATGGTGTGCTGTTGTCAGAAAATAATCAATGATGGCATGGTGTGATGTGCCATGATGTGGAGCAGAGTTACTACTATCACTCTGAAGCAATTTGCTGACTATCTCTAAAATCTATCACCATTTGAATGCTGTTGGCATGAGTGTAAAAGTGCAGCGAATATCGTATATGAAACCAAGTTTGCTACAGAAATATTAAGTTATCATTTCAGGAAGTGGAGGAGACATAATCTTGATCAATCTTCTCATTATTAAAACCTAGTTATGGTATAAGTTTGCCTTCAACTGGTGGGACATCTGCAAATGTAATACCTGCTTTGCTGTCATATTCATTTCTGTATGCCATTAATAAAGGGACATCCAGGTTCAGAAAATCATGCTCCAGTTGGTAAATGAATCAATTTGCTTTGAGTTTACCTTGTATTTTCCAGTTTTACACAGAATGCAAAACCAGACAACACATTTTATTTTGCTCATTTGCAAGACACAATCTCTTGAAAACCTTCTTAGCCAAGCAGCATTATTATTATTATTATTATTTTATTTTATTTGTTTTTTTTTTACACATGCAATCCTGACTCCTACATAGCAGCTAGCTAAACGGTCAGTGCTCAGTTTCTCATTTGCCTAGCAACTATGCTCTTATGACTTGAACCATTTGAACATCAAGCATGTTGTGTGTTTGCCTTCCCAGGACTTCCGTATGCACAGATAGGATGTTTCCTTTCTCCTATTGATCCATCCAACCCATCCATTCAGGTTTTGATTTCCATCATGGAAATAGAGTATGATAACATTTCCTGGCCATTTACATGCTAAAGTCATGGTTTTGAGTATATATCATAGAGATAATTTGCTACTGTGCATGAATGCAGTGTAACTGTAACTGTTAGCCAAATATTAGCGTTGTGATTGTGTGATCTGTCTGTACGGCCCTGTGATTCCCAGCTGCAGAGAGAGCTGCAGAGTGTCAGCTAATCAATTATTGATGTTTTGCGTATGTGTTATAAGGAGAACTGATCTAAGCGTAACGTTAAGCGAAATTTTCCTGAATGCTGCTACAGGTCTGTGGTTTGTTCCTCATTCCGGACTGTTTTTGCTCCAGGAGATGACTCGGATAAGAGCAGCAGATAGATTTGAGTGGAAAGTCGGCGAAGTCCACATGAGGACAAGAAGCCTTTGAAATGTCACAGGCGAGCTCAACAGCTCAAGTTTTAAAGATATACAGAGAGCAAGAGAGAGAAAGCAAGGGACTGGATGAGACTGGTAAAGAATAAAGAACGAGGATTTTTTTTTTCCCCCAGAGAATGAGAGAAAGTGGTGTAAGATTGTTATCAAGGTAGTGGTGTAGTTTAGAATGTATCTGTGTTTTTGAGCAGGTGAATAGAAATAATTGTCCTCATTTATCAGTCTTTTAATAAAGCTGTGTGTGTTTTCATAGCCCAAACCAAAAAAAAATTCCTGCCAGATTTAGAAAAGTTTCAGTAATGCTGATGCAAATTCGTTGTACTCACGTGTGTGTGATGATTAAACGCCACTGAGCAGTAAATTACCAAGCACAGCTGCTTTATATTTAGTGACACACAAAAAAAGTCCATAAAGGAAAAGCTTACAGATCTGTAAATGACTACTAAACAGTGAAAGATTGCCTCCTAAGTGCAGTGTGCTCTAAATCTTTCATTAATGCAGCTCAGCCAATGTACAGCATCAGCTATGTTGGACATAAGCTATGTTTCCATCCAAGCTGAGAATTAAACTTATGCGAAAAATTGGATTATCACTTAAAACAGTTGCAAATAAAGCACTGTTTCCATCTTATGTATTCAAGAGAACAAAATCATCATTTCCAGGGAAACTGGTGCATCTCGCTCTTTGCCTTTTTTACTTTTCTGAGCCAGTTATCCAATCACATGATTTGTTGAGGCAAAGTCACATGACCTTTTTGATGCGCATTGAGGAATTTATTCGATAAATGTACTTCTGATTGGAGATCTCATCAATTGGAAGTTTTTAATAATGCACATTTTATTCGCATCTAGTGGATGGAAACATAGCTATAGACAGACACTAACTATTCCTTCTTTTAAAGGGTGTCAATTATTTTGTCCTAATTGAATAGCTATTCTTAGTCTTAATTCATGCATTTGCTTTAAATTGCTTTCTTTCACAAACATTTTGCTAAATTTGTGTATTTAACTGGAATAAATAAATAAATGTTTAAATACATTTAAATCAAATTAAATAAAAATGTTTAAATAAATTTAAACTTGACATCGTTTATACAATTGTAGTACCTCAAAACAAATTCTATGATTTGAAGCCTATAAATTGAAGTTTGCATTTACTTTAAATTTACACAATCCCAGGAGCTCGTGTAGGGTACAAACTTACTGAATTTTCAGGAATACCACCTTTGTTGTGTAAATGCTCCCGTGAATGATTTATGAATGAATTCATTTGTATCCAGCTAGATAAATGAGGTCCAATGAGACAATAGAGACCTTCAACAACAGCCTTGATTGAAAATTCTAAACTCTCTCTCTCTCTCTCTCTCTCTCTGTCTGTCTGTCTATGTCTTTTACTTTCTCTGCCTTTTTTATGTTTGCTAGTTACTGCCTTTGAACGATTAACCTCTGATCAACTGCTATAAAAGCAGGCAATTAACTGAGTCATTTATGATCACAAATGAAGGAGAAGGAAGCATGGAACAGACTGACTGTATGCAGTAAAGGTATAGAGAGAAAGTGATGGAACCTGCAAAGCAGTAATGCACTGAAGTGACACCCTTTTGCACGGTGTTCTTCCATTTATTAATTTTTTTTCCTCTAGATCCCATCATTATCTCCCTCTCACTCTATCTTTTAACTATCAGTCCCTCACACTATTGCTCTCTGTGGTGCTCTCCTTCCCTACCTCTCTTTTGCTCTCTTCACAGTTCATCAACAGCCTTGAATAATTCACCATGCAGCAGACATGGAATGCACCTCTGCTGAAAGATTCATAGTCCTCACTGCCGGCTCCCAGGCTGCCATGAAATATTGAGGGCTATTTGTACTTCATCCAGGGAAGCAAAACGCAATTAAAGGCAAAAGAAATAAATAAGAGTAATGAGCACGTTCTGTGCTAGAGAAAGATGACAGTTCAGGTTGGACTGCGGCACTAAATATAGTCACCATGCGCTGCCATCCCAATTAAGTAATGTAGTCAAACATATAATTTACCTTGCCACAACCTGTAATTTCCCCCTCAGCCTAAAATTGGGTCTAAACGGCATTGTCCTGATGGCTGACTGGGACATCAGCAGTGTTTGATCCCTGGACTGTAGGTCCATTTCTTTTGGCCTCTCTTTATCCACAGGCTGTAATAGCCTTGGAGAGAGGCTGCAGCTCTGGGCCAAATACATATGTGAGGAAAATTGAGAAATAATAGAAAAGAACACTTGAGAGGAAAAAAAAAGAGGCAAGAGCCTGAATGTGTGTCTGACAGAAGCAAGAAGACGGAGAAAGGGATGAGTGAGTGTTGCTGCGTATCAAATGGAATCCTCATATTTGTATTATTTTAGACGGTTTTGAGTATACATAACTGAGAAATACAAACGTACAGTTCAGTGAAAAAAAAACAAAAAAAACCCTGAATAATGGAGACTTTTTGCACTAACCTTTCCCATCATGCATCATGGAACGGAACATAAGGGGCAGAGCTTGTACAAAATAACAGAACCATCATAGATACCATTATCTTGGCTGTAACTGGAACTGCTGTAAGCTGAACTGAGCACAGGAGCTATTGTAGTATTATTTATAAGAAATGCATTTTAACACCATTTTCCTCAAGTACAACACAGCAAGGTCTCTTCTTCCATGCCAGTACAAGCATCATTTGCTAATACAATGCCAGTATGTTGCTAATTCGGTTGGGTTTAGGCCAGTTATTTCCCATTTGCACTCAGTTGCTATTTTCTTGGTCAGAAATGAAAGCATCTGCTCGGATATCGGTAGAGTGACAACATGGAGTGTTGAATTTGAAATCATTCAGCAGGATTTTGCAAACCCTCTTCAGTCCGAAATTGCACTTGTGTTCCCTCTTGGCACAGATGAAATGCCATGACAGTATTTTGCTTTCTAGCCTTAAATGCCCTGTCCCATTTCCTACAACCTGGTTTTGTGGATGTAGACTATTTATGCTACCCCACTTCATGATAAATATGATACTTCAAGTAATAACTAAATACAGTATGAATGATTTGATCCATAACAAATAAGAATGACGATGAAAGTTGAGGCTACTGAATTCAGAACCGTATATCTATGTCATTCTTTAGATGCATTTTTCTTATTCATGCCTTTGAACCTCTGAATTGGCCTTGAATCCTTGAAATCATTTTTCTTAAAAACTCATTTGTGGATTTTGGGACGATGGCTGCATCCAAAAGTCTCTGTGTTTGTGGCACTAGACCTGAAAGATATATTTATAAATTATAAAGACACTAATTGTAGACGTGAAATCTCTAAAACTCTAATTGTATTTTATTATGAAACTGTCAGTCACTTGGTTATTAAAAGAAATGAATGTTGATTTGATTGGATATTGGAGCAGCATGCACAGCCACCCTATTTTTCACACCATTTTTTGTGCCGTATGTACAGGATTTTGTGGAGGTTTTTTTTTTTTTTTTTCCTTTGTGAATGTTGCGTCCAAAAATGCTCGATTTTTTTGCAGCTTGCTGTGTTTTGTGTGCTTTTTTTGCAGAAAACTACTTGAATTGCATGAAATTGTTTTGCACGGTCTTTTGCAGTGATGTTTGTTGGTAATGAGACCTTTCAGCTGTACTCGTGAAGCGAAGAGGGATTTGGCTGAATGTGCGTTGTGATGACGTTACATGGTGCATTATGCTGACGTCACATGATGCGTCTTGGCCCAAATCTGTGGAAAATCTGCTGTAATTTTGAAAAATTGCAAGCTCCTGCGAATATTGCAGAGATTGCTTTATTTTGCGTTCATTTCTGCAATAGCAAAACCATGAAATCATGGAGGGACTGGTATATACATTAACACTACTATCATATGCCTTATTTGGATTACAAAAATTCTTCTCATGCAAAACTACATAAAAGTATTGTTAATGTACTAATCTTCTACTTTAGCCCATAGTAAATACTTTACTAGTATGTATTTGAAGATAGAGCTTATTTGTGTGTGTGGGTGTGTGAGAGAGATACAGGGTTAGAATGATATTTCCTGCAGCATATTTGAGACTTCTCACCTTTCTTCAGCTCCAGGGCTCATAGGTCTTCCCTGAACTTTAACTTTTCCCATTCATCCTGCTGAAATACTCATTTTCACTCTGCTTATTCACAGTTCTCAGGTACAGTATCTGTCAGCTGCAGTATATTTATGTAGCACTGCAGATTAAGGTGCGGTATGAGTTTCATAGCCCCACCTGTTTTAAACAGGTACATTATGTAGATTTATTGCTGGTCAGTGAATTGATTTTCACCATCACTCTGGCTGACTCAGCTTCAGATCAGACTCGAGACCAAGTCTAAATAAATCAATGCCTGTTTTATTTGGTGTACACTTTAATATTGCCTGTGATAATCCAATTAAAAGAGGGGGATATATTGTTTCCCCATCAGGCATTTTGCCGGATCTAGTTGCCAGATTTGCTTATTATTTGTCTCTGTAAAACTCTGAAAGTGCCAGTCAGACATCAATCAGCTCTCAGCAGGCTTAGAAAACATGAAGGAAATATCAGAACTCTGTTCCTTTGGAAAAAAGAAAAAAAAGGCATTCTCAGAGCTACACAAAAAAGCAGTTTGAGGATTTGGGAATTGGGGCTAGTGTGTTGAGTATTTTCAACTTTTGATAAATATTAAATAAGCTGGCAAAAGATCAGAGCTGGAAAAGAAAGCAACAGGGAGGCAAAGGAGCTGGCGACCACACTTCAGATAAAAAGCACTCCAAGCCATCACATGGCCTAATGCACCCACTGACTGCCGCAGTACAATCAGCCAAGGAGACGTGGCGAGGACAAAGTGGTAAATCAAGCCACTGGTATTTACAGGACGAGCTAATGACAACAAAATATCCCTGACTTCACTTTTAATGTCAGGTCTCAACCTGTGATTGCGCATTAGCTTGACTGATTGCCGCAACCTGACAATTGTAATTATCCCGATATATTCAGTGAGGCCCAAGAATCCTTGCAGGCAGGGAGCAGACTCCATCTCAATTAGTCTTCTCCCTTTGATCATCCCCCTATTCGTTTATCCCTTCACTCCAAAAAAACACTTCAGTGGCTTCGTGAAGGACAGTAGATGCGGGCGGCGTACGCTGCAGGACCCGAAGCTGTGTTGAACTCTTCGAAACGGTGGCACCTGTCTCCCGAGGCCCTGTTGTCATTTGAAGCTGAGATCTCAGCATGTATTCAAAAGGCATATCAGAACAGGAGGTCTCTTCCAGGATTGGGTGTGGTGCTTTATTTACAGAAGTCTGTTTGTGTGCACTGAAAAGAAATCGATCCAGCCTAAATGCATGGCTATACTGAAATGCTTTGTGAATGCAGTAGGGATGAAAAGCAGTAACTCATAGAAGATCGCACAAATTGAGTCAACACCAGGTATCAGTCATTAAGAGACGATAATTAGGAGTGTATGTGTTGCTGTTTGAATAAAATTTTGCATCTTTTTTGCAAAATGAAAAGAAAATGATGTGCAGTCAGGATATTTAGATGCAGTTCAGATAAATACAAAAACAGTATTCTCAAATAGTTTTTGGCAGTAGTGGCTGGTCATGTTTTGCCTGAGAGGGCTAAAGTACATATCAGTTACTATTATGAATCCACTATTAAGGATAGCACAAGGTCTCATCATATGCATAAAAGTGTTATGCATTCACTCATTGAAAGACAGGCAACTCTATTCATGGCTGTTATTTTTCAACTCAAGTATTTCAAGTCCATAATCATGACATGTCTCTTAAACAGAATTTAAGATGTTGGTTTGAGACAAATCCTGTTTGGAACAGATTTTCCAATGCATTTTCCTGTCTCCAGTGGCTCTGGTTCATAAACTGTATATGTACAGTATGCAGCCATTGCTCTGGCTGTAAACTATTGTCAAAATGTGCATTATTAAGCGGACATTCTGTGCAAATGACAAACCAACTTCAAATTAATTGCTTATTTGTTCCATATGACAAGAAACTACAAACTACACAGTGCACCAACCTACAGACTAACCAGATCTGTCAGATGGTATTTAAAACATAAAAAAAAAGTTTATACAGCAATTAGCAGATGGCCTTATCCAGAACAACTTACAGAACTGTTTTTTTTTTATCCTTATGCTAGTACAAATAGGTTAGAGAACATGGTATTTGCTTCTTTCTTACCTTTTCTGGAGTTAAGTGCTTGGAAAAATTTGGGTCTTCAGTCTTGAAGAGAGCCTGTAACTCAGCTTTTCGGACTACCTTGTATTTTGAGGGATGATTGGTCTGGTTGAGTTGTGCTTGTGGGAGCATAGTACAGTGTGGGGTTTGATAAGTGCCTTCAGGTAGGTGAGGGCTGGCTCATTTTTGGGTTTGTAGCAAGCATCTCGGTTTTAAATCTCCTGAGAACCCAGCAATGGAGCAGTGTGAGAGAACTTTGAAAACAAGAAGATTGAAAACAACTTGTGCAGCTGAATTCTGTATCATTTCCTGAGGTCTGATGGTACACAGGGGAAGACATGCCAGGAGCAAGTTGCAGTAGTCCAGTATTTGAGGTGACAATGTACTGAACTAGCACGTTAGTGGCCTCTGTGAAGAAAAAAATGGTAAGATCCTCCTAAGCCTCCAGTATGAACTGCACCAAGGTTGTGTGCATTGTCAGATGGTGTGATTTCCGAGAGCTCTCCGGAGAGATCACAAGATCATGGGGATGAATCTCAAGGAATTTACAGCAGCTCAGTGTTGCTGGGATTTAGTTTCAGTTGATGAGCTGTCATCCATGATGAGACGTCCAGCAGACTTTCTGAGATAAGACCTGAAACGTGACTGTTTGAGGGTGGAAAGCAGAGGATGAATTGAGTGTCATCAGCATATATTACAGTATGTGTAATTTAGGTTCAGAATTGAAGACAAAAATATGTTATGGAGCTTCTGTGGATCAGATGCAGGTGTTTCCAGTTTTTCCTTATGAAAGGAATTCTTGGCAGTAGTCACATCAGAGGTGAACTTCAATAGAAGAGAGAGGTATGAGAGGAGAAGAGCAGCAAGTTGTGACTTCCCCCACTTTCTCTTAGCTGCCCTTAATTCTCTGCAGTTGCTGCAGAGCACATCCAACAGCCAAAGAACAGGACAAGAAGATTTTCTTGCTCTGAAAAATGGCAGGACAGAGAAAGTAAGTGGAAGAAGAAAGTGAAAAGAGAACTGCATTGGTGACTGATTCAAATCAGGAGTCATGATATGGTAGGATGCTGGAAAAAAGCCTTTATTTGTCACATAAACATTACAGCAAAAAAAAATAAAAAATTCATATCCCAGCTTGTTGGGAAGCTTGGGTCAGACATGATACGACACCCCTGAAGCAAAAAGGCCCAACAGTGGCAGCTTGGTGGTGCTGGGGCTTGAACCCCCGACCTGATCAGTAACCGGGAGCCTTAACCGTTGCACAACCACTGCCCTAGAGGAAGGAGAGATGGAGTGGTGGGTATGGCAAGTGGGGAATGGATATGAGGAATCGTTGACTGGCAGGGAGAGTAAAAGAAAAGTGGAGCAGCATTATGTTAATACCTAGAATTGGGAAGGTCAGATGAAGGTCAGATCCAGAACATTTCCTCCTTTGTGTGTCAGAGGTCAGGTCAAAAGATAAGGAGAAAGCAGGAGGAGTGGGCAGGAAAACAAAGATGACAGTCAGAAAGGAAGACTCAAAAAGATGACCAGCTCTTCTATGAAGTTTTCTAGGGGCAGATGATAAATACTAATAACAACAAGAAGATTTAATGGAAGAAGTAACAAACACAATGAGATTCAAATGAGGACATAAGACATGTGTAAAGCACGATTTCTGGTACAGAAGCAAGCCCGTGCTACCACCCTTGCCAGTTTATCATGGAGTGTGAGAGAAAACATATGCAGAGAAAGAAGCAGCCATGGTCACTGAATTGTCTGGGGTGATCCAGGTCTCAGTCAGTGCCAGGAGGTGGAAAGAGCGATAGGGAAGCTAAAGCTGAGATGAAGACGCTTTTGGGATGGCAGAATGGCATTTCCAAAGCCCACCTTCCACCACTATTGGGGACTGAGAGAGCCAGTGAAGAGTAGTTGAGGTTGCTGGTAGTATAGCCATGGCATTGCGTAGGATGTCTGCTGGATCCATGAGGTTGAAGTAAGGCACATGTTTGGGGTAAAATTAAATTTTTTAAAAAAGCAACAGTAACAAAGTAAATGAGTAGGGTAATACATAGCCACATGCCACAAAGACATGAGGAGAAGTGTGATGGTGATACTTATTCAGGAAGCCCAGCCTGTACTAAAGCAACAATAGATTGAGCATGGTTAGGATGTAATGGCTAACTTGAATATGCTAACTACTAGCAGATACACTCTCAAAATAGATGAGTAAGTCCTCCCCACAGTTCACAGCTTTAGGAAAATGAAATAAAGCAATTTATCAGCAGAAACACAAAGACCATACTCAATAAAACAACCAGAAGCCTACTTTACCAAGAAGTGCATTAATCCAAGATAGGAATCTGGAAACATAAATGGATGTGTGCGTGTGTGCGTATGTGCGTTTTCTTGATAAGGTATATATGTAAATGCAAATCTTTGACATGATCACTTTGAATGTTGTTGGCATTGGAAGTCTGAATGTGTGGTGAAAACAACTACTATTACTTTCACAGTATTATTAATCATTTTTTATTATGAGATATTAGGTCTTATGAGAGAATTCTTTTATAGAAAAATAATCAACAATGGGGTGGTATGTTACCACCTTGAAGTTGATTATTTGATTATTTTCCTTTACCAGCATGTCCAAAAGTGTTTTATTCCTCTTATGCCACAGCAATTTATTAATTAAAGAATGAGGTGTACATTTTATCCATTTATAGTTACATTTAATGTTATGGAACATCCAAGAAACAAGTTAGTTCCTGTTATTACTTAGTTTAGAGCAGCTATAAATAGTCAATCCTTCTCCAGACTCTCTCCCCCCCCCCCCTCTGTCTTTAAGTTAATAAGACATAAAATGTACCTTGTTGGATTACCAAGAAACCTCAAAGACCTCTGTGCTGAAGATTTTCTTTGTGGGAAAATATAAAAGAACAGTTTTACCTCTGGCCATTACAAATCTCTGACACCGAAGACTCCTTCCAAAAAATGTTAAATAAATGTCACCTCAGAGAAAGTCATCGTATCAGCAATTACATATGCTTTTAATTTGTTTGTGTGGTACGCCACCATACAAGTTCCTGTGCAATGAACATATTAACATAAACCTTTTGTCCAATCACGTGTGACCATTCAGCAGAGGTGTGGCAAAATTCTTAAAATTGGAGAAAATGGCAGCAATGGTCTTCCGTACAGTATGTTCGTACCCTTCAGTCATATTATTTTGTGCACACAATCGTTCCCAAAGTAACTTTCAGACTAAAATCACATTGCAGGTGCTGAATTATTCTATTCACATAGACACTGCCCTGTATTTGCACCTGTAGATAAAATCTACCCAAATAAAAGAAGTCTGCAAATTGAAGAAGAAAGATTTTTCTTCTGTGAAAATGAAAGTCCTATTCCTTTGTAAATATTTTTTTCCAGTGTTAAGTTCAGATTAGAACTTGTATAACATGTGCTACTTACAACCCCAATTCCGAAAAAGTTGAGACAGTATGGAAAATGCAAAAAAAAAAAAAAGAGTAATTTGAAAATTCGATTCGCGCTGTACTATATTGAAAACACATTATTTGATGTTTTACTTCGTGAATTTAATTTATTTTTAAAAAATATACACTCATTTCAAATCTGATGACTGCAACACACTCCAAAAAAGTTGGGACAGTTGACTGTTTACCACTGTGTAACATCACCTTTTCCTTTAATAACACTTAAGCATTTGGGCACTGAAGACACCAGTTGGTTAAGTTTAGCAAGCTGAATTTTCCCCCATTCATACATTTTGCATTTCTTCAGCTGCGCAACTGTACAGGGCCTTTGTTGCCTTATTTTGCGCTTCATAATGTGCCACACATTCTCAATCGGAGACAGGTGAGGACTGATGGCAGGCCATGTTAGCACCCGCACTCTCTGCTTACGCAACCATGCGCTTGTAATCCAGGCAGAATGTGGTTTGGCGTTGTCCTGCTCTGGATGGCAGCATATGTTGCTCCAAAATGTGTACATATCTTTTTGCATTAATGGAGCCCTCACAGATGTGCAAGTTACCCATGCCATGTGCACTAACACACCCCCATACCATGACAGACAATGGCTTTTGGACCTGATGCTGATAACAGCTTAGATGGTCCTTGTCCTCTTTGGCCCAGAGAACACAACGGCTGTTTTGTCCAAAAACTATTTGAAATGTTGACTCGTCAGTCCACAAAACATGATTCCACTGTGCTACCGTCCATCTCAGATGAGACCGAGCCCAGAGAAGTCGGCGGCGCTTCTGGAAAGTGTTGCTGTATGGCTTTTCCTTTGTATAGTAAAGCCTTAACTTGCATCTGTGGATGCAGCGGTGAATGGTGTTGACTGACTGTTTACCCAAGTATTCCCGAGCCCATGTCAGGATATCCATTGCAGACTCATGACGGTTTTTAAGACAGTGATGTTTGAGGGATCAGAGATCACGCGCATTCAGAAGTGGTTTTCGGCCTTGCCCTTTACGCACAGAGATTTGACCAGATTCCTTGAATCTTCTAATTATATTGTTCACTGTACAAGGTGACATACCCTAATTCCTAACCATTTGTCTTTGGGGAATGTTGTTCTCAAAGTGTTGGATTATTCGTTGACGCAGATCACGAGGTTGGCAGATTGGCGAGCCTCGACCCATCCTTGCTCTTGAATGACTAGACCATTTTTGGAGGCTCCTTATATACTATGATTAGACGATTGCCTCACCTATTTCACATCACCTTCTTATTTCAACTTGTCACATCGTTATTAGTCCTAAATTGCCCCGCCCCAACTTTTTTGGAACGTGTTGCATGCATCAATTCAAAATAAACCTTTATCTTCAAAAAACTGTGCAGTTGATTAGGTAAAACATCATATACCTTGTCTTTATATGTCTTTTTTTTTTGTTTGTTTGTTTAAATACAAATCAAAGTACATTTACAAATCACTCCTCTTTGTTTTTATTAGCATTTTCCATACTGTCCCAACTTTATCGGAGTCGGGGTTGTATATGCGAGCAGCTGTGATGTGGATGTTATATATAGGTTCACCTTTCCCTTTCATCCAACCACCAAGTGGTATGACCCAGCTCAGAAAAGACTCAAGGAAAGTTCAAAGGCACACTCAAAGCCACCGCTGTGGTCAGTTCATCCTGCTGCTTGGTGTATGTGTGTGTGTGCATCTGAAAAGTGTGTCAGTATGAGCTACAGCCTCACGCTAGCCCACTAAACACATGCATATGGATACACACAAACAGTACATATAGGAATGTGTAGTTTCACTTGGAGACAAAAACTAAGTTCTCACTCCTGCTGTGGACCATCCCAGATTTATTTTCAGTAACAAATCACCTGCAATCACACTGCTCTCAGCTGATTGCTCAGTAAAACCTGCTGAAGGAAAACTGCACAGTGTAAAAACAGAGAGAGAGAAAAGGAAGGACACAGAGCTAATCTCTGAATACAGAATGTAACGCAAGGTCAAAGAGTTACTGAACACCCAGGGGAAAGACAGCAGACAGTACACAGCATGTTTCCTGTCACACACTCGTCAAGGCCTTTCACTGGCAACACACGCACACGCAATCCAGGGGTCAGGGGAATACTGAAGCACAGACATGTTGCACTTGCAAGACAAGCACACTTTAAACAAATTTTTAATAGGATATTATCAGTATGTTCATATTTTTAGTGTTTTATTTGCACATATCCTCTGGTAATCCTTTGAAGATCACTTCCGTTAACCCTGAGCTGGACCATTATACACTGCACGTATGCACGTTTTGTTTGAAATAATGTACATTTCATCAGAAATTGAAAAAAATTCATAAATAAATCTGAGAGTGCATGCCACCGCATATTAAGACAGCCACATTATATACCACTTCAGAGCTCTTTGAACTCTTTTTTTTTTTTTTTTTTTGTACATTTCCACAGCCATCATTACCGTGTGTGTCACTTTGCCTTTACCAAAGCAGTTTGCCCAATTACCAGAGCATTACATTCATGTTCCTTTCCCCAATCAGCCTGGGCTGCTGGCAGGCTTTAGGAGGTGGCGAGTGGGCTGTCATCATGCATTCACAAACTAACGGTTCATTTGCAAGCGCGCTTTTGATGAACTTTTTATATATATTTTATTTATTTATTTGTTTGTTTTTTACTTTTTAAGATTGAGATATTTCATACATACAGCTAAGTTTTTTTTCTTTTCTTCACTATTGCCACAGAGAAACTCCAATCCTATTTTTTGTTTGTTTTTGTTTGTTTTTTGTGGTACGGTGACTGGTTGTTTATGGCCTGCCTTCAGCCTTCAAACTGAGCACACTCCCGCTAACTACTAATTGTAAATAGATCGAGTAATTTGCCTTAATCTGTAATTATTTCCAGAGAGCCTTTTTGACTTTGCACTTTTAAAGATTGCTAACGGATCAGAGTTTTTAAATAGCATGTATAGCCTACTGTGCATTTTACCATTCACAGTTTGAATCTATTTACATGCATTTTTCCTCCCAGTGAGGATTATACATGTTAATGAAGGGCATTGGTTGTGTTTTACTTTGTCAAAGGGAGTGGATGTTTACAAATTCTAATTTGCACCCATTAAAGGTCTTGCAGTGATTTTTTTTCCCACCATACACCTGCTATTAAAGTCCTAATTGGCTTTTTGCTTAAGATGCTGCTTTAATGAGAGGAACATGGCACAGTCAGATGTCTGATTAGGGCCAGACTCTGACACCATACACTAAAAACCCATAAAGCCATGGCCAGCAGGTCTGTTTATGATTTATTTATGAAGAGCCAATTTGGGGATAGGGATTTATCAAAGGCTAGCAGAACTGACTCAGCTGCTCAAGCAATAATTGTCTTTGGTCAGGCCTTTTAATTATTTGAATCAGAATAAAAGCATGGATTCACACTTGCCGTTCTTGAACAAGAATAAGGGAGTGCTGCCAAAGAGTGGCAGTGGTTCATGTCCATTGTGGTGGTTATGTAAGGAATAAAACATGACACGGTTGTGCTATTATAGGAAAATAATCATGGAAAATGGTGAGGAAATGGTATAGGGAAATGGTGTGTTGCAGCCCAAAGTGTTTTATTCCTTATATACCACAGCAGTACTTTTTATCCATTTAGAGTTGTATTTAATGTTGTGGAACATCCACAAAACAGGTTAATTCATTTTATCACTTATGTTATAGCAGCTATGAACAGTCATTCCCTCACCAGCCTCTCTTTTCCCTTTTTCTTTAAGTTAATATAATGTTGTTGTTTTTTTTTTAAATATATATAAAAAAAAAACAGCTTGTCATGCATCCAAGAAATCAGAAAACGAAAAAAAAAGCCATCTTTCCTGAAGACTTTCCCATGGTGGAAAGTCTTCAGGCTTTTACTGACCATTACAAAGTGCCAACACTGGAGACTCTTCCCATAAATACTAAATAAACGTCTCCTTATAGAAAGCTTCACATATCAATGATTTTTCTTTTTATTATTCTTATTTGTAAAATGCCAACACATTTTGTTTTAACATCAATTCATGATTAAGCTTAGAATGAATTGTTACCATAGAAACAGTAAAGTATTAGAATGAGCACAATAATATAAACCAGTTATTGGGATTATTGTGTAGCAGAACTACTGTCAGAGCTGTACTGATATAGAAAGTTAATCGCAATCTTATTCAAGTGTTGTAGTATAAAATTAGATACTGTATGTGCTGATTGTATTTTTAACTATGATGTCCTTGAACAGATTACACCATGTGATACTGGGTGTATGTTAGCTACAGAGCAAGGAGCAGCTGGCATGCACTGTTGTGTGTTGCCAGAGTTATAGCCAGTATATGATTTCTAGGCTGTTCAAGGGCAATGAGGTGATGCTGCTCCCATGTTGGAGCTGAATAATGGACTGGAACAAGGCCAGGGAGACTTGTCAGTGCACCTGCGGCCACAAAAGTCAGAGGCAAGGAGAGATATTAAGGTCAAAGAGCTGCTCAGTGATGTGCTCTGGACCCTACCAAGGCAATCTTCCATGTGGGGCAAGCCACGGCTCTTAGCTTTCCACTTCAGCTTGGTGGCAACCTTGGCTGCTTTTCACCTTGCCATGGTATGTTCCAGTGGAGCACTGCTGGGTGAACATCCGTGTCTCGTTTAGCAGAAGCGGAATCCTTTCCACGCACAGAAAGAGAGTCATTGTCTTCAACATTGGTGTTTTACAGAGATTAACATACAAAAACACAATGGTGCTGGATCAGGCAATTAAATCCTGTCACCCCAAATGTGTCTTCCTGTCTTCCTTGGACAAGGGGATTTCTTTTTTCACAAATTAACGGTGCCTTTGCAACAAGTGTGGCATTATCATCCTCGCTTCCATCTCCCCAGCATAGGTGATTTCCCGAATAAGAGACAGCTTCATTTGCTTCCTAGTTAATTGGATTACTGCTGGAGGCAGTGCAATAGGTGCACAATTTAGTGCAGGCCAACAAATGGGGATGTTGGAAGAGGAGGGCGGTCAAATTTTCTACTAAAATGAAATTTGCTTTAGGTGATGTGGGAGTCCACTTTTGGCAGAGACTAAGCTCATACACCAGGGTGTTGAATGAGGATCTTAGATAAGGCAGCGTTGTTTCCGAAAGGCTGTTTTGCAGGGTACACACACACACACACAGGCAATTAAATGAATACACAAGGCTCTGCACGTTCAACAGCAGTGTAAATTTTCTCATTATTGAAACTTTCCCAGGATATCATGATCATTAATCAGGACTTGGTAGGCTAAGAGTGCTGTCCTCTAGGGCCTCTTGCCTTTAACAGTGCTTTAAGCATCACATTTCAACACAATATGCAGTCCCAGGGACCCATTTTCTTCACTTCAGTATCAACTCATAAGTGTGTATCATGTGTATCACTTATCACACATCATAGGAGTGCAGTACAAAAAGGAGGGACATATTTCAACAGGAAGTCACTTGTTCTTGACAGTAACCATTGAACAGTTCCTAATCAACATTTCTAATTATTTAGAAGGTTGTCTAAGACAGAAGGCAGTTGCCTTTATTCCTGGATGTCCATGCTGTCAAGGCATAAAACACACCAGGGCATGCTGTTATAGAAAAATAATCAACCAATCAGAATTGAGAATTCAACAGTGCTGTGGTATATACGTATATTGTATTATCACTACAGTACCTCATAATGCATTACGCTAAAAATTCATAATGCATAATAAAGTTTGCTATAAAGTGTAGTGCATGTTCATAAATTATGTCTTATGTATGCATTTTTACATTTTATACCACAGCACTGTTGAATTCTCAGTTCTGATTGGTTGATTATTTTTCTGTAACAGCATGCCCTGTTGTGTATTATGCCTTACTTATGAATGCCTTCTGCAAATGTGCAGACTCAAATTTATATATGTATACACACACTCTATATGGCCAAAAGTATCTGGACACCTGACCATCACACCCATATGTGCTTGTTGAACATCCCTTTCCAGATTTCGTCCCCTGTTGCTGTTATAATAACCCCCTCTCATCTGGGAAGGCTTTCCACTAGATTTTGTAGTATGGTTGTGGGGATTTGTGATCATTCAGCCAAAAGAGCCAAAAGTGAGACCAGGCACTGATGTTGGGTGAGGAGGCCTGGGGTGTAAGCAGTGTTCCAGTTTATGCCAAAGGTGTTCAGTGTGAATTATTTAGTTAAAGTGTAAAGAAATTCATCTCACACTGCCTTCAAGTTTTACTTGCATACCTCTGGGTTTTTGCCAAAGGTTTTCCCTATATGTGTGCAAGGACTTATTGTCAGTTCATTGTTTTTTGTTTTTTTTTTGTTTTTTTTTTGTTTTTTAATTAAAAATATTATAAAAAATATTAGTATTTTAATGGATATAATAATGCACCTTACGGTGGCTTAGTGGTTAGCACGTTCAATTCCCGCCTCGAGTTATGTTCTCCCTATGCTTCGAGTGTTTCCTCCAGGTTCTCCAGTTTCCTCCCCAGTCCAAAGACACACACTGTAGGCTGATTGGCATCTTTAAATTGTCTGTAGTGTGTGTGCGTGATTGTGCCCTGCTATGGATTGGCACCCCATCCAGGGTGTCCCCCGCCTTATGTCCCAAGTTCCCTGGGATAGGCCCCAGGCTCCCCGTGACCCTGTGTAGGATAAGTGGTACAGAAAATGGATGGATAATGCACCTTTTCTGCCAACTATTCCTCAACCTGTCCTGTTTAGCTCTAGATCCCAAAACAGATCTTCACAGGAGTATAAATCCTTAGAAGCCCTTAGAAGACAGTGATCTAATTAAAAAAAAAAAAAAAAAAAAGTTCCTGTAAAAAAAGGTTGGAAACAGGTTTCAAAAGCAGCAATATGTCATGACATTGCCAAGACACTGACAGCTGAGAAACATCAGCTGCACCAGCATAAGCAGGTGTTAAAAATCATCCAGATAGAGGTATCTCAAGAGGCAGCATACTATGCAAACATTGAATTCAGACATAACTGGATGCCTTCCTGACTCTGAATGCTCCCAGAGTACACAAATAATAAAATAGAATAGATAGAAAACATCTGGTAGACAAACAGTAGCTTGCTAAGTAAACTAACTCCATTTGTTATATGTAGATAAAGTAGCTGGTCGCAGTAACTGCCAGCGAAAATGTTATAACGTTTTGGGTTAAACTTCAAGAAATGGATTAAAGTTAAATACTACACTATCTCTCTCTCTCTCTTTCTATATATATATATATATATATATATATATATATATATATATATATATATATATATATATATATACAGTACTGTGCAAAAGTTTTAGACACCCAATTTTTTTTTTTTTGTACAAACTTTGTTATAGTTTTTTTTTTTATTTTACTTCTACATTATCAAGTCAGTACAAAACATTTTAGATTCCCAAACATTAGTTTGTATAGAAAAATGTTTGTATGTCATTAAAAAAAGCAGCATATTACGTAAGAGACACTTTTCAGACAAAAAACACAATGAAGGCTGCTGGGTTTCGCTGCAAAAATAAGAAGCAAGTGTGAAAGTCAAAGTCTCCAGAAGAACTGTGGCTGGTTCTGCAAGATGTTCAATAAAACTTACCAGCACCTTTCCTTATAAACCTGCACTAATTGTACCGGAGACTAATATTGCTATTTATTTATTTATTTATTTGTTTGTTTATTTTTGTCACACCAAATATTGACTTTGTTTCATTTACTACTGTTTACGATATTTTTTTTTTTTTTTTTTATGTAGAAACATTGAATCTCATTATTTTGAAGGCATCTTTGCTCTACAGCATTTGTTTGCATATGCCTAAAACTTTTGCACAGTACTATATATATATACAGTGTGAGTGTGTGTGTGTGTGTGTGTGTGTGTATATATATATATATATATATATATATATATATATATATATATACACACACACACACACACACACACTGTATATATATATATATATATATATATATATATATATATATACCGTGTGTGTGTGTGTGTGTGTGTGTGTGTGTGTGTGTGTGTGTGTGTGTGTGAACTGTGAAATGTTTGAGATTTTTTATTTTTTTGGAATAATAAATCTAGATCTAACTGGAAATGACATGTGATATGGATCACTCTAATTGGGTACTTATAGCAGCACACATATATTCGTCTTACAGTTGATACTAACACTGTCTAATATCAGTTGTAAGACAAATCTAGTGCACTTGCCTTTAATAAAGCAATAAATGAAGATAACTCCACAGTGAGTGCTTTATTATTTAAAATTTGACTGACAGGGTAAATCAAGTGTTATATTTTAGAAATATAATTTATAAACCTGCCAATTTTTTCAGTTGTGAACCAGAAATTGTTTCAGACCGCCAGTACCTTATGGCAAAGGCAAAGTCCACAAAGGCATCTTAAAAGCAGTAATCAAACAAGGCAAAATTCTCCATCTGACATTGGGAGGGTAGGAAGGTCATGCCTTCCTCGCTCTGTTGTGATTTGAATGGCTTTACAGGCTGACTGCCACCTCGACTGGCAGACGCCGCCTCTCAGTGTGCTCCCAAAGGTGAAAATTGTACTGGAAATGCATTGAAGGGGTTGGTGAGACTATGTTAATGAAGCTGCGGGCACAGCTCTTTAAATTCCCAAATGTCTGCCTTTTTAAGCTCTTCTGTAGCGTGGCCCTATTCATTAAAGTCACACACACTTGGAGCTGTATACCTACTCTGCCAATACTGCAGAGCTTTATATTTAAAATACCCATCTCCCTCATGCTGCTATACGCTAGAGCACCAAATGCATGCCTTCCTCTCACTGTTTTATCGTTTACTCAGAGCTTGGCTACGGCTGGAATATTCTACTTGTCAGTTTAGGTGAAAGCTGCCTGTCAAGGATTTGTTGTAGTCACTGGAGAAAACTTAGTTGTGAAAGGCAAAGTGTTGCACATAGAAAGATGAAATGGTACGTAAGGGATTGCAGTGTTCTGTAGCGCAGAGAGGAGAGACAGTGCAATTCGATTATCCTGTCACTGTAGAGTCATACTGATACTGTATATCACCATTGATCCTGAGAAACACAAGATCCTTATCCCCACTCTTGCTGACGTGGGCATCGGGAGCTATTCTCTGATCTGTTTTTCATCATATCTACAAGACCATGTAGCATGTAGTGGTTCTATTTCATCATCTCACAGCCTCACTACAGGAGTTCCCCAGGGTTGGAGTCTTAGCCCACTCGTTTTCCCATTATACACATAAAATGAGCTCACTGATTTGTTCATGTGGATTCTTTTACCACTGCTATGCTGATGACACTTTACTTCTCTTTTCCTCCATCTATGTCCCAAGGCTCACAGAAGATACACAGAAGATCTCAGACTGCCTTTCTGACATCTCTTCCTGGGTGGAAATCCAGCATCTGGAACTGAATCTATGCTTGACCAGGTTTTCATCATATTTACAGCTGTCAATCTAACCCTGTAGCATGTTCTGTTTCATCACCTAACAACCTCATTGCATGACTTCTTCAGGGTTCAATTTTTGGTCCACTCTTGTTTCTCTTAGATATTACTTGGCTCAATGATCAGATTATATCAGATTGCTTTTTTTAAATCACTAATGACACACAATGGTTTCCTTTTCCATGGAAGATATTGGACTGCCTTTCTGATACCTCGTCTTGGATGGATTAACTGAATCTCAACAAAACAAACCTTCCAAACCTTGCTGTGAATTTAGATAATGAGCTTCTTAGATCACATTCACCCCCAAATCTTTTAGATTTCTTTTCCACATCATCATTAGAAAAGAAAGTTTCCTAACTACAGAAATTGCTGATATATTCATACAAGCTAATATATCAGTGCTCATCTTCCCGTAGGCAGCACAAGTTTCCTCTGGGTTCTCCGGTTTCCTCCCACCTACCAATAACATGCCAATAGGTGGATTGGCAACTCTAATTGGCCCCTAGGTGGGAATGATTGTGCAAATGGTGCCCTGCAGTGGATTCCCCCATCCCTCACCAGGATAAAGTACTTACTGAAGATGGATGGATGGATGGATGGATGAATGAATGAATGAATGTATGAATGAATGAATGATCTTCTTTTCTCCACAGAGCAGGGAGCTGAATTTGTTCTGAACACACAGTGCTGTAAAGTGAATAAGCAGCAGCAGCTGGAACATATGCAATGAAATCAATTAACTTCAGCACCTCCTTTGAAAAAAAAAGAAGAAAGAAAGCGAAAAAAAGAAACCCCCACACACACACTAACGTGAAACACCAAGGTGCCAGGGAGACGGCTCTGAGGCAGGAAAAGGAGGAGGATGAGTGTGAGGAAGGGAGGGCAAAGGACCGCTCACATGAGCTCTCGACATAAGTGATTTATCTGACCAGAGAGGCAATTTAACACATCTCCGCTGATTTGCGAATGTTCTCGCCTCTGTGTCCACCGCCATCAATACATGTGTCGGTGAGGAGGCTCTAAATAACAGCGGGCCGCTTATTACACTGCTAAACTCGATCGAATCGGGGTAGAGCTGAGAGGAGGAGGAGGAGGCGCTGGTTGACCCATGTCCTCCTAAATGAGCATGCTGGTATAAATATTGAGGCCCTGCAGTGGATTAATCTAGTTTGGTCATTATTCTGTGGAAAGGTGTCTGACTTTCCTTACCCACACCAAGACCCATTTTGCCCTTGATCACCTTGTGTTTTTGTGGGTAGAAGTTCTAGTTAAATAGCTAAATCAGGGCTGCAAAGTTAAACATATTTTAATTCCTTATTTCTTTAATTTTACGTTTCTTGTCTTCCTTAATTAATTAAACATAATTGGCTGTGTCAAAGTTAGCTAACTGAATAGAATTTTCAAGTATCAGGTTTTAATCACTCTGGTGCACTACCTCCCTATTTATATGCTTTGCCTTTGTTAAGTTACAGATTTTGTGGTGGTATTTTTTAAAATTTATAGTCAACATTTATTTAGCAATTAAAAGATGATGTTGCCACTTCACACCTCCAGGGTCCACGGTTCGACCCTGAGCTTGAGGGGAATCGACTATCAGTGTGGCGTTTCACGTGTTCTCTTTGTGTCTGTGTGGGTTTGCTTTGGGTTCACCGGTTTCCTCCTGTGTGAATGTGTGTGTGCATGATGCCCTGTGATGCACTGGCTTCCCATCCAGGGTGTGTTCCCGCCTCACACCCAGTTTTCCCGGATCCACCTTGACCCTGACCAGGATAAAGCATACATTTTAAGGAATGTGGGTTTATAATACAATGTAAACGCCCACTATCTGTTTAAAATGATAGCGATGTCAGAAAATATTTAAGTATTGAGAAAATTAAATGTGACTTTCATTTATGTTTTATGCTTAAGCTTGGTGAACATTCATATGGTGTGTATGTGTGTGTGTGAGAGAGAGAGAGAGAAAGAGAGAGAGAGCAAGAGAGAGAAAGAATGAGCTAGATGTGTTTAGGAACACAAAGACAGCACAGTGGAGTTTTTCTGCTTCCTGTCTTGCCTACGCTTTTGAACAGCTGTAATAATTACAGTCTCGGCTTTCACGACATTTTCTCACCCCTCCTCTATTCCCATACACTTCTCTCTCTCTCTCTCTCTCTCTCTCTCTCTCACAAGTGTGTCACCGTGCTGTTCTCAGTTTACCAGAGTCGTGAGAGTGAAGAATTCTGTTTGAGGTGTTCTATAGACACGTTCACTTGGAAGTTACCAAAGAGGAATGGTGTTTTCACACTTATTTTTTCCAGACCTTGTGTTGCGTGTTCTGCACATTTCTCCAAGTACTAAAGCTATTTTCCAATCACACGACACTCTGGTTCACTTGAAAATTAGTCTGGGGTTTGCTTCAAGTGGGGTTTTCATTATATGAAAGTGATCTGCACCTCGTGTCAGGTGTTGCGTAACATGACTGGATGAACTTGTGACACTTCCTGTTTCAGGTTTAAGAAAGTAAGGGAAATGCATGCTGTGGACAAATTTATCAAATGATTCTTATTATGAGATTACTGTAAATCAAATATAAGATTATACCGCTTGTTTTAGATGCTTTTACTCATTTCAACCTTACATTTTCTTATTCTATTGGGAGATAATGTTGCTTCTATTAAGAAATAAATACTTAATTAGAAGAATTATCTTCCAATAGAGCAAGACTATAGCAAGCTTGAAATTAGTAAATAAAATGTCAAGAAATACAACCGCAATTCCAAAAAAGTTGGGATGCTGTGTAAAATGTAAATAAAAACGGAATGCAATGATTTGCAAATCTCATAAACCCATATGTTATCCACAATAGAACATAGAAAACATATCAAATGTTTAAACTGAGGAAATGTACCATTTTAAGAAAAAAAATAAGGTAATGTTGAATTTGATGGCCGCAACTTGTCTAAAAAGAGTTGGGACGGGGACGAGAAGAGGCTGGAAAAGTAAGTGATCTTAAAAAGAAACAGCTGGAGGAACATTTTGCAACTAATTAGGTTAATTGGCAACATGTCAGTGACATGATTGGGTATAAAAAGAGTATCTTAGAGAGGCAGAATCTTTCAGAAGTAAAGATGGGCAGAGGTTCACCAATCTGCAAAAAACTATTGTGGAACAATTTCAGAATAATGTTCCTCAACATAAACTTGCGAAGACTTTTAATATCTCATCATCTACAATACATAATATCATCAAAAGATTCTGAGAATCGGGAGAAATCTCCGTGCGCAAGGGACAAGGGTGAAAATCAATATTGCATGCCCGTGATCTTCAGGCCCTCAGGCGGCACTGCATTAAAAACAGGCATGATTCTGTAATAGAAATCACTGCATGGGCTCAGAAACACCTCCAGAACTCACTGTCTGTGAACACAGTTCACCGTGTCATCCACAAATGCAGGTTAAAGCTCTATCATGCAAAGAAGAAGCCGTATGTGAACATGATCCAGAAACGCCGTCGTCTTCTCTTGGCCAAAGCACATTTAAAATGGACTGAGGCAAAGTGGAAAACTGTTCTGTGGTCAGACGAATCAAAATTTGAAATTCTTTTTGGAAACCATGGACGCCGTGTCCTCCAGAGTAAAGAGGAGAGGGACCATCCGGCTTGTTGTCAGCGTTCAGTTCAAAAGCCTGCATCTCTGATGGTATGGGGGTGCATTAGTGCCTATGGAATGTGCAGCTTGCACATCTGGAAAGGCACCATCAATGCTGAACGGTATATACAGGTTTTAGAGCAACATAGGCTTCCATCCAGATGACGTCTTTTTCCGGGAAGGCCTTGCATATTTCAGCAAGACAATGCTAAACCACGTACTGCATCTATTACAACAGCATGGCTTCGTAGTAGAAGAGTCTGGGTGCTGAACTGGCCTGTCTGCAGTCCAGACCTTTCACCAATTGAAAACATTTGGTACATCATGAAACAAAAAATACGACGAAGAAGAACCAGGACTGTTGAGCAGCTAGAATCCTGTATCAGACATGAATGGGACAACATTCCTCTCCCAAAACTCCAGCAACTGGTCTCCTCAGTTCCCAGACGTATACAGACTGTTGTTAAAAGAAGAGGGGATGCTACACAGTGGTAAACATGGCCCTGTCCCAACTTTTTTGAGACGTGTTGCTGACGTTTTTCCTTAAAATAGTACATTTTCTCAGTTTAAACATTTGATATGTTTTCTATGTTCTATTGTGAATAAAATATGGGTTTATGAGATTTGCAAATCATTGCATTCCGTTTTTATTTACGTTTTACACAGCGTCCCGACTTTTTTGGAATTGGGGTTGTTGTTTTAATAATCATAATAGATTTAATAATTAATATATTTGGTTTACTGTAATAAATATTATAACATAATAACATACAAATTCTGTAACATACAATTCTGAAATCTATCTAGGGTTTGAATGGAACTTTTTTTAATATTAAAAAAAAAAACACCCTGAATGATGCATTCCAGTATTCAAGTGTGAAAATAATGAATTTTTAATGAATTACGGACTAACGGAGCTAAACTTGTGCATGTGTGTGTCTTTGTTATGCGTGTGTGTGTGTGTGTGTTATTTGTACAGTAATGTGATAAACATATGAATCTTTGAGAGTAATTTGTGCTGAAGACATTAATCCCCACAGTTCACACATGGTCAAGAGATGTAGAGAGGCTTATAAAGGGAGAAAGGAAGAGAGAGAGAGAGAGAGAGAGTGTGAGTGGACAGAGCACGGACAACTGAACAAATTTCATTTTTCAATTTCTGTCTCCGTGAGTGAGTGAGTGTGCAAGCGTGCAGCCAATAACAGAATGTGTGTTACCTTGGCAACTAATCCTATTTACTGGGTATTGGATCCATTATTCAGGCATTAAGTGGCAAAGCTAAATAGATGTCATCTCCATGTTTCAGGCACACTGCAGCAACAGGCCAACATTAAAAGACTTACAGCATGCTTTATTAGATGATGCAAATGTTAAATTTGCAGGTAAATTAAATGGGAAACTTTCAAATTCTCACCAAGAAGCGTAATGCATTTGCAAGCGATGGAAATAGGAAGCGTCTTTTCTCTCTCTAGCCAGAATGATTTAACACGTCCTCGAGATATAATGAGTTTTGCATTTTCAGCATGAATCACATTAGATCAATAGCAAAATTTCGCATAATGTGCAAATGCATGGTAATCTCACATCTATTCTCAGGTTTTCATATTCTAGCATTTTGGGAGTATTTGTATACCTGCAACTGCAAGTTTTATTTATTTATTTATTTATTTATTTATTTATGAGAGCAGGTCGTTGACACTGAGAGAAGGAATATAATGCATTTCTCTCTTCCACAATGGCAAGCGGGTTGTCAGCCTCGTTTAGCGAGCATGTTTGTGGGTTTGGATGACACCCAATGGAAGGTTAGCTGTCAGCTCGTAGCAGGGGTTTTTACACTCAGCTGCGCTCGTTGCAGTGCCGTGTGTTTGCATACTCGGAACGCTCAGTAAGAAAGCAGGAAAGGAAAGCTTACAGGTTGACACACACCTCTATAGTTCGCTCTCCACCTCTACCTACTTCTTTAGCTGAAACTGGAACTGTGTCAAATACAGTATCATAGCAGTAGAGCTAGTATTCGGGTTAAAAAAAAGTTCAGTTTCAACAGTGCTTTACTGCCACGAATGTTAGATGATATTACTGACAAAGCAAATATCACAGGACAACTGAAGGTCATTAACAGGTTAATATAAGAAGCAGAGACATCTGGCATAAATGGACTAGCAATCTTAAGTCCCACCTCCCTGTTTGTTTGTTTGTTTGTTTGTTTGTTTGTTTGTTTGTTTTCAAAGACATTAATATATTTTTTTAATAGATATTCTATTTTGGTCCAATAAAAAGTTAACAGAGAGTAGCGGATGAAAATAGCAACCTGAAAAACAAGTTATCCCTAAGATGATGACAGGCTGACACACATTTTCCTGCTTGTAAGATGATTTCACTTTTCTTCCCCAGTATATATAGAAGTTTATCTGTGTCCGTGCACTTCTCAAATTTAAGTACGATGCTACATACAGTCCCTTCCAAAAGTATTGGAACAGCAAGATCAATTCTATTGTTTTCGCTATACATTGAAGACATTTGGGTTTGAGATCAAAAGATGAATGAGACGATAGATCAGACTTTCAGCTTTCATTTCCTGATATTTAACATTCAGATATGTTTAAACAACTTAAAACAAGCCACCGTTGGCAGATCACCCAATTTTTAGCTAAGCAATATAGGTAATATAGGAACACTTAATATTTGGTTGCATATCCCTTGCTTGCGATAACTGCATCAAGCAGGTGACCCACTCACATCACCAAACTGTTTGCATTTTTCTTTTGTGTTGCTTTTCCAGGCTTTACCACAGCTTATTTCAGTTGTTGTTTGTTTTGGGGGGTTTCTCCCTTCAGTCTCCTCTTCAGGAGGTGAAATGCTGCTCAACTGATTTAAGGTCTGGTGATTAATTTGGCCAGTCTAAAACATGTGTTTTGGATCATTGTCTTGCTGCATTATGAAGTTCCTCCCAATTAGACTGGATGCATTTCTCTGTAAATTAGAAGACAGAATGTTTCTGTAGATTACTGAATGTATTCTGCTGCTGCCATCATGAGTTACATCATCAATAAAGATTAGTGAGCCTGTTCCATAAGCAGCCCAAGCCATGACACTACCTCCACCATGTTTCACAGATGAGCTTGTATGTTTTGGATCATAAGCAGATCCTTTCTTTCTCCACATTTTGACCTTTCCATCACTTTGGTAGAGATTACTCTTGGTTCCAGAACTTTTGTGCTCTGTATTTCTTTGTAAATTCCAATCTGGCTTTCCGATTCTTATTGCTGATGAGTGGTTTGCATCTTGTAGTATGACCTCTATATTTCTGCACTTGAAGTCGTCTTCAAATGGTGGATTTTGATACCTTCACTCCTGCCCTGTGTTGGTTGTTGGTGACGTCACTGATGTTTCTGTTTTTTTCTTCACAGCTTTCAAAATGTTTCTAAAATTAACTGCTGTTGTTTTCCTTGGCTGACCTGCTCAGTGTCGGGTTGTTAGTACACCAGTGGTTTCTTTCTTTTTCAGGACATTCCAAATTGTTGTACTGGCTATGCCCAATGCTTGTGAAATGGTTCTGATAGATTTTCCCTCTGTTCTCAGCTTCAAAATGGCTCTCTGGTCTTCATGTTAGTTTATCTTTTTTTTTAACAACAAACGCAGTCTTCACAGGTGAAACCTGTAGACAAGAGTAGACATTCAGAGCTATTAATTTTTAAAAACCAATTTAACAGGCCACACCTGGGCAACAAGAAACACCTATCATGTTCCAATATCTCTTGAAAAATGGGTGGGTTTAAACAAAAGGTGCCATGTTCTAAGTTGTTTAACACATCTATATGTAAATATGAGGAAATGAAAGCTGAAATTCTGATCTATCATCTCATATTCATCTTTTGATCTCAAACCCAAATGTCTTCAATGTATAGCAAAAAAAAAAAATACAATTGGACTTGCTGTTACAATACTTTCAGAGGGGACTTTATTTTCTGGTAGAATGTATTTCTTTGTGTTAGGAAGTGTTTCCATCACTCAGCTGACAGTGAGTGCACAGTCGGTCCTCTCTGGACAGCCAGGTCTGTCTGTGGTGACCTGTTTCTCATTCCAGGCTGTACTTACTGAGTCTGTACATTGTCAGGGCAATTCTGAGTTTCCTGGAGTGAGGCAGCTGTTTTCATGAGTATTCAGGTTTTAGGGCCATATAACACTCGTTCAATTAAATTTGATTTGTTTAGATATTTTAACAATGGAAATTGTCTCAAAGCAGGTTTACAGAAATCCACGTATAAATTTTCATTTAAATTTATCACTGAATTGTGTCTTTCTGGTAGTACATAATTTGGTTTTGGTTAATGTTAGTAGCTAATGTGCAGTCAACCGGCAGGTACTTGAGTTTATGTTTATTCCTGGTTTTCAGTTTTTCTTTCTGCTCTCTCTCTCTCTCTCTCTCTCTCTCTCTCTCTCTCTCTCGTGCTGTTTCCATTGCCCTTCATTGAGGACTTTTAGCCAGTCTCTGTCTGTTGTTCAGGTGTCATGGACAGCAGTAGGGTTGATTTAAAACAAGGTCACTATGCTATAAAAGGTGGCAGTGATATATGGGAGAATATGAATTAGGCCGAATATGCAATTGACATTTGATAAGAATGAACTTGAAATAAATATCACCTGATGGAAAAAATACCACCTGATTTAAAATAAAACAGCTTTGGGGGATTATAACCTCCATGGACATCAGAAATAAAAGCATACACTACAAACCGATGTAAATTTTACATAATTGCTAAAATTGTTCTCCACATGACTTCATATTTCAAAAATAATTAAGGAACAAGGATGCTCAGTAGGTTATGAAAGCCACGATTTAACTGAGGAAGTGAAAGGCTATCATTATTGTGAACTTAGTGACTTGGAAAAGATGCATGGAAGTGCATAATGCATGTACAATATGAGGTGAATACGAGTCATCTCAAATAACAAATAACCCCCACTCACTGGGAGCCACTGTGTATATATACGATATATATACAGGTGCATCTCAATAAATTAGAATGTCGTGGAAAAGTTCATTTATTTCAGTAATTCAACTCAAATTGTGAAACTCGTGTATTAAATAAATTCAGTGCACACAGACTGAAGTAGTTTAAGTCTTTGGTTCTTTTAATTGTGATGATTTTGGCTCACATTTAACAAAAACCCACCAATTCACTATCTCACCAAATTAGAATATGGTGACATGCCAATCAGCCAATCAACTCAAAACACCTGCAAAGGTTTCCTGAGCCTTCAAAATGGTCTCTCAGTTTGGTTCACTAGGTAAGCCACAAACATTCATTGCCAAAGAAGCTGGCTGTTCACAGAGTGCTGTATCCAAGCATGTTAACAGAAAGTTGAGTGGAAGGAAAAAGTGTGGAAGAAAAAGATGCACAACCAACCGAGAGAACCGCAGCCTTATGAGGATTGTCAAGCAAAATCGATTCAATAATTTGAGTGAACTTCACAAGGAATGGACTGAGACTGGGGTCAAGACATCATGAGCCACCACAAACAGACGTGTCAAGGAATTTGGCTACAGTTGTCGGATTCCTCTTGTTAAGCCACTCCTGAATCACAGACAACATCAGAGGCGTCTTACCTTGGCTAAGGAGAAGAAGAACTGGACTGTTGCCCAGTGGTCCAAAGTCCTCTTTTCAGATGAGAGCAAGTTTTGTATTTCATTTGGAAACCAAGGTCCTAGAGTCTGGAGGAAGGGTGGAGAAGCTCATAGCCCAAGTTGCTTGAAGTCCAGTGTTCAGTTTCCACAGTCTGTGATGATTTGGGGTGCAATGTCATCTGCTGGTGTTGGTCCATTGTGTTTTTTGAAAACCAAAGTCACTGCACCTGTTTACCAAGAAATTTTGGAGCACTTCATGCTTCCTTCTGCTGACCAGCTTTTTGAAGATGCTGATTTCATTTTCCAGCAGGATTTGGCACCTGCCCACACTGCCAAAAGCACCAAAAGTTGGTTAAATGACCATGGTGTTGGTGTGCTTGACTGGCCAGCAAACTCACCACACCTGAACCCCATAGAGAATCTATGGGGTATTGTCAAGAGGAAAATGAGAAACAAGAGACCAAAAAATGCAGATGAGCTGAAGGCCACTGTCAAAGAAACCTGGGCTTCCATACCACCTCAGCAGTGCCACAAACTGATCACCTCCATGCCACGTGGAATTGAGGCAGTAATTAAAGCAAAAGGAGCCCCTACCAAGTATTGAGTACATGTACAGTAAATGAACATACTTTCCAGAAGGCCAACAATTCACTAAAAATGTTTTTTTTTATTGGTCTTATGAAGTATTCTAATTTGTTGAGATGCACCTGTGTGTGTGTGTGTGTGTGTGTGTGTGTGTGTGTGTGTGTGTGTGTGTGTGTGTGTGTGTGTATATATATATATATATATATATATATATACAGCGCCCTCCACTAACATTGGCACCCTTAGTAAATATGAGCAAAGAAGTCTGTAAAAATGTCATTATTATTTAACATTTTGATCTTTTAAATAAATATTCTTATCTGCAGAATTCTTTACAGGCAAAACACTAAGAGGTTAATTGTGATTTTTATGCCTTGATTCAGTCGATTTAGCACAGCTCACCAAGACCTTCACTAGCTTGTGTAGCTTCATTACCAGAGTTGCTTAAATTAGTTTGCTATCTTGCAGCTAGGTCACTTACTCACCTCAACTCGTTTAGTTGCTTAGTTAGTTTTGTTACCAAATTTAGTTAAACTAGCTAGGTTTCACAAGACACCCTTTTAGCACTAAAATATAATATTGATACAAATATTAATAGTTTGCATTCCACGGTCATAATCATCCTCACCACATACAGTAAGCACACAGTATTTCAACTTATAGTCCTGCATCAGCAGTCCTCCTCATAGTCAGCCATAAACTCTGTCTGCCACTACCTGCTACTGAGCATAATAGTGCAAATCTAATTGGCATAATCAACTTTATTTAATCATGTACAGTAGCATTAATGCATGTTTTATTTTTTAATTATTCTGAGGCCCGAGTATCACTTTTAACCATAGTAAAATGTGATCCCATGGGCATGGGGACTGGGAACACATGGGAATGGGCATGGGGACTAGTGATTGCATGGGAATAGGTGTTATTTACTTTCATGCAAGCAGGAGAAGGTGGTCAAATATGAAGCTTGTGAAAAGAAGAAAAACTCTTTTTACCAGAGGGCAAGAAATGGAATTTGCACCTGTTTGGGACGTGCCTGTGTTCAGCATTGAATTTATTTCAGATGTCGCACTCCATAGTAATGGTTAATGGCTCATATGAAAGTAGACACTCAGGGCTTTAAGATTTTTTTTTTATTTTTATCTAGCCTACTTTAAATGTTACATGTTTTATTGTGGCAGTTGTGTACAGTGTTTTACGATCAAAAACGCTTTAGTCGTGCTGTCCGTTTTATCTCGGTATGAATGTTATTGTGGAGAAGTGTGAGTTGTTTGCCCAGCAGGGGGCTCACACCCATCCTCTTTCCCATCGCCCTGCTCACCAGCAGCTAAACACAGAATCACGATACTCTACACACAGGAACCCAACAGTTTTCTGACTAATCTTATAACAGACCTGCAGTAATTAAAATAATTAATTTGTTCATACTGATTGAAAATATCAGATAAGTCGATTTCCATTTTGCCGGCGGAATGGAATGCTAGTGTACTGCGAGAAAGGGTTAACATGGGAGCATATTGGACACTTTGCAGCATCTAGTATACTGAATATTGGCACGGCTGTGATTTGGCCATAGGCACGCGGCGTCAGGCTGATCACAGCTGTACCGATATTCAGTATAACCACACAATTGCAAGTGCGATATTGCGCTATTGTGATATTTTTGTGGGGTTTTTTGCTCTGCTAGCAGAAATAGATCCTGAAGAAGCCATACTCACTTTATAGCCCATCGGCTAGCTAGCTCATATTGATTATTACATTCCCATTAAAGGTGTTTCCAGTGAAATTGGCTTCCCTTCTTCCTTTTCATCTTCATCTGAGGAGCTTTCATATTAAGAGTCAAAAGTTATATTCATGAAAAATGTATCAGTTGCCATGTCCTCTAATGATGTTGCTAACTCGGTTGCAAACTTTCACTAGAATTGGAATTTTGTCGTGAACACAGACAAGCAGAGTGATACAAACAGTGTAACGCCCCAGTGTGGTTGTACTAAACATAAGCACTCTTAGAATGACGCTCGACCAATCAAATTAGTATACCAGAAATACCTGTCGTATAAATTGGGCTTAACTCATTCATTTATTTATTCATCTTCAGTACCTGGTCTATACTGGTCAGGGTTGCTGTGGTTTGAATTACTTCTATCTTTATATTTTGGGAAACAGAACCAACTAAGCTCAACTAAGCAAAAATATGTCTGGGAGCAGGCAGGATTGGTCAAACCTTGTGCTGAAATTGGAAGTATTTTTATAATTCATTTGTGAGCATGTGGAGTGGGAATTAAACCAGTCCTGCACATATCTATCCCATGGCACCTGCGCCTTGTCACTTCTGGTGTAAAGGCTTTAGCTTGTTAGTTAGCAAAAATGGTTTTGTTAACTTTTGGAGTTACAGGAGTTACCTAGCCCAGCGAATTACCTTACAAGCACTGCTGGCCACAGTTATTGGTCATTACGTACAACCTATTAAGGTTGTGTAAACAGAATCATTGGTTTATCTGTCTATCCGACAAAATTATTAAGTGGTATCTGTTATCATTCATTCATCCATGCAGTCATTCATCTGCAGTAACTGCATTATACTAGTTTATGACAGTACTGATAAGGTTTCAACAGGGTTTTCAATTTTTAGAAGCAGTTGCAGGAGCATTCATTCATTCATGCATTCATTCATTCATTCATTCATAGGTCATTAAAAGTTTTTGTTAAATATTGTGCTTTGTTGTCCAAAGTAAAAGTGTAGGCCACACTGGGCATGCAATACTGGCTTTCTTCATATGTGCCTTTCTGTGTGTGTGTGTGTGTGTGTGTGTGTGTGTGTGTGTGTGTGTGTGTGTGTGTGTGTGTGTCTGTGTGTGTTTGCACTTTAGGAGAGCCATCAGAAAAGGATGACTGGTAAGAGTCAGACAAGCAACGTAACCAACAAGAATGACCCACGTTCCCTCAACTCCAGAGTCTTTATCGGCAACCTCAACACAGCCATCGTTAAGAAGGCCGACATCGAGGTCATCTTTGCCAAATACGGCAAGATCGTGGGCTGCTCAGTTCACAAGGGCTACGCCTTCGTCCAGTACATGAGCGAGAGGAATGCCCGGGCCGCCGTCGCCGGCGAGAATGCTCGGATCATAGCAGGACAACCACTGGGTGAGTGTGTCTGCCATGTGTGTATCAACTCAGCCAGGTGCTTTATTCAGATAATTCTTTTAGAGATTTCTCACAGCCTGCAGCTTGCTTTTGATGCAGACCACGTTTGATTATGATTGTGTTTCATAGGCATGAATAGTACTTTTGTGTTGTTTGCTACAAAAGGGAAAAAAAGTGGTGTGTTTTTTTTTTTCTGATGAGGACCTGAAAAAAGAGGTGTGATGTTGAGTTATCTGTCACTGCAAGAACCTTTGGGGAATACTGTGGGGACAGCTTTGGAAAGTGTCTTGTACTTGAAAACTGCATTGAGAGACCTGCTAGTCTAATTTGCTATGCTAGACTCTGAGTCCCTCATGTCCATCTGCGCAACATGGCCTCTATCTGTGGCATATTCAGAGTCAAGATACAGCAATGAATAAACAGGGAAAGGAAATAATGTTCTTTTTTGCACAGCAGTTGATTAACTTGAATTTCTGGGCTTCCTGTTCTATTGCATCCAGATCACCCCTTTAAAACATGCTGAATGGTAAATGGTCTGCACTTATATAGTGCCTTTTAACCTTTGCAGTTCTACAAAGCACTGTACACTGTTTCTCATTCACACATGCTCACATAGCAATGGCAGCAGAGAACCATGCAAAGCACTAGCCTGCCATTAGGAACAACTTGGGGTTCAGTGTCTTGCCCTAGGACATTTCGGCATATGGAGGCATGTGGGCCAAGGATCGAACCACCATCCCTGCGATTAGTGAACAACCCGCACTACCACCTGAGCCACAGCCACCTCTGAACGTTAACTTACCTTTGAGCACACAATGAATTACAACATAAATAAGAATGCAAACATACAACATCTTGCAGTGGCCATATACGCTCAACATTCACTTTATTAGAAAACTGCTCATTCATGCAATTATCCAATCAGCCAATCATATGGCAGGACAAACCTTAAGATGGGTTCCACTCCTGTGAGCCAAGGACAGGAATCAAAGAGTTGGCACAGGCTTATGTTGTGTACTCTGAGATGCTTTTCTGCTCACCATGGTTGTAAAGAGTGGTTATTTGATTTACCATAGACTTCCTGTCAGGTTGAAATAGTTTGCCCATTCTTCTATGACTTCTCTCATCAACAATGCATTTCCAACCACAGAACTGTTGTTTACTGGATTTTTTTTTTTTGTTTTTTGCACCATTCTGTGTAAAATCTAGAGATTTAGGGAGGATTCCAGCAGTTTCAGAAATACTCAAACCAGTCAATCTGGGACCAACATCCATGCCACACTCAAAGTTACGGAGATCACTTTTTTCCCCCATTCTGATGTTTGATGTGCTCTTGACATGTATCTGCATGACTTTATGCATTGCTGCTGTCCTGTGATTGGCTGATTGGATTACATTAATTAGTTTGCATTTAGTTTTTCTCCATACAATGCAAATAAGGTATGGCAGGGTAAAGTGACAAATCCAAATAATTAGCTTGAATAATTCCTCTGACCAATCATATGGCATGTGTGGGCCGACATTTCTTCAGTTCCCCACTCACAACTTTAGTTTAATGCTTTAACAAACCAAAATGGAAGTTAAACATACCTGTGGTTTGTTCATCAATCCAAATATCCAGAACATTTCTGTAGCTCTACAGCTCTGCCCTTTGGTTAGTTGTGCATCTCCAAAAATGAGCTGGCAGAAACACAAAATACTTGGCATGTTTATTCAGTTCCCTGCAGTTGGGTTGATTCATGGTCAAATCACTTTCTTTCTGCAGTCGAACCATGGTAGATTTCAGTTGGAACTGGACCGAGAACACCTCACTCAGACCCTTTCAGAACAGTTGTTTTGGTCCATACCCAACTGCCTAAATGAACCACACTAAGGAGGTAAAAACACAAGGGTTTGATTCAAACAGACTAAACACTGCATATATATACAGTATATGAAACCTTTAGTGGCATAGTATCTACAGAACAACAAAACAACATGCTCTTTCATTTTGTTTACTTCACAAATTTTTACTGAATTCTGTCACTACTATTTGCTATGTAGACATATTAACTTTGAGCATCTTGTCTGTCAATGGCAGACTGTCAGTGAATATCTATTTGGACGAATATCTGCATTTGCTCTAGCTGCTCTGTCCTTCATACAAGAATGGTATAGACCTTGAGAGAGGTGTGCTGTTAAAAAAGAGGGAGTAGTTTAGCATTTATCTGCTGTCCTGTTATACACGTGACCTGCTTTAAAAAAAATCATCCAGCTATTTGCTTTTGCAATGCAATCTACATGATAAATAGTTAAAAAATCATTATAAGCAGCCATTCCCATGTACAGGTGCATCTCAATAAATTAGAATGTCTTGGAAAAGTTTATTTATTTCAGTAATTCAACTCAAATTGTGAAACTCGTGTATTAAATAAATTCAATGCACACAGACTGAAGTAGTTTAAGTCTTTGGTTCTTTTAATTGTGATGATTTTGGCTCACATTTAACAAAAACCCACCAATTCACTATCTCAACAAATTAGAATATGGTGACATGCCAATCAGCCAATCAACTCAAAACACTTGCAAAGGTTTCCTGAGCCTTCAAAATGGTCTCTCAGTTTGGTTCACTAGGTAAGCCACAAGCATTCATTACCAAAGAAGCTGGCTGTTCACATGCTGTATCCAAGCATGTTAACAGAAAGTTGAGTGGAAGGAAAAAGTGTGGAAGAAAAAGATGCACAACCAACCAAGAGAACCGCAGCCTTATGAGGATTGTCAAGCAAAATCAATTCAAGAATTTGAGTGAACTTCACAAGGAATGGACTGAGGCTGGGGTCAAGGCATCAAGAGCCACCACACACACAGGTGTAAGGGAATTTGGCTACAGTTGTCGTATTCCTCTTGTTAAGCCACTCCTGAACCACAGACAATGTCAGAGGCGTCTTACCTGGGCTAAGGAGAAGAAGAACTGGACTGTTGCCCAGTGGTCCAAAGTCCTCTTTTCAGATGAGAGCAAGTTTTGTATTTCATTTGGAAACCAAGGTCCTAGAGTCTGGAGGAAGGGTGGAGAAGCTCATAGCCCAAGTTGCTTGAAGTCCAGTGTTAAGTTTCCACAATCTGTGATGATTTGGGGTGCAATGTCATCTGCTGGTGTTGGTCCATTGTGTTTTTTGAAAACCAAAGTCACTGCACCCGTTTACCAAGAAATTTTGGAGCACTTCATGCTTCCTTCTGCTGACCAGCTTTTTGAAGATGCTGATTTCATTTTCCAGCAGGATTTGGCACCTGCCCACACTGCCAAAAGCACCAAAAGTTGGTTAAATGACCATGGTGTTGGTGTGCTTGACTGGCCAGCAAACTCACCACACCTGAACCCCATAGAGAATCTATGGGGTATTGTCAAGAGGAAAATGAGAAACAAGAGACCAAAAAATGCAGATGAGCTGAAGGCCACTGTCAAAGAAACCTGGGCTTCCATACCACCTCATCAGTGCCACAAACTGATCACCTCCATGCCACGCCGAATTGAGGCAGTAATTAAAGCAAAAGGAGCCCCTATCAACTATTGAGTACATGTATAGTAAATGAACATACTTTCCAGAAGGCCAACAATTCACTAAAAATGTTTTTTTTTATTGGTCTTATGAAGTATTTTAATTTGTTGAGATAGTGAATTGGTGTGTTTTTGTTAAATGTGAGACAAAATCATTACAATTAAAGAACCAAAGACTTAAACTACTTCAGTCTGTGTGCATTGACTTTATTTAATACACGAGTTTCACAATTTGAGTTGAATTACTGAAATAAATAAACTTTTCCATGACATTCTAATTTATTGAGATGCACCTGTAATTGGATACACAAGGTCAGTTAGTAAATATGTGGAGATCTAGAGAAGAGAGAAATATCCGAGCAGGAAATCAAGCTTTGGCTGCTGATTATGTATGGTACTGTTTGATTATGCTATGTATGTTATCTATGCATTTGTGTATAGATAACATTTGCAGTGATTTTTAGTGATGTCGACTGTTTTCGAAGTTTGGATCGTCAGAAACCCAGCACTTGTGTCTAACACAAATTAATGTACAAGCCACCATGATAACACTGTAATGAGATAATAAATAATGAGAGTTACAAAATAATTAAACAAAATGCATTTTGTCTTTGCCAGGGTAGAGCAAAAATCAGATCATTAAAGGCAACCCTAATGTTATGTCCTTTGAAAAGAACATAGTAGTTAGCTTACCGATTCATCCATCCATCAATTTTCCATGCCACTTATCCTGCACAGGGTCGCTGGGAGCCTGGAGCCTATCCCAGGGAACTCAGGGCACAAGAGGGGGACACAATGGCACACATACACTCACAAACCCATTCACACACTAATGCCAAAGCATGTCTTTGGACTGGGGGAGGAAACCAGAGTACCTGGAGGAAACCGAAGCATGGGGAGAACATGCAAACTCCACACCCAGAGGGATTCGAACCCTGGAGGTGCGAGGCAAAAATGTTAACCACTTAGCCACCATGCCCCCAGTAGTTAGCTTACCATTAGACATTAAGAAAATAGCAAGGCAAAGGTTCCACATGTAGCCAATACTCAATGGTTGAAATGAACAAAATACAATTTGTTGCTCTTTTTTATTTCACCTAATACTAATGACTTTTCCTCACTACATTTAAAAAGAAAAGTCAAAGGTGACCTTTTCAAAATCAGACAGCTTCTTAGAGTTGATCTAAATTCCAAACACAACTACAGTTTTTTTTTTTATTCAACCCCCATTGCAAATCAGGTTTATTGTCCAAATTTATAGACTTTCAGCTGTTTGCAATGAACAAATCAAACAAAAGCAATTGAAATAGCTCAACACTTCAAGTGGTTTCCACAAATTCAACTGAAAATGCGACTTATAATGACTTCTCCAGTCTCAAAATTATTCAACCCCCTGAATAGAATCCCTCACAACAGCACAAATATGCAAAATAGGTGTTGTCTCAAGCGCCCCTGATGCAACTAATCAAGGGCTTCATTAGTTGCACCAGGTATGCTTGAGCTATCAACATCTGCAACCAGATTTCTGAGAAGGCAGGTTGTGAAAAACCTTCGAATGACTGCAAAAGACCTGCAGCAAGACTTGGTGGCAACAGGCACTTACTAAATGCAGGAGGTTTCCATGCCAGAACTCCAAGACGTACACCACTACTGACCCAAAAGCACAAGAAAAGTCGGCTCAAAATCATATAAATAAGCCACAGAAGTTTTGGGATTCTGTTCTGTGGAGCGATGAAACAAAACTGGAACTTTTTAGCATGATGGATCAGCGGTATGTCTGGAGAAAGAAGAATGAAGAAAGAACACTCTGTCCACAGTCAAGCATGGTGGTGGCTCGGTGTTGCTCTGGGGCTGCTTTGCATCCTCTGGCACTGGAAACCTGCAGCGTGTGGAAGGCAAGATGAGTTCGCTGAAGTATCAGGAAATCCTAGGAGAAAACTTCATGCCGTCTGTCAGGAAGCTGAAGCTTGGGTGTCATTGGACCTTCCAACAGGACAATGATCCCAAGCATACCTCAAATTCCACCAAGGCTTGGTTGCAGAAGAAGTCCTGGAAGATTCTACAGGGCCATCAGTCACCTGACTTGAACCCCTTGCTTTTGTTTGATTTGTTCATTGCAAACAGCTGAAAGTCTGAAATTTTGACAGTAAACCTGATTTGCAATGGGGGTTGAATAATTTTGATTGCAACTGTAAATTTTAACACATTTCACAGCGAGAGTGAGACCTAATACCCATCACTGTAATCTATATGCTAATGTATAATTTGTATTTAGCTATCTGTTAACCTTCAGCTAATTTATATTGTCCTGGTTATTATCATGTTAGCTAACATTTGAGAGATTAGGAATAAAGTTGTTGTCAGTTAGCCTTAGCTAATGTTTTCTGACATTCCTTGGTTCCTTGGTTCCTTGGTGAAAGAGCCACTAATTTACCATCAGTGACTAAAATTAGTGTGTGATTCAAAGCAGACCTCATTTTCACTTGTGAAACGTTCGTGTATTTTTCAGTTTGTTGCTCTTATGAGCAACAGTTTCTACTTTCACCTGACAGAAGAATTTGGAAATGTTTGCGAATTCATGGAACAAATTTCACCGAGATGAACATGGTGTAAAACTAAATTAAGCACTACTGCATGCAAATTCCTTTTTCCTTTCCAGTGAATTGACTGTTTCATGAGGTGAATTTTATTTGCGTTCGCTCTGGCGCCTGCTGCTAAACACAGATGTCCTACAAATTACAGAACTACTTCTACACAGATATTTATATCGCACAAGAAATGAATGACTATAATAACCGGCCACTTCCTTTGTTGCTCCTAACTATAGTCAGGGATCGGAGAACCCTAATAGATACTTCCTGGAGATTTGCACAAATAAAGTTTTAACTAAACCAAACAGATAGCCACTAATATAGATATAAAAGGGGGCTTATATTTTTTATTTGACACATGCAT